>MLQL01000025.1:0-234335 GCA_002072365.1 Penicillium flavigenum
ATCTAGGAAGCAGATACATAAAGATGAAGGCCTCTCAGTGCAAGAAGCATCTGCATTAATTGCGCAGCCGGTGGAAGCAATAGAAGCACCTTCACCCCCCCGGCGAAGAAGGCCTTCGCCACCTTTGCAGCCAAGAACTAGGGCTTTACCAACCTGCGGGCTATGCAAAAATCAGGGCCATAGGAGAGATGCATGTCCAGATAGATGATGATTTTTTTAATTTTAATTTAATGGCGTTTTGGTTGAGATAAATGCATTTAAAATTAGGAAGTTGGGTGGGGTGCGCAGCTGGCTTACATGCGCAGCTCGCTTACCGAATACGTTAGTTATCCCATTGTTAGTTAGTTCATCTAATTGACTAGTCTGTTTAGGACATCGTCTCGGCTAATATCCGGCATTTTTGAGTCATACCATTATACCATTGGAGCCAGAGACAGCCTTGGCATCACATCGAATTGACGACTCATAATCCAAAGTCGGAGAATTCACGACATTCATGAGCCGTGCATATGTGGGCAAGTCCTATCAATGCTACTCCGGACTGCTCCAGCGGCTGAATCGCCCCCTGATTCAAGGGTAAAACGCTAAATAAAACGCCCTTGTCTCAACTATGGCCAGATGAAACACGCCTCCTGCATTTGGCTCCCCTTTCCAACGTGGTAGCGAGCTAATCAATCCGCGACCGATGCACTGATTCGTCCCGTGGGAAATAAGCATCTCACACGGGCTTGATATTAGCGCTGAGACACCCCTCAAATTCCTCAAAAGAATGGATTTTTGGGCTTGTTTCTTATGTTTTGGTTCGGTCTCAGACTACCTCTAGCAGATTTGAGCAATTAATTTGTCTCATTTACATGGTTCGAATGCTCCACTCAATTTATTCGACCTTTTCATTAATATGCTGGGCTATACCCTTCAAGTTCTGTTCTGTTTTTCTTTGATTTTTGTTGGCCTTCTGGAAGGCCCATCTCTTCTTATTTCTTATTTACCTGGAATTTTGTTTTAATATCATTCTCTTACCTAACTTCTTTTTTCTTCTTTACACTCACTTTATACTGCATGTCGGCTGGATTCCAATATACTAGTAAGAGAG
The DNA here is from genome assembly GCA_002072365.1 of Penicillium flavigenum. NCBI lineage: Eukaryota > Fungi > Ascomycota > Eurotiomycetes > Eurotiales > Aspergillaceae > Penicillium > Penicillium flavigenum. The sequence continues at coordinate 1,094 of MLQL01000025.1, forward strand.
ATGGCACGGGGTATGACGGCAGTCCAGTCTCGCACTCAACCCAAGGAGACCATCTCGTTTCCTGTTTTGACCTATAGCGATGCCTTGCCACGGAGCAACCTTCACACTCTTGGTGAGGCCTCACATCAACCAGCTCAGCCAATGGTTGGACAGTGGGATTTCAGCCAGCCCTCTACGGGAGATGGGTGGTTCAGAAAACCACACCCGCACCAAGATGCTACTTTCGACTTTCGCATAACCGCACCACCAGATGAAGCCATTCCGACTCGACCAGACCGTGCCCAAACCGAGCAACACATGATTGGCATTGCGTTGGGCAGTCCCGGCATGTTAAACAAAGACGGGCCTCTACCGCCACCCAGATTTGATACATCCATTTTTGCAGAAAGAGATTCAGGCCATAAGCCCAGCAAGTGGAAGAAGATCGGCGGGTTCTTCAAGGCAAAGAATGCGCTTACACCACTCCCGAATAGCACCCAAGAAAGCGAGGTCAAGCCACAAGGCCACTGTTATAAACTACCAGAGAAGCCGCAGAAGGCAAGACTGAGAAAGAACTCGACGGAGGAGTGGCCGAAAATTGAGATCGAACCTAGGAAGGTCCCTGTCCGAAGCGATCAAACTCCCCAGCGGAGTCGGACTATTTCACTCGGGAACCAGCCACCCAAGAATGAACCAAGTCGCCAGGGCCTCTTATTGAGTGTCGACATCCCAGACGTTCAGATGGAGCGGTACAGTGTCATGTTTAGCAATGTCGTCAACAAGAACCAAAAACCCTCACTGCTGGCCAGGAGGGCCAAAACATTAGACAATCTTCGCGTGCCTGATGCAAATGTATGGATTTTCATCGATTGGAGACTCGTACAAGACTAACCATGCACTGATATAGGGCTTCCTAAAATCACCTGCACCACCCCCAATGCCCCAACGCCGGGCAACATCACCAGCGCAATCAAGCTTCACTTTATTTCCAGCTTCACAGCCTTCGAAAGCGGGCCAGGTACTCGGCACGCAGAACTTTTCCCGTGGACCGAACCAACTGGTGAGAGCAAACACGCTCCCTGTCGAAAGCCCATCGAAGATGCCTGCGCCACAGCTCCGTCATGGTTCAAACATGGGCAGTATGTCATCGTTCGAGTCACCTGTCATCCCAAGGCTTTTCTCAGAGCGTTCCAATACCCCACGGTCCTCTAATAGTTATGACAAGCCTCTTCCTGCTATCAAGCCGGAGCCACAAACTGCAGCTACTCCATTACAGAAGAGTGCTCAGCCAGAAAAGAAACCTCCATCCCCACAAAAGACCCGGTCACAACAGAGCGTCCAACCGCACAATATTGTTGTTACAAAACCGGTTGCTCAGCCCCGGATTCATCCACAGCCGAGGAAGGATTCGCTGCCGCGAGCGGCAGAAAGACAGCCTCGGGATACTTCACCACAAAACAAGAGCACCCAAAATCAGCCCAATAAGACACCAAACCACCACAGAACCAACGATTCAGTGCGACCGCGTCTCACAGTTCAAACGGAAGGCAGACCACACCTACCCGCAAAGGACACACTATCTAGCAGTCCATCTCGAAGCTCTCCTTCATCGCTGAACCCGACCCAGGACAAGATTGACCGAATCATGTCCCCACTATCAGCCTCAACTGGTCCCAGATCCGGCGTATCGCCGGCAGATTCCATGCGTATGCCATTCACCGATGCTGCTGAGACCTCTGACACCGCGGAACAGGAGCCTGAGCCTGCACCCGAGCCTCGGCGTCCTATCCCAAGGGTTGAGGTCTCAACAGCACGCACTGTATCTGTCTCACGGGCAAAGCGGCATGTTCTGGTTCCCATCGGCATGAGGATTGATCATTTAGAGCCGGAGGAGCGGGTCGTGCAGAGAAGACCTATGACCCCGCAAATTACAGATGCTCACCGGGGACATCGGCCTGGTGTCTCGCAGGAGTTGCAGATTGAGTGTCTGTGACATTCTACTACGCCATTCTTTTCTCTTTTCTAATTTTTTGGTTTTTTCGTTTCGTACCTGATTCCCCTTTGCCACCTCTCATACTTTGTTCATACGTATCTTTGGTTCTCTACATATGGTCTTGATACTTTCTACAACATCTTAATCCACGTCTTGAATGACACATGTTATTCATGGCCCGCGTTTTATTCTTAGTCCACCATATCTTGCATACACTTGCTATAGTAGGTGTGTAGACTCAACAGAGCACATCGGCCAATCATTGCAAAGTCTCACTCAATCACAGCTTCAAATGACGAATTCATATAAACCCAATTCCACTTCGTTGACTGTTTTGTCTACCTTGGCACTACCGATGTCCCTTGAGGTATGAGTCACAGGCTATCATGCACCCTTTCGGATTGGGCCTACAGCATCACAATATCTAAACATTCTAGAACAGACAAATCATCTATACACTTTACTGAAGGATCGCCAAAATGGAAACCCAAAACCTAGCCTCCGCCTATACACCTGCACAATCAAGAAAGTATCTGAACTACATCGCTCTACCAGATCAATATGCACAATATACCAACAAGCCAGACTCATTCCCCAAGACAGAAGAAGCATTGAAAGATCTCTTCCGGTGCCAGATCACTCGATTCCCATACGACAACCTGTCATGCCATTTTTCTGCTACCCAACTAGCAGAGATCCAACCCGACAAGATCTACACCAAAGTCATCGGAAGTGACGACACAACCCCCTCCTGTCGAGGAGGTTACTGTCTGGAAGTGAGCATTTTCTTCCACCACATGCTGCGCGGCCTAGGATTCTCAGTGTACATGACTGGCGTTCGGAATCGGGACCGGATAGATGGTATACCGCAAGGGGAATTCAAGGGATGGTAAGATAAGCATCCAAGGTCACAAAACCAGTGACCATAAAGTGCGCATTCACGAAAGCAAGATGACTAAACGGTGAAACAAGGACACATATTGTCAACATCGTCCGTCTACCTAGCGGGTTAGAGTACCATCTAGACGCAGCGTTCGGTGGAGACGGGCCAACAAGTCCCCTGCCGCTGATCTCGGGGCAGGTAACGAAGAACCTGGGCTCACAGGAGGTGCGATTGGTTTACGGTAATATGCCGAAGCAGACACGCAAGGAGCAGAAGGTCTGGATATACCAATATCGTAATGCTGCGGATAAGCCGTGGAATTCCTTCTATTCGTTTGCGGAACTGGAGTTTTTTCAGGATGATTTCGAAGTCATAAATCGATTCACCAGTTGGGACGCTGTGCAAAAACGCAGTTTCATTGTTGTCAAGTTCATTCGAAATGGGGAGACGGCAGGATTGCCTTTGCTGGAGGAAGATGTATTGGGGGAGACAGATGATATATTCGTTGCCGGGAAGATTATGATGGTTAACAATGTCGTCAAGTTGAATATGGGTGGGAGAACGAGGATCATTGATTCATTCGAAACCCAGGAGGGGAGGCTTGAAGCGCTGAAGAAATGGTTCTCTATTTATTTGTGATGACTGGAGATCCATGCATGTATGTATTTAGGTAAATATGAAGGTTAATGGTTATGCACTTGCTTCTAGTCCTTCGTAGGAACACTGGACTCTGCCACAGTCTGTGTCTCGATGCCAGTATCCAAATTAACCTCGACATTGGAGACAGTCCATGCCATCCCAATGTAAGAGTCACTGATGACTCTGATATTCACTCGAGCTGTACTGGTACTCGTGGAACTCGCGAGGATGCCATCCGGGAATTTGACATTGGAGCGAACAGACAAGATGCCGCCCTTGTTATCGCTGACAGGCCCTCCACGACTGGAACCAGCACCGTGGTTGTCCTTACCCTTGCCGTTGCCGTTGCCATTGCGCTTAGATACTGGTGGCCAAGACACACGCTTCAGGCCAAGTAATTCACCATCCATGCCATTGGACAGAGCACTGCAAACAATCAAGAAGAAGCCCTCAGTTTGTGGTTTGGGGAACCGAGGGGAATAGACTTTGCATTCGGGGGTCGTGGGCTGGTTACGCCGTGTCATAGTCACTTCAATGCCCTTAGCAGAAACACTCCCAACCGAGACCGACAGTTGAGGCAGCTGGGACGTAATGCGAGTAAAGTTAAATGGAAGGTTTAATTTCTTGACCAGAGCAGCAACTGCACCAGCAGGTTGTGACGAGAGCGACACCAGAGTTCCAGGGAGACCACTGCGTGGCTTGTCAGTCGGAACGCCTGGCAGAATCGACAACGGGTGGTCTTCAGGCCAGCGCGCCGACTTGATGCATTGGAGGAGAGTCATGAGCATTTGGCATGCAGGAATATACCCGAGCTCAGCCATGACATCGATTGAGGCCTGGATGATACGAATGCCTTGATCGAGCACAGATGTCTGATCACCAACATAATCAGTGATAGGAAGATCGATCCGCGACATGTAAGCCTGGAGGAGAAGGAACGCCTTTGTATGTGGGTCCCAGAGGGGCGCATCGCCCATGCAGTCAATAGATAGCGGCAAGTTCTGGGCCAACTCAGCATTTATCAGATCTTCATTGTGTCTGACAGGCAGTTCGTCGAATTCGGTTGCGGAACACATCCAGCTCAAAACATCCTGGAAAGTCGGATCACGTTTGGCATGGGATACGAGGTACCGGATCGTCTTATGTGATAGGTAGTAGTAACTCATGATCTTGCCGAAGGGAGTAGAGTCGACCTCTCCCGTGGCCGAGTCCACAAGAACACAGGACGATTCTGCGAGATCATTGAGCGACTTTCCAACCAATTCAACCATGAAATCTTGAGCTGTAGCCTGGGCTGCCATCGTGTTTTGTTCCTCGGCAGATATCTCGAGGCCGTAGTATGAGGGATTCTTGTGCAATCGACGGAAGAAGAATGTCCAAGTCAAGTAGTCCAATGCATCTTGCTGCGTTCCAATAGTCCCAGCAGATACCTCGGCACCGAGATGGTTGTCGAGAACCTTGTGCAGCGTCGACTCGACGGGGAAACCGGTGTGGAGGAAGTGCTTGTAGAAAGCCTTCTTTGAGTCCTGGGTAAAGATGCGTGCAATACCGGAGGTGTCGAACTGCGGGCGCCCAGCACGACCGAGCATTTGCAGAACATCGGTTAAGTCCATGTCCCTATAACCTTCAATCTTAGCGTCGAAGAACTGTGTTCCTTTGACCACGACAAGGTGCGCTGGAAGGTTAACACCCCAAGCAAGTGTGCTAGTCGCCACAAGAACTTGGATCTTGTTGTTGGCAAATAGTTCTTCCGCCAGTTGACGATCAGATTCAACCAAACCAGCATGATGCAAACCAATACCAAAGTTCAGGGCTTCTCTTAAGGCATCATCTTTCACCCGCGCGAGGTTTAACTCCAGATCATCTTCAGACATTCTCACAAATCGACGAGGATTGTCCTCCATACCGCAGTAATTGATCAAATCCTTAGCAGTCAGGCGCGTTTGCCGGCGAGAAGCAACGAAGACAATGACTGGCTTCTCTGGTGAGTGATTCTTGATCGCGAGGAAAGTTGGACGATTCATTGACTGCATCAAAGGACAGAAACCACGCTGTTCAGGGAACCCATCGATGAAAATCTCAAGGGGGACCGGGCGAACTGAATGACGGAAGTTATATAGACCTTCTTTGACACCAAGCCAGTTGGCCAAATCAGAAGCATTGGCACAGGCGGTGGACATGCCCATCAGTCGAACGGATCCTTTTGATTGGGAAGCGATATAGTTCATTCGAGAAACAATGATTTCCAAAATGGGACCTCGATCACCGCCGAGCAAGTGAATTTCATCGATAATCACGAGGCTCACTTTCCTGACGTAGTCACGGGTCTGCCAACTACGTGATATACCGTCCCATTTCTCAGGTGTGGTGATAATGATATCGGCATCCCGAATAGTACGTGTGTCAGGTGTATTGTCACCGGTCAATTCAACAAGCTTCAGACCCATCTGTCTGGTGAGACGCTTACGCCAATCTTGAACTCGTTCACGGACCAAAGCCTTCATTGGTGCAATGTAGACAACCTTGGAGCCGGGTTTCTCACGGAAAGCCCACCACATTGCCAGCTCAGCTGCAACAGTCTTTCCACTACCAGTTGGAGAACCAAGGAGAACGTTGGCTGGTGTGTGGTAAAGGATATGGAAGATCTGTGTTTGCATGGGATTGAAGAATTGGAAGCGCTGCCCATATATTTCCTCAAGAATGGGATTCTTGAGAGCCGATATAGGAAGTGGCTGGAGATTGAGTAGATCAGTATACACGCTTTCAGTGTCCGGCCGAATGAGGTGCTGGAAAGAAACTGGGCTAACGGTTTCAGCACCCAGCCAGCGATCAGAAATCACACGAATGTAGATTTGACTGGGAAGAGGATCGGACAGCGGAATAGTGAAGTTGAGCTCATGGTCAGCGTAAAGCTTCTTCCGGCTCAGGATGAAGTACTCGTGATGATAGATTTCTGATGTTTCCGAGTTCTCAACCCAGACCCAGAAGGATTCGGATGCTCCGTGGTGACGATCATTCCAGGTGAACTCGGGGTAGATGGAAAGGCGAATACGAAGCACGTCGCGGTTAAGGGGTGCAATCTCGGTCTCAACACTCAAAGTTGGGAAATTGTCCAGGAGCTTGGACAATGTGTTACCCATGCGGTGGTTATGAACAAGTTGGCCAATCTCCGCAGGCTCCATTTCCTTCATCGATTCGATGGAGGTAGTTGGAAGCTTTTCGTCGAGGTTACGTAGAATCGGCTGGGGCAAGTCGAACTGACGGAAAGGGTGATCAAAGGGCCATATCTGCTTCTCAATAGACTTGCAAAGAGACAACAGAACCTGGCATTGATAGCCCCAGCGACGATTCAACGCAATCATGAAGAGAGCACGGCAGATACGTGCCGCGTTTTGGGCAACATATCCAGTATCGGAGGCTAAAGCAAAGTCCTCAATCTTGGCGCGAGAGATATAGGCTTGCAACAAGAGGTTTGTCTTTGCATGCGGCGTATCGTTTCCTCCGGCAACTTCGGTCTGCGCAACTTCATCGCGCAGTCGCTGAAGCTCTTTCGACTCGGTGTCCCTAGATTGGATGTTGTCGAATTCTCCACTCATACTGATCATTTTGAGTACATCTGCCTCACCAGATCGGGGACGCATCATGTCGTTGAAAATCTCGACACTGGTTTGCAATACGTAGTATTGACTCGCAATGCGGCCCACATCCTTGGCCTTGAGATCTTCGGTCTTGTCGTTGAATATGATCATCTGACTCTTTTGTAGCACCCGTGCTGCTTGTAAGATCAACTGCCTCCGCCTTTGAACCAACATTGGGTCATCGCGTAACTCGGCAAACTCGATTCCATAGTTTCTCGGCTCACGTTTCATGCGCACATAGAGGTACGAGTAGCCGAGCCATTGTACAGCCTCTGGAACAGAGGTGACTGTTCCAAGCGAGATTTCAGCATTCAAGTTATCCACAAGTCGACTAGAGAAGCGCGACTCAATGGGCTGCTGCGCAGTCACAGCGGATAGGTAGTGGTTCAACTTGTCATGGGTAGTACAGATAAATCCAATACCTGTGTCCTGAAATTGTGGACGACCTGCACGACCAAAGATTTGCATAACATCGAGAATGCTAAGATCAATGAATTTACCCTCTTGGGGGTTATACAATTGAGTACCTTTGATAACAACCGCGGCTGCGGGAAGGTTGACACCCCAGGCCAGGGTGGCTGTACAGCAAAGTACCTTGATTAGACCTTCTGAGAACATCCGCTCCATCAGATTTCGGTCGCTTCGAGTCATCCCGGCATGATGAGTTCCAAATCCGCTGGCGAAGAGGTCTCGCAATTCACGCGCACGCGCGTGTTTCATGTCACGAAGGGCATTGGAATAGTTTTCATGATCATGACAGCTGAATAAGTCTTCCCGGCCCTCCTCTGCAGCTAGCTGCATAAGCATCCTAGCAGTCATTACGGTATCTTTGCGGGAGTGGACGAAAACCATGACTTGGTGGCCTCTCTCCATCATATCGCGAACCTTCTCATAGGCAACAGAGTCAATGTTGTCACGAGACTGTTTGGAGCCGGGCTTTCCTTTGACGCCGATGAAGTGTTGCTCAAGAGGTACGGGTCGGAATGATTGATCGAAGAAGAACATGCCGGCCATTTTGTTCACTTTCAAGAAGTCCGCCACATCGGTATAGTTCGGAAGGGTGGCTGATAGGCCAATAATACGAATTAGTGACTGTGTGCTTTCGACCTGACGTTGGGTTCGAGCGACCAAGGATTCGATGACCGCTCCTCGCTCATCGTGCAACATGTGGACTTCATCAATAATCAGAAGGCGGACTTTCTGAACAAGCTCTGTGTCTCCGGTGCTTTTCCGCGTTACGACATCCCATTTCTCAGGGGTAGTAACGATGATCTGGGTCTCAACGATCTCCCGCTTGGTCAACTGCATATCACCGGTCAGTTCGCGGACCTTGATCCCCAACCAGGCTAAACGTTTTCCGAGTTTCTCCGTCACCTCAGCAGCCAAAGCCTTCATGGGAGCAACATAGACGATCTTGAAATCGTCAACTTGAACAGTGAACTCCGTCGCTTCTGGGTTTTCCAACGGATTGGGAGATGTGTTCTTTCCCACGGCATTGAGAACAGTCAACATGGCGGCATCCGTTTTACCAGCACCAGTCGGCGCGCAAATAAGCATATTTTCGTTGGTTTTGTATGCAACATCGTAGAGCAAGCTTTGCATACGATTCAGGGTTTTATAACCCGTGAAAGTACCCCGACAAAGGCCATCCATTTCAGCGATCTCCACCAGTTTCCGGCCCTTTCCAAGTGTTCCAACCTTCGACGCCGGAATCGCGAATTCAGTGTATTTCGGTTCCTCGATCTGCTCGCTTCCCAGAGGCAGCCCATATTTCCTTCCATTAGCAGAAAGTGTATTTCCGGAGGTGTGTTGCTTGAAAACATGCGGGTAGGAGGGTTCCGATCGGGTCTGGGCCGGCATCAAGGCTGCATGCTTATGTTCAAAATCGCGCTGTCGCAGAGCATGTTCTCTCTCTGCTCGCGTTTGGAGTCTGCCTGCCATGAGCCCATCTGTCTGGGATTCCAAGCGGGGTCCCTTGTCCGACAGAATTTCTCCTCGGTGTGCAATCAGCTCAATCACCAGATCCAGGTCATCGAATCCAACAACCTCGGCCAAAGACATTTGTAGCTCCTCGTCGTTGCTGTCAGCAGCCAGAGTGGCGATGACTTGCTGAGCAAGCTCTGTCGCATCCATAGTTGAGTTTCGTATGGCCAAATCCTGACACTTGTCTTCCAGCCAGAACCGATTGTAAGAGGACCCCGGTGCGAGATTGAGTTCATCGAGTCCATGCAAGTCGTCCAGGTCATCGGAAGTTTCATCGTCAGAGCTGATGATATCCCACACATCATCATTTGTTCCAGGAGACGAGTAGTCGTCGTCAATGTCTAGATCAATATCGCTTCCATAACTGATCAATTCATGAGGAAGGGCTTGGGGGAGCTTCAGATCAGCAATAGCCTGGCGCATGGCTGCTAGTTGCGTCAGCCATTGCGACTCAGTAGCTGCGATACTGTCCATTGTTGACCAGATATAACTGTTCAGTTGACCTAATGACCAAGAAGTGATAAGCCAAGCAACAAAGAATGTAGGGAATGAGGGGATAAGCTGGGCCAAAAGGAGTTATAGGGCAGGCCTGCAGGGCTCAGTCGGTCGCATGACAAGAGCGGTGTGATTCTAATGCCTCAGGCCACAATGCGGAGGGTCCAGTGCATCATGGTTATCGGCAACTCAGGAGCCTCTGTTTTAGGCTTAACACTTGTCACTCTGCTTTGCCCCTTCAGCTGATCATACAGCTGATCTCCTACGATAAAGAAGTTGCCTGGTTCTTTTGACACTTGAGTAATTCCTTGATACGCAACTACTACAACCCGACGCCCCACTACCCTCGACAGCTACTTGCCTCCTTGTCCTCGTGCGGACAACCACGCTGTCACCATGAAGATTCTTTATATGGGCGTATGTTTCATTGCAGCTTGGATTTAAACTCAATATAAGCTTTGATACGGTACTAATCATCAATAAATCTTGCAGGTTTTCCGGAACGACACGCAGCCAGCTCTCCAGCTATGCGGGGAAAAGGACCTCAGCAGGTAGTTTCATATGCGCGCTGCAACTGACTGGAACGTCTCGCTAATTATTAATAGCTTTTCGCGCTTCACTCGTCAGAAGTATGCTCACACATCCTCTCTTGGTCCGATATGGCTAGGTCACTAACCGCCAACCGCTTAACAGCTACGATGAATTCCTGATGCTCTTCACCCGAACCGTCGCCGAGAAGACAAAGCCAGGCCAACGACAGGATATTGAGGAGAAGGCCTACACATTCCACGCCTACGGACGGACAGAGGGTGTTGCCGGTGTTATTGTGACAGACGGGGACTACCCTGCCCTAGTGGCCCACCAGCTTTTGGGCAAGATTGTGGACGAGTTCCTTGCCAAACACCCACGTACTGCCTTCTCCGACCCCTCTTTGCGTGAGAATGCCTGCCCCCTGCTGCAACTGAAGGAATATATCGTCAAGTACCAGGACCCAGGCCAGGCCGACAGCATCATGAAGATCCAGCAGGAGCTTGACGAAACCAAGATTGTCCTTCACAAGACGGTATGCTCTTATGTTTGTATGAGCTCACTCCACGTGCTAACTGTTTACAGATCGAAAGTGTTCTGGAGCGCGGTGAGAAGATTGACTCCTTGGTTCAGAAGAGTGATGGGCTGTCAGCTCAAAGCAAGATGTTCTATACCCAGGTATGTGAATCGAATGTTGCCTTCGTCTGAATGTGCTAACACAACCAAACCTAGGCCAAGAAGCAAAACTCTTGCTGTGTTGTCATGTGAACCAGAATTAGCGGTACATGGTGTATTCGATTATGACGCCTTGTTCTTGGATTTAACTTGTGTAATCAGACGCTGAAACGATGCATTTATTTGCTATTGTATTTGCTCTCATTTTTCTATGACTATATATATCTGTACCAAGTTCTCTCAATTAGGAGGATGTCTTTGACTGTTTTTGTTCTTCTGTCAAGTCTTTTGCCATAAACCTCGGGTCTTAGGAACTGGACATGTTCTGAGCAAGTCCTAATAAATGGCCAACTACAAGCTACTACAACGGCAAAGGACCGTAGAGTATGAAAGATAACCAACATATGTAGATCGTAGATCGTGATCAAGTATAGCTGAGCCTAATACTCTGTGAAGCACAAGTGGCGTTCCTAGTGCTCCACCTGGGCCCGGGGTCGCATTACGCTAACAGGGGCCTCAGGGCCTTCCACCCTCTGAAGCTTACATCGGACCTTTGACTTGGTCCTTCAAGTGAAGCGCATTGAGATAGTCCGTATGCATCTTGTCTCGCTTACCCTTGCTCGCCCTTTTCGTCCTGAAGACTCTTCTCCTCTTGAGCAACGTGCCCACTGACGGCCTTCTCCACAGAGACGGCATCTCAACCCATAAAAAGGGTATGAGTCTTCGTCCCAGGCCCTTGTTATGGCTCAGACCTGCAATATCGCTTGCTGCCTTGAACATTTTCCCAGAATACATTAGGCAGGGTCGAGAGCTTGCCGGGAGTACGCCGGCCTGGCCATTCCACATGCATTTGGTTTTGGAGTTCCAGAATATGGCCGGGAGCGTGGTCGCACTTTCCCTCTTGGAGAACTTTCTTCGTCAATCCAGGTCCATTCCCAGAGAAGTCCTTCTCTTCAAACTGCACCCCATAATGGTTCAAGCTGGCACCGGACGAAACTGAGATTATCCCTGAATGCTTTCTGCCCTTCGCGTGAAAATCTGGGTACAAACATGCTTCGAAGGCGAGAACCTTCGATTCGATCCATCGGACAGGGCTCTGCTCGGAACCGGCCAAGTCCTTAGACAAAACTGTCCCGGTGGATATCTTTGTAGTCTTCCGCAAACATGGTGAAAACTTACTATATATGTAAGGTATGTCGCAATTAGCGGACTCGCCATTTCCTGGGTCGTGTCAAGACGACAGTTGGGAGTGCTCCCTTGTGATCACTTAGACTGATTTGGGTCTGATGTGATGGAAAACATACCTGACAAGGATGACGAGGATGATAGAGAAGGGGGAAGGAAAGGCAGAGAAAGCTTGTAGAGATATTGAGATACTGGTCTTCCCAGGTTTGTTGTGGCTCCCTCTTTACAATTTGTGTCGTGCCTTCCTTTCGGAAACACCATTGCTTCTGGACCACAATCCCATTTCTATATATGTAGGCATCACTTACATCTAATACCTGTAAAGATACGGGAATTAATATTATATGCACTTTAGTTAGTAACTAGGGGAACTACATACGCAGGTATGATTCCTCCTCGAGCTGTATTCGAAGTTTACGAATTCCATGAGAGATCGATATACGGCCCAGGTAGGAGACAAGGGGGCATGATTCTATACAGAGAGAGCACTGTTAAAAAAAAGACTTAAGAAGTTGCTGAGAGAATGTAGGAGGTAGTAACCATATATAACTATACCGAGCAGGGAGGAAGAGGCGGATGAAGGGCTGATCAATAATTATTAAGGGAAAGGCTAGCTATGTTACCTATAGCTAGGGAGATATCCCTAGATTATGGATAGCAAACATGTATAGTCAGTATACAAAAGAAACCTTGGAACCTCCGCACACCGTCTTTGACGTCTATAGCGAGACAATGTTGAATTATGTAGTTGTGATGATTATATCGGAGAGAGCGACCTACATATGTAACCTTGGAAGCTACCTAGGACTTGAGGTTGAAGGTGACCCATTGATACTAACTACATAGTAGTGTTGTACGGATCTCTGATCTGAACTGAGTTCGAGCTTTCCAAGGTTCCTACCTCGTAGATCGATGGCTTGGCGAGCGTACGTGGGTCAGGACGGCCGACGATCTTGTGGTCCAAACAGAAGACCTACGGGGCACGGAGTAACGGTTCCTTATTCGCAAGGTTATTTTGAACCATTAAGTACTTGAATATCTAGGTATTATGTTGAATACAACTTCTTTTTATCCCAAGGCCGTAGTAAATCCATCATACTCCAGAGGGTCATACTTGGCCCCCTAACCCTCGTCAGAAAGACCACACTGGCTGGACTAGCCACCCAAAGAGACACAGCATGTCTGTTCCCGCTGAACTTCCTTTTATATACCACAACAAGGGATGGACCACAGCATCATACCCAGCAGCCCCCCGAAATCTATGATTTCAAATTGCTACCCTGTGGAAGAACAGGCTTCGCAGCGGGTGGACTTATCCAGAAAACGGGATAACGGCGTTGAAAATTGTTCACGATCAGAGCCACAGCCAGGATCATAGTCGACGAAAGTAAGACAACTGGCAGATAATATCAAGATAGTGCCCACACAGCTTCGTCCACCGCTGGAAGGAGGGCCGTGGCGCCGGCTGGAGGATGAGTTGTCTCGGTGACCTGCATAACAACAACAGCAACAGCAGATGAAAGCGAAGCGGCAAGCCAGCGTAAAGAATTGAACTTTTCTTCATTGGGCATTAAGCTGAAGAGTTTCGTGATTCATATGCCCACTAGAGCGCTCAAAAAATTACCGCCGATTAGTGCTCGTGGCTGGGCTAGAGGGCTGTCAACAGCACCATACACAAGGACTGCTGATGCTCCCTACATGTGGATGAGAATTTGACAAGTGCGCGTGGAAAAAGGGAGACGCACATAAGAAGCAATGATACCTGGCACGCCGCGTTCAATGAAGTAGGAAGAGTAATTGAATATAGCCTGTATCACACTTAGACCACAGAATGCGGCTATAAATGACCACAAGTGAACGAGATATTTCAGAGGAGGCTTTGGTGCATTCTCACGATAGCCCAACCAGTGGCTAATGGACTGAGGAAAGCGAGCCAAGAACTCTTTCTCGGAGATCATTATAAGACTCTTGTGAACGAAAATAAAAAACAATCAGAATCTTGGATTCAGATAAGATGTAAATTGAGAAAAAGACTCGAGCAGAAAATGAACAAGGGGTCATGCGATGCACATTTCTTTCGTCGAAGGAGGGCTATAAGGACCATAATACCACCATAGGACACTTGTCCCGGATCCCGGCAAACTCCTGGCGCTAGGGATCGGACTTGTAGGTGACCGGGATTTGTAAACGAATACCTCTTCTTTACCAAGTCCCGGAAAAATGCCCGTAGGGTGACAAAATTGGAATCCCCAGTCCTTGTTGTTCGAGAAATCCGAGCCGACGGCTGCCTCCGACGAATGCACAGACGGGCCAGTCAAACTAATTCCGCGGGCCGAGTTGGGCAGCTGGTAGGCCTTAGTATTATTCTTCCTCTGCCGTAATCGGCGACATCCTAGCGCCTTCATGCAGGAATCCAATTCAAGTCCAAATTCGCCTCACCGATGTCTGGATAAGAGCCCCCGTGTACTTTATCTTGTTCACTTGGAACATCGCAAAAGGGTTCATGATTTCTCTCACAACCTATGTGGAAGTTAACTCACTGTCTACGATAATATACATCTCTTGCAGGTTCTCGATGTGCGTGAATATACACAAGTTGGTGAAATTTCGCCCATATTTGTAACTACATCAATGATTGAGATAGTCTTTGGCTTTGATTCATTGTTGTCTCCCGAGTATCTCGAGCGGCAAATTATACAGTACGTTTATGCAATATCAAAGGGAATTGCTAGCTATCACCTGCACACTGAAGTCACGTTCTTCGTTATAAACTGCACGCTTCAGCCGAGAGCAGATCCTCAATATGCTTAAACAGCAAGATGACTGCCTACTAGTTTTTTATGGCCCTTGCTCAGTTCAGAACACGCAAGAGACATTGGGATATGCTTGCCTTCTGCGTGTGGTCGTGTGGTAGAAGGACATGTTGATTAGATCACCGCTTATTTCAGACTGTATCATCAACTGTCTGGTTGGGAATGAATCGCTTAGGCTATGTCCAGCACAGAAGTTGAGATTTGAGAGTAAATTATACTAAGAGTAATTAATCGAAGGGGTATTTCTCATGCAGAACCACATTAATTCTCGGATCCGGACGCGTTTTTGTCGCTATTCGGATAGGCTATCAACGGATAGCCTATAGCCTACCATCGGACAGTGTCTTGGTCCATTACTATAATGTGGGAAATCCAGTAGGCTATACGCAATAAACTGTTCGTTGCGAGATGAGGTAATAGTATCTTGTACTACATTCTATCCGATCTGTCTCCTATATAAACCCCGAAGAATTTCGCGGTCTCCGTCACTACAACCAGAAAAGCTCAAAACCATTAGAATTCCAACATGCAGGAACCGACCTATGACCCCAGGTAAGTAAATTACCGGACAAATTTGCAGCTGGAAGTTAATTAAAGAAACAGCCGCCCGATGCCCTCGCTAGAGATTGCATACTCATACAAGCTGGTCGGCATCCCGAACAAGACTATCGTCAGCCTGCGCGTCGAATTCCCACCCAACGGATCAACTCCCCCCCATCGGCATGGGGGCGCGAACGTTGGCGCTTATGTCCTTAAAGGGATGCTCCTTAATAAAATGAACGAAGAGCCTATGAAAACAATTGAAGAGGGTGGAAGCTGGTTTGAAGCACCTGGGTGTCATCATCGCATCAGCGATAATGCTAGCAAGACCGAGCCCGCGACGCTCATTGCTACCATGGTGACGGACACTGAAGTGTTTGAGAGGGACGGTATGGGGGCGCTTATCCAGATTGACGAGGAGTATCGGAAATGAGAATAGCCGAGGATTGCAGCGATCGATAGCACATTACCTGTCGAAGCATCCATGAATATAAGCACATAATCAGGGGAATAAAATCTGTATGGATGTTATCATTAAAGGGTAACCCCCCGCGGGGGCAATTGTAAATAAATTAATTCATTCCAGTTAGACCAGGAGCATCCGCATCAAAAAAGGCACAGAAGTCAAAATTCAACATGTCCAATGTCGGGAATGCAGGTGAAACTGGATCTGAAAGGGACGGGTCAACAGCTCCCAAACTAGCTGGAGGATCTTTTGCGAGAGATAACAATTCTCGGGCGACAATTCCAATCTCACGGTAAGTTCGTTTTGCCAGCTTCCAGTGCTCACTTAAACGCTTCAAAGTGCCCATAGCCAAGCGAATCTTCTCACGGCTTTTGGCTCGCCGGTCCCCAAAATAGATAAACCTGCACGCCGATAGATGTGCAATGGTCACATTGGCAATCATGCAAATGATGAAGGGAGAATGGGTCTTCATGTCAGTTGGTAGAGTCAACAGTTCATCAATGCTATTGATAGCCTGGGTGCATTTGACAGTATGTAGATCACGCTCCTTTGCATTGTTGCATTTTAGTTGTTCCGACGGGGCCAATGGAGCACAGTGCGAAACGGATTCGATTGCGCTGTGAGTCAACGCTGACAGCGGCCGATGTATTTCAACGGCAAATCTAGGCTTGGGTTAGACAAATGGACAACAGCCAATGAAGTTGCAAATCTCACGTGTGCATAATGAAGAATGCTTTGAACATCACCTCGTCAAATGATCCATCAGGACGAATTAATTGCCTCTTGTTCGGGGAAAGAAGAGAGCACCATGCTCGAACGCTAGTATCAGAGCTAGCAGCCATTGTGGTATATACCTGATTATCTGTGGTATTGCCTGGAGACAAGGCCCGATCAATCCCGCGGGTCAAGCCAATAAGCTCCGCGTAGGAGGAAAAATCAGTTTCATCTTCGCCAAGAAATTCCCTATTCTCGTAATCTTCTAGGGATCGTGGGGATGGAATGGCCTTATAAGAAGGTAAGCGCTATACTTTAGGAGCGAATAACGCGAGTGCCATACCCCTCTTTCATACTGTTCTTCTTCACAAGGAAGGTCGGTAGTGATTTCAATGCTGCTCGTTCGGAATGGATACATATGGGTAGATCCTGCGGTCATCAGAGTCATAACTTGGGGGCAATTATCATGTTTATGCGCCATACCAGCAATGTGGGCATCGGTGATATACATCACCCACCAAGTGCGGCGGCAACTTTCCGCTAGTACGGAATCGGCTTCCGAGTAGATCTGGGCGAATTCCTTTTTGTTCATCCCAATGGATACTGCCATGCGAATCGCTTCATCAAGGAGCTCCACGCCACTTTCTGTTTCATTGCACCAGTAGACAGCAATGGAATAAAGTAAGACGGCTTGAATGTCAAATGGCGTAAGAGGCTGGATTGATGACCGGATTTCGGCCACTGAGTCCTGAGCACGTTGGGCCCATGAGTCCAAAATATGAGATGGACAGGATGTATCGAAAAAAGACCCGACATAACACATCACTCGAAGGAGAGGCTGAATTTTCGCTTCGTTGAGACGAGTCTTGAAATTTTCAAAAGGCAAGGCACAAGGATGAGCCGCATGAAAGAACTCGTAATACAAAATTAGAAATGAGAAAGCTGAGTTGGAAGAAGATTCTATTTCCCCGTTGGTGGTGACAGAAGAGGAAGAACCGACAGTGGAAGTTTGTAGTGATGAGCTAATAGAGGTCTCATACACATCTCTGACGGGCGACAGAGGGGCTTTCCCGGATTTTGGATTTCCACGTCGGCGTGATACAGGATAAACACATTGTACTGTATTTGTGGCGCAGCGTGAGCATACGGGCTTGCGGCCGTCGCAGCGAGTATGTTTATAGCGACATTGTGAGCACGAAAGGGAATTCCGTGTTCCACGCTTGGCAGGTTTGCTTCTGAGTGTATCTGACATGTGGGAATATGATAAAGGATAATGTAGTGAGGAAGGAAACCAGAGTCATATCCTGCCCAGGTGTCCATGTCAGATTAGTCATGTCTCACCGACTTCAAGGGCCAGCTCTGGAGGACTCTAACTCTGGGGTGCGTGACTCTCGGCACCGGGGGTGTTTAGAATAGTTACCAGTGACAGCGCCAAGCAGATAAGTACATGAAGTCAAATGTAGCAGTTGGCCATAATATTAGGCCCCGTTATATATTTAGTCGATCATCGCCCAGTCAGTATCGGAATCAAAGAGAGCGAACATACATTTGGTTACCAAGTCGATTACAATGTTCTGTCTCCAATTCAGAGCGACCTAAAAAATGCAAGTGATATTGGTATTTTGGTATCTCACTGCAGTTTCTTTTAGTTCCGTCTCATTTCCTCAACAATTGTGTAGAAGGAATAATCATGCTTTCGCGGACGGATGAGAGTCTTCTGCTTCGCTCCCAAGAGTCACATCACTATGCCAATCTTTGAATGCGCGAGTCCGTAATCTCAAGGAGAACATGCGATCAATCTCCATTGGCGTCCGCCCTTTCATCTCCGGGATAGCCAGCCACACTACAATGACGGCAACTGCGGCGAATCCCGCCATCACGAACCCTGTTTTTGCCCTCAGGTTCCCTTGATCTATGTTGTAGATATATGGCAAGATGATGGCAAATACTGCAGTTCCAATACCGCTGGTAAACCACCCAATACCTTGGGTCTTGGCTCGGAGTTGCAGTGAGGACGCTTCGGCGGCAACCACATGAGACGCAGGCCACGACCCAAGACCAGAGACCATAGTGATAATCATCATGCTAACTGCCGTATACCTAGTGCCCCAAAGTTAGCTCATCCTCCTAGAGGTCCGATATAGTGTCTTACCAAATTGTCACCGTTCCCTTGAAGATCCCTGCTATTCCTATGGCGAACCATAGAACCGTAACAATACCCAGAGTCAGTAGAATGAGGAATCTTCTTCCAAAGACGTTCAGCGACCATAAACTAACAAAATTTGCAATCAGGCCCAGCCCGATACCCAAAATCAAGAATACCAAGCTATTAGATGCACCCATACCCACGATCTGCATAAAGTAGGAGGCATTTGCCAGGAGCTGCAGTCCGAACATCTGGGGTATCACGTTTGCAAAAGCCACAACCAATGTTCGGCGCATGTTGACTCCCCTGAAACAATCGGCGTATTCATGAGTTGCGCTCTCCTCGTCCTCTGCTAAGATGGACGCCTGTAACTCGTTGATTACAGCTTGTGAGTTCACATGGGATGTATCAAGCATTCTCTGTGCGTTGAGAGCCTTGTCTGTCCGTCCCTTTCTCAAAAGCCAGGTTGGACTCTCTGGCAAGAACGCCGCTAGGACAAAAGGGACAGCCGAGAACGGCCATTGCGACGCAAAGCAAATCCGGTAGGATTGTGCGCCTGTATGCTTGAGCGAAGTATAAACCACGATCGACCCGACTAGTTGTCCAAGAAGTGTGAAGATCGGATAGAATGCAATGATCGGTCCTCGGAGAACAACAGGGAGTACCTCGGACATGTACGTCTGTGTAACACACAGAAGAATGCCGATACAAATCCCCTGGAAGAGTTTACCGGCGAAGAATACCCCTCGGCGAGTTTCCATTCCGTCCGGTAGATCTGAAATGTAGCATATTGCGACCGCAATGGTGGATAGGAAACTGCCTATAGCGAGCGTAATCCGACGCCCACGACGATCTTGGTAGTAACCACCGAGAATGGAGCCTAACATCAAGCCAATGCAACTGGAGACGTTCCAAAGGGAAAGCCACATTGAAGGGATGATGTACTTTCCGTCGAGTTCCTGGCCGAAAACAATTCTTTCTCGTGTCAGCAGCGACACTTGCCATTATTTTGCGGGTTTTTATTTACTGGAATTGAGGCATCGCAGCCACCGTCCCTACGATGACAAGGTCATATCCGTAGAGAAGGATTGCCGAGCTTAGCGCCAGGCAATAGCCCACGATCCTGGGGAATTTCCTGATCGATTGCCAAAGTGGTATGTGTGATGGCTTTCTGCTTGCATCAATGCCATCAACGACATCAGCGCCATGCTCATTGAACCCTTTGGTGGTTTGTGTCTCTGCGAGGCTCATATCGTATAGGTGCTTGTAGTAATGACAAGGGAGAATGACGAGGGGGAAATTTCTTTGTCTTAAAGCTAGGGATGTATGACCCCTACAACATAGCAGAACAAAGAAACCCGTATACTAACGTTAAAAAGGGGGGGGAAGTAGAATCACTCATCCAGAGCGCGTGCCATATGCCAACGGAACAACATCCTCGAACCGAATGTCTTGTTTTTGAGGATCTTCTAAGCACTGACCTCAATGTGTCACGAATAACAGGGATAGTTGGTTGGTGTCTTGATCCTATTCGGGTATGAGCTGGTCCCCCGCACGACTGCCAAGGCGATCGACTCGGAAAAGAAGACCATCGCTTCGACAATACTGGGGTACCTCCCGCTGTTATACCATGTGCATGGATCCCCAACATATATAGAAAAAGCCACAATACACGAGACTTTCACAGCTTGTGAAAGGGGTTGCAACGCTCACCTTTGATTTCCTTGGCTTACAGTTAGAAAGGCCGATGGTATTGAAAGCAATCCTGCCTCTCAGTAGATCTTGCCAGAATGCGCATTTGACGTTCGGGATCGAGACCATATTGCTAGAAGAGTGAACGAGTGGCTGGAGGGAAGCGTTTGGAAGAAGCCGAGCCCTGCATTACGCCTTATGCAGTCTGGTCGAGTGAAAATCCCAGAATCAATTAGGGCTGTCTGCCCACGCTTGGCCTGGCCTGGATATGTAGGCCACTATAGAACGCAATTTCCGCTGATCACGATGATCCGGAACTCCCTGGAGTTTCACACATCAATCTTTCGCATCTGTCAGGTAATTTAGTAACGCCAGTCTGAAATAAGTATAGGATATAGTCGGCTGGGAGTAGTGAAATAAGCAAGACAATGAGTACATGGAAAGTCAGACGACCCAAAGGATATTATTCATATCTTGGTTTCTTGGAGATGGCCGAGGGCGAACTTGGTTCCAAACAGGTTGCAAAAGGGAAGCTAGCTCATGACGACGAATACATCTGGATAACTGATTGCTTCTCTGTTAATAGTGTCTCATTTCCTGGTCTGATCGGCCGACCCAGACCCCGATCGTGCCTCCTTCATTTTCTCTAAATCAACCAAATGTTGCTTTAATGCAGAAATCTCACGTTCCAACTCAACCGATGAAGCGATTCGATATTTGAGCTTCAAAATCGCAGCTGAAATCACAAGCAGGGCTAGTGACGTAGGGTACGCCCACTGACCAACCTGGCTCGGAGTCTCCTCTGACGGTCCATCGTTGGAGATTTGGATCTCTATCCAAACGACAAAGGCAATTATTGTGAACGGACTGACTATCATGCTGAAGAGTATTCCGAAAAGGATCGCAGCGTCAACAAGCACATGGAGAAAGGACCTGAGGAACCGGCGGCTGAGTATGTGTCGCATTCGGTGCCAGACAGGGGTCTTCTCATTTGTCTGTCCTGCTTCTTCCCCGTTATCACCGGGGTTGCTTAGTGGCGTCATGGCACCACAAACTTCATCTTTGAAGCTTTTCCAAATAGTCTTTCGTTCTTTCCAGATGACCACGATCTGCGCAGATGGGATCCGTGATCGGTAAGGGAGGAATCGATAAGTCAAGAGGATGCAATTAAGGATCAGACAGAGAATGATGAGACTGTAGATATATCGATGCGAGTAAAGGACCCTTTTCCAAAAGCTATGGGAGGTAGCAACTCCGAAGTCTCCCTCTGAGGTGGCTGAATGCAATGAGTCTGGTTTCCGTAAAATTTGGGTTGAATTAAAACAGGGGTTGAAGCAGATATCTCCTAGTTGGTTCCATAGCGATATGTTCGAAAATGTATCCCACACGCTGTTGTTCCACGTGGATGTTCTCCATGAGGCTTGCCAGCCGTCATTTGATGTGTCGTTGAAAGGCGCGAGATCAGGAAAGCAAAACATGTACTGGGGTGGTGTTTTGGGTATTCTCGCGGCATATATGAGGGCACATATAGAGCCAGCCAACATGAGAGCATGCCAAAGATAAAAGAGGAGGTTCCTTGCTCGATCGTGGGTTAGGATGCGGGACCAGCATTGGAGCGGCAGAAAGACGAGATAACCAGTGATAACGATAGCAAGAACAGCATCCGAGTCAAGCTCAAGTGATGCTGGCGAGATCATGACATGGTCTGTTTCAGTTACCAAAGAAGGGAAATCATTTCGCAGGCTGGAGTTAGCGGGCAGGTACGGAATAGCGACAGGTCCAGGGTCTTGCGGTGCTTGGTGACTAGAAACCATGATGAAGGCTTGGATTGCCGCAGTTCCCGCGTATGCCGCTGCAGTTCCTAGGAATACATTCATGACCCATCCTGTCCATCGAGTGACACAGGTCGCCAGCAGAAGCGCGTAGAAGAGATATCGCGGACATGAGTTGTATATGGTGCTGATTGGATAGAAGCAGAGAGTCTCCTGGGCAATGAATAAGGGGTGATCCGAGTTGGGATCCATTGGAGAAACGAAGTGGGTGGAGTTGAGGTCAGAGTATTTTTTCCGTTCACGTTGTTGCCTTCTTCTTACGTGACTCTTTATCTGGTCACTGACGTCACACATTTTCATTTCACGATCTTCAATATTCAGTCTCAATAAAATGGAAAGTGGAAAATGGGAAATGGAAACTAATGGAAAATAATCAGTATATTTGCCAATTTCACAGCAACCAGGAACATAGTTCTCGACTAAAGAATGAGAAGTCTTCGTAACCAGCGGTCTCTAATTACACTTCTACACAGGGTAGAAAGAATTCCAATAGATGGTCAATCTACACTATGGCATATAGATGTCAAAATGAACATTCATTCTCTGTATTCTAAATATTATATACATCCATTCAAATTCAATCACTAATTCTGACACCCGTGTACCACAGCGCTCCAATCAGAAATATAACCATGCCCGATCTAATCATTCATTGCCTCCGGTCATTGACCTCATCCACAATAAACATTATGAGTCTCATAACGGGACCACCCCGACGCTTTGGTCTTTGGGCTCGTAGCTTTTCACGGGTTTGCCCCTGTAGATGGCCACTCTCCAACTCCAATGAATTCTCTTCTTCGCTGGAGACACTGGTTTGTTGCGTGTACTCTGCGGCGGGTCGTACTTGAAGTGTAAGGCCGATACCCAGGCACAGAAGAACAACCAAAATCTCTTCTAGGATAGACATCACAAGCTGGATTGTGACATTTCCTGACAGCATATTGAATTCGGTCTTTTGACCAAAGGTGTAGATGAAAGAGTAGATTAATCGCACGAAGATCAAGGGTAGAGAGACTCCAACGGCCAGGAGGAGGCGGTGTTCTCCGTCCTCAATACTTTGAGTTCGTTTCAAAATCAGGAAGAAAAGTCCGAACACGCCGATCCAGGCAATGAGATAGAAGATGAGCCCAACCTTCGATCCTGTGGTGACAAGGCCATGGGCAATATTGGAGTTTCTTGTTGCGCCGACGATGCTCAGAATCACGCCCACTAGTGCAAATAGCCCAACAAGTCGGAATACCTTCGGAGGTAGAGGCTTGGCGGTCTTTCGCATAATAGAATCATTGCTGAGAAATGTCGTTAGCTCCAAATCATCAAACTCAAAGAGTAGAGGTGCTGCTCACGCTCGTGATAAAAGACCAATGCAAGCCAACAGTAATGGCGACAGTCCGAGTGAAGTACAGACAGCCCAGGTAATGTATAGATTAACATTGGAAGGATATTGAATTGTGGCCAAATAGCATGCTGCGCCAACAATGCGGGCAAGACAAAATAGGATAAAAAAAAACCAGCCTGAGCTCCTTTTGAAACCATGATGGAATGCCATCCAGATAGAAATGAAGAGGGCTGGAGAGTAAACAATGATCTCTAGGATCGAGATCCCATGTCGATAATCGATGGCCATAGTCGCAAGTGAGAATGAAGGGTATTGAAATCAAGATGAAAACAGAGATTGACTGATGCTTGTATTATCCTCAACCCATGGGGCATTGTCTGCTATTTAACTGTTCCAATGTCCTCTCAGCTCGCATTGCTTTCCTATCTATCTCTCGTCGTAGGGCAGTGCAAAATAATTTCGATAATCAGACCCACGCGCCTTATGGAAATATAAGAGTTCGGGATAATCCACTCGAAAGGATCATTGCCCAATCGCATCTGCTCAAGCACGCGGTGCATACTATATTCGGATTAGCGCATCTCTGGCTCAGCCTCAACTCCACAAACCCATTGCTTGGTCAACAGTCTGACAATCTTCAGGGCTATGTCGCATCTCCTACCGCAAAAGGATCTAGAAAACTCGATAAGTTGGCTTATTATTCTTTTCGGGAATCCCAGCCATGCCGCTTGTCATTATGGTGACTACATCATCGCTGGTTCCAGGATTTGCAATTCACGGGCAAGTGTAGACAAGTCATGATACTGTTGACAATTGATGTAATAAATATGAGGATAACGGCGCTTGGTTAGATCAGTCGGACTGAGCATTATCGCGACTTTTCACTGCGGCCGCCATCTCTCCATCATTCGCGGCCGTTGGGGTGACATTCAGCCCTAGTCAGAAACTTTTAGTGTGAGAAGATCTTAGCATTGTGACTCAGCTCCATATGGCGGTTCTAGACTGCCAGTCGCTCTTACCACTGAATTTGAGAATAAGGTCAGGAACTTTGGGCTCCGACGTGGTAAGTCTGTCCCTTACTGTGAGCGGTGGAGTGATGAGACCGTGAGTCTCCGAAGTGCTGAGATAGCAATGATCTCAATGAGACAAGATGGTCCAGTATATTCGCACTATGGTAATCTAGCTGGCATTACGACAGCCTGGTCTCTGTTGTGATCAACGCGTCGTCAATGACTTTTGTGCAGCAAGGCACATTGCTTGCAACGCTAAAATCCAACAGCAAAATCTTTGATGTGACAGCTGGCAGGTTATCACGTTAATATCAGCAAGATACTTGCATTATTCCATGGTTGAAGCTGTATGCCCTCCCTGATATGTATTGACGACGATAAAGTGCGAGATAGGTGGTACTGCAAGTAGCCCACTACGTTCGACAGGTGAGAGAAGAGCTGGCAGAAGGAGTCCAAGAAGGGAGAATATTGTACAACTAGCCACCTACAGACGGGGGAAGCCGGCCTAGGGTAATATAGCTATCGGTGGCTGGAAAGGTACGGCATTGAAGGGCCAAACAATTCTATTTGCCCGTTTCCTCCTAGATATTCCGCAGTAATGGACCCCGGCGAGAGCCAATAAATCAAGTGAATATATTATCTAACCGGTCAAGTTGGTTCGGCGTTTGGAATTTCATCATGTGCAAGGGGGGCAAACGTCAACGCTGGAGACATAGGCCACTTCATAAGAGGACTAGCGGATTGATGAGACATGCTCTATGCTTTGTATCCCTAACGGCCTAGCTTTCCTGCTCCTAATTTTATAATTTCTGTTTTACCAGGGTAACAAGTCAGTACTATCGATGCGCCTACTCAAAAACAACCATGCTCCTTGGTCGGACTATACATATCCGCCTGTTGAGTCGACTTGAACTCGATTGCACAGGCCGAGGTCAATATAGAAGTTTCCGCACTGTTTACCGCAATTTGTACAATTCTTCCATAAACTGGCAACCCTTGCGTTTATCACTGGGCCTGTTCCTCGTGGATACTTCCCCGCATCCCGGCTATATGGTAGAATGGCCGTTGATCGACATGCCAAAAAGATTGCGATCACCGTCTTCTAGCCTTTTTTAGGCTTATCGCCGGAATTCGTCGTATTCCTACCGTTTATCGTATTCGCGTCGTATAGATATGCCGAAGAGCTTTTGGTATGAATCACCACGCCCTAGATGAAAGGAAGTATAAGAATGCGCTCGGTTTGTTAGTAGATCTAGCTTGTTATTGTCAGAGCAATCTACCCAATTGTTTATTCTGTTTGCTGCTTTGTCCCAAATTAGCATATCAATCATGATATCCTTAGCCTTGGCCCTAGTGGGCGTTTTGGGGCCTGTTGGTTCATTGGCAACTGATCACGGTCCGGCAGCTTGCTCCAATATAACATCGCAACTGGGATCTTCCAAAGTCGTCACCAGCAAAACTAGCTTGAAATATGTCGCTAGCACTGAGTATTGGAGCACCCCCCAGGATGCCTACAAGCCATCCTGTGTCGTCTATCCTTCATCCTCTGAGGATGTCTCTGTGACTCTTCAGGCCATTCAAGCATCTGGCAGCCGGTTTGCAGTCAGAGGAGGAGGCCACAACCCTAATAAGTTCTTTTCATCAACCGACAAAGGCGTGCTCATTAACTTGAGCAACCTCTCGGAAAAATCGTATGATCCAGACACCACGCTTGCAACATACGGACCAGGTGGTATATTTGGCGACATATACGACTACTTCGAAGATTATAACCGCACTGTGGTTGGAGCTCGACTCTCCGGGGTGGGAACCGGTCTCGCTCTGGGTGGTGGCATGAGCTATCTCTCTCCCCAGTATGGCATGGCCTGTGATTCATTCAGGGAGCTGGAAATTGTACTTCCTGATGGTCGAATTGTGACAGCGTCCAATACTTCCAATCCTGACCTGTTCTTTGCGTCCCGCGGTGGCGGAGGCAATGCCTATGGTGTTGTAACGAAATATACTGTCCAGAGTCACCCTATCGGGCAATTCTTCGCGGGAAATATCATCTACGCCTTTCCCCAGAAGGATACCGTCGTTGAGGCGATTAGTAACTTTATCCGATACAACACCGACCCCAAAGCTAGCATTATCGGTACTTACGAGAAGCTACCCACCCCCGATTTGAATCTCAACCTGGACGAGGCCATTATCATGTTCCTAGTCTACGATGGCCCTGACGCAGGCGATGCGTTCGTAAACTTCACGAGCATTCCACATCTCCTCGACACTACTGGTCTTAAGTCCTACCCCGAGGTAGCCGATATGCCACTTCCAATCGCCACCGAGGCTTCACGCGGGAACAATATCTTCCGTGTTGGAGTCCACCGTGCTGATAATGATGAGTGCAAGAATGCCCTGGATGTGTGGCGTAACTGGGGCGAGTCGAACAAAGGCAAATATCTACTCCTTTCGCTTGATTTCCAGCCTGTCCCAAAAAGCTTGACAGACGCCAGCAAGGCGCAGGGTGGAAATGCAATGGATATGCCCGACGGTCCATGGTTCTGGTTGAATTATTTGATCACAACGCTGCCGGGAATGAGCCAGCCTGACTACGATGCTATACAGTCTAGCTTCCGTGATATGGTTGCGTCGACAACGAATGCCGAAGGTCTTCCGTTGTTTATCAACGACGCAAACTATGATCAAAATCCTTTATCAACCTTCCCTACATATGGGAGATTGCAAGAAATCAAAAAGAAGTATGATCCGGATAACTTCTTTGCTGACAAGACTGGGGGTTGGTCATTTGACTAGTGGCAGTGGTCTCTACAACTTTCCAGTTACGGGTAATTATCAGTATACTACTTCGACTTTGAAAGGTCTTGTTTATAGCCATCGCAGTATAATGCAAGACACTAATGTTTCATCCATACCATAGCCAAATTCAATGTGGATTGTTGGACATATTGTTTCACATAAATGCCGATGTTGTGGTCTCAGCACCACCATGATCTCATTCCCTCACCTCGGCAGAAATCAGCAGAAAGTTTGGACGATGTCCCTCAATATTTTTACTTTTTGCTAAGCCTGTGGCATCCTCCTTTGAAGGACACCATTTCCTCAATCCGGTCAACACGAATCCATTCTCAAGCAAAGCTGTCACATAGGTTTCAACAATGCGATGATATTTCCTCACTCCCTCTGCTCCCAACCAGCTAGTCAAGCGCAGGCCCTCACTGCTGTAAGAATTCAAGGGCCACAACTTCCAATCTTCACTGGCTTCCCGAATCACCCTGTACCCCGGGGTTGGATTGACTGGGGCGGTTACAATGGGATGTTCAACAGAGAAGATCAACCTCCCCCTTTGCCCATGGCTACTACCCTTTCGCAAGCAGCCATGGATTTGACGAAAGAGCCGTACGATATCTTCGATGTATTGAAAGGCCAGGGAGCTGTAAACGATATCATACAACCCATGCTCATGCGAATGGTTCAAGTCTATAGTCTCCAAATCGTGGATTTCGATGATAACTTCTGTAGCAGGGCCTACCACCACGACCCCGTTTCGAGTTTGGTGATTCATCTCAGCATCAAACCCCTTTGCTCGGTTGATCATGTTCTCGGAAATATCAACTCCTTTGACATAAGCAGCGCCTTTCTCACGGGCCCAGCGGACGAACCAGCCATAACCACATCCTAAGTCGAGAATTCGTGATCCTTTCAGAGGCTTCTCAGATGGTCCTGTGGGAGAAGACTTTGGATTGACAATCATATCCTCTAGAGTAGGCCATTCTGGTGCGGCTGCCAGACCGTGTTGAGATCGAGGGAGGCTTCCGTACTCAGCGAAGAATTCTGGGTTGTCGTACATATTTTGGGATTCTGTAGGCATGGTTGCGAAGCTAAATTGGTATGTCAGTGACGATGAGTCCGATATTGTCGTGAAGACTTATATTAGGAAGACTGGATAATCGTGCCAAGCGCCCAGCATAGTACGTAATTTTGGGGTGCACTTAACGATGATTGCCACTCAACAATAATTTCAACAACAATTGTTTAAACGTTACTTACAGGTAATCCATAGTAGTATATATATATAATAATTTTCACGCCTACTATCTCGTGCAGCTATTACATATTTATGCTTAGCTTCTACTAAGCTCTTCGGCTTTCGGGTATGCCTTAGCATTTTTTGGCCTATAAGCGCTCCAACTTTTCAGAATCGGGATCCCATCTCTTCACGATATTCCTATCTGCGCATATAGGCGAAACACTGAGTCTCTAGATCTAATGATTGATTTCCCATTTCTTAGGGCAGTTGCAGAAAAACTAGATGCACGAGCCTTCCTAATTCAGTCTTTAGTATTGTTGAGACCCTTGAATAAATGTACCCTCTTCGTCTTCTAGATTAACGGGCTATTTAGCGTGACGGACCAAGAATTACATGTATTTACCTCATTTCGCGCTTAATCCGAAAACCTGGGATTTTGATATCCTTAATACCATTCCTTATGCTCCGTATGCAAAGAAAGTACCCTTAGGTAAAAGCCAAGGTAGTAACCTGACTATCAATAGAGATACATTTCATGACAATTATAGAGTCATTTTTACCATTGGATTAGTGTGATTAATTAACACTTCGGCGTAAGCACCTGTTAGCGCTCCCTAGCCAATTCACTAGGTTTCGTCCCAATTGAAGATATCGTATAGTAGAAATCAGTGTTTTTAAAGAGCATACAAAGTTTGTCGAGTGGGAATTATCGTTGGGTTACACAGCTGTGTTGGGCGATATTTCCGAGTTATCCAATTATCCATTGAGCTCGTCTAACTTCTCTTGGCCCTGTCTATATACTCTTTCGAAGACTTCCAGATACCCCTCGCACCGATCGCAATATCCCGCCGTCCATCATAAAGTGGGAAGATTACAACCGCCCCAAAAGCAGCAAACTGCCAAATGATGCCAACAACTACCCAACCACCGAAGAATGATTTCGTGAAGATATAGTCGCGATATAGCGGAAGAGGCCAAGCCATGAACGTGATCAGCACAATAGCCCCGAACATATACCAAGCAATCTTGAGCCATCTGTACAGCTCTTTCAATGTTTCGTCGTCAAATGGGTGCTGAATATCATCGAGGTTGATTTCCTCGGAAGATGGGGACGAAGCCTGCTTTGTATGATTCCTTTCGTCCTTGTCGCCAATCTGCTCTGGGTCGTTGTTGATGTTTTCTGGTTGACTATCTACAACCGCTTTGACAGACTCAGCTACACCCTTCGAATCACTTGCGGGTTCTTCCTCGCTGATTTCGTTCAATGTGTTAGTGTCTGAGGGGGGCGGCTGGATTTTCGCCTGATCTGCCAGTTCAATTCGGAGGAACACCCTCCAGTCGAACTTATAAGGCTTGTAGAGTGACAGTACAACGGAATAGAGGGCCGGCGTAAAGAAAGAAGCGATGGCAGCATATAGTGCCGGATAAGGATTTGTAGTGGTCGTGATGTTGATAGTGCCATACATATACTCGGTTGTTGCCAACCAGACAGCGAGACCTGTAAAGAAGCCAAGAACGGGAGAGATAATTGCAGCTATCCGGGTCTGCCGAGACCAGAACAAAGTTAGAATCATAGGGATGATTCCCGGGCATGAGATGATGGGTCTCAGGTACCCGATCCATGTCATGTTTGCCCCTCCATAATTGAGAGCGATGGAAATGCCGGTGATAAAGACACCATGGATAACCACAGTTAAGTGGCTCACTCCCACAATTTGCTTGTCGGTAGCCTTTGGATTGAGGTATGTCTTATAGATGTCATAGGACAAGATGCTACTGACAGCAATCATTGAGGAGGAAACTGTACTTGTCAGAGCCATGAACAAAAGGAAGAAGAATCCAATGATGCCTTTGTCTCCGATGAGTGCTTTGATGGTGTATGGCATCACCATGCCCGAGCTGACTTCAGTGGCGGTAAGCAGACCAGGGTAGGTCGGAAAGATTGGTGTATCGTGAATTGCCCTCGTTGCCAACCCGATAACTGTGCCCAGACCCCAGGGGATACCGAACACAGCCAATGCAGCGATATTGTATCCTGGCACTGTTGCCTTGACCTCTGTCGCAAAGGACTTTTGCCAAAATGCGGTATCCTACCGATGACATATTAGCTTTGCAAAAGCTTGACGTTCTTGTGAATCTCGGTAGTTTTTGCTAGGGAACTTTCGAAGATTGGCTTCCGAAATCGAACTTACCATGACGACAAGTGCCAGGTTCCCAAATTTTAGAATCAACCCCCAAATAATTGCATCCTTGGACTTGAATGTAAGAAGTGATCCTTCGTAGTTTCCAGGGATGAAATTATCCCCAGCTGTTGCAATAAGTTTATCATACAAGCCATTTAGTCCACCGACAGCCGAGTTTGTCAAAACAGCGATCGTAAAATAGATGATGAGAATAAGAGCAATGGCTGTGTGCAAAAAGTCCGTCAGGAATGTGGCCTTCAGGCCACCAACGGCTGTATAAAGGACAACTATAAAGAGGTTAGCTCTTGGTTCTTGAGATATTCTCAGAATAGAAATAAGACGGACCTCCGAGGGGAACGAGGATAGTTGCCGCTACATAGTGCATGCCCGAAACACCATGGATTAGCTGAGAGCCCGTCATAATCATCGAGGCGCAGCCGAAGACGTTGTTGACGAGGTTGAGCACAATAAACACGAGATGTCCAATTCTGCCATAGCGCATCCGAACCACTTCAAGCGATGTATGGGCATAAGGTACTCGAATCTTGGCCATAACACCGAGTGCTGCCATCAGTGCAATTTGGAAACAGAGACCAGATCCCCACCACTATGGCCCATTAGTCGTGAAAGGGCATTTGAGGGCATTAAGGCAACATACCAGAGGCACCGCAAGACCGTATCTATATGTCATAGCCGCGCACAATACTGTTTCGTTTATCCACATCCAGGAACTGAAGACTGCAGATGCACACAATCCTCTCCCTACGGATCGATTGGCAACCATGAACATTTCCGATTTTCCAGAATCTTCAGCAAGATATGCTTTCTGCACCTTGACGGCAATCAAAATGACACCACAGAACAACACGCTGAGACCAATGAGAAGGCCATAGGCCGCCCCCTGGGGGATCAAAGCCAACTTGGACGTATCTATCGTGTTAGACATGTCTGGGTAAAGTAAAGCCAAGTTCAAAATCGCAGGGCCGAGAAATATTTATTGTTAGGAAGGTCCACCACTTGTTCGATGCCAAGCCTGGTCTCTGTAGATTTGCAGCCAATTGACATGCCCTGAAGGACTGCATAACAATCAGAGTTGCCATATGGGCGATATATCTCACGTCGTCCATGTCCGCAATTGCGTTATTCGGAATGAGTTGTAGAGACGCGACTAACATGTCTAGACACAGGGTGATTGGAAGATCGAAATCAAGCTAATAAGGTAAACATGTGGTAATTGCGGAATGGATGTGGGTGTGAAGGGGATTTTGGTTGGGATTGCGTGCCTTGACTTCCAGATTGCGATAAAACGAGTTGGAATCGCGAAAGACAAGGGTCACTGCGTACCCCACAGAGGCTATTTTATCGGCCGATATGGGATTCAAAATATTCATCTCAAATGTCGAATACCAACTACAAACGGGATATTAACCTCCAATGACCCTGTGCGATGGTGACACCGCTTGGTGTACACTTCTGCCTGTTATATGTACAAAGCGGTCCCCGGGCCATATGGCGCCTGGGCTATGGAAGCACCCTAAAAGCAAGACCGATCAGTACAAATTTCCGTCATTCTAGACCGAGCTAGCTCAGTTGCTTGACAACCGGTTTCTATTGCGATGTGCATTGCGGACACCCGGGGGGCGTACGATGTATACAAAGGCCCCAGTAATGTTGTGCCCACGTTGGCATCAGGCGCACAATTTCCCGTCATTGACCCGTTGTACCTTGTTCCTCCCATGTCCGCTGTCGCATGGAACCTCATTTTTGGAGTTCCAGTGTGGCATACGAGAAATCGTACGCGCGAGAAATCGTGCGCGCACGCTAGCTCTCTATCTGGACCATCTCAGCCAGGGTCATATGGTGTGGAATATTGTCACTTCGTACTGGACAGCGCAGCCCGAAACCATGAGTTGAACGAGCAGATTCCTCACGATGAGTGATAAGCAATAGCGGATGAATATCTCGGGGTGCTTTACAAGCTCTGGGAATGAAGCTTCCGAGACGACGCCGACAGCTCGGAACGTACATTGCTAGCGATGGTGTGCGGGAGATAAACCACAAAGGGAAATACTTTTAAGTGCCTAGGCCTCATTTCTGTGGCCAACCATTTCTGTTCCAAGTCGGTGTCTCTGAGGCTAGTGGTCAATTCGGTGGAAGGCACGGGGAGGCAATATTCATGGTGGTCAGACTCCCGAGTGTACTCGCTTGATGGTGAATAATATACGGAGTATTGCCAACCAGCAAGGCCGTGATCTCAGTCATATCAAAGTCATCGTGGTGCCACGGCTCGCGAAGTGGTTATTGGATCGAAGTGTTTGCCTGAAGAATCCTGGAAGCAAGTACAAGTGGCGGGCAGGGGAGACCATCCCTCAATACAGAATACAAAGAACTGGTTATAGCCCTTCTTTTCGTCTACATGCATGTACAAAGTACGGAGTACTACCAGTCTTACCAATGTACCTGGAGACCCGTGGACCCACTTTCGTATGACCTCATTTTTCCCCAGCTCAATTAGTAAGTAATTCGACGCGGAGGCCGTCGGGCCCGAGTCCCCGGGTCATTCTTACAAATCAAATTATATTCCAAAATATAAATCGTTTGAACTGGCCTGTTTGAATACCACCAAGTCCCAAGTCCCAAGTCACAAAATGAAAGAAGCCATTATCGACAAGACCGTTTCGGTCATCATCCGCGACGTTGACATCCCCACCCCCAAACCCGGCCAGGTCCTCATCCGGGTAGTGGTGTCGGGTACCAACCCGAAGGATTGGAAAGTCCCCAAATGGCAACCAGATACTGTCCTGAACCAGGGAGATGATATCGCGGGGTATGTGGAGGCAGTAGGGGAAGGAGTCCGGAACTTCCGCAAGGGAGACAAAGTGGCGGCGTTCCACGAGATGCTCAGCCCGCATGGAAGTTATGCCGAGTACGCCATTGCATGGGAATATACGACATTCCATCTCACAGAGAAGACCAGCTTTGAAGGTATGTTTCCCGCGTCCTGATTATTATGAGGATGAAACTAAACATATTGTTAGAGGCTGCTACTACCCCCCTCGCTGCGATGACTGCTGCTTTGGGCCTATATCAGGAACTGAGACTGCCTCTGCCTTGGGCTCCTGCTGATAAGCCCACACCGCTGGTTGTGTACGGTGGTGCCACAGCTGTTGGCGCATTTGCGATCAAGTTCGCTCAGCTATCGAACATTCACCCTATTATCGCTGTTGCAGGCAAAGGCGCACCCTTCGTCGAAACGCTGATCAGCAGAGAAAAGGGAGACACGATCGTCGATTATCGTGAGGGCGATGACGCCGTCCGCTCGGCGATCAAAGCTGCCAGCAAGGGTATACCCATTCACCATGCCTACGATGCCGTGTCCGAGAAGGGAAGCTATGTGAATCTCGGCGCTGCTCTCGATGCACCTGGGAAGATCACTGTCGTTCTACCTGCGGAGTCCGATAAGGTGAAGGAGCAAATCAGCATCCATCGGACTATGGTTGGGACTGTTCATATGGCCCCTGCTGAGGGCCAGGCTCTTGGTGATAAGGAATTTGGAGCTGCTTTCTTCCCATTCATTGGCCAAGGTCTGGCACAAGGTTGGTTCTCAGGCCACCCATATGAAGTGAGGAAAGGTGGATTGGGGGGTCTCGAGGGCGCATTGAAAGATCTGGAGGCCGGCAAGGCTTCTGCAGTGAAATATTTAATTAAGATTGCCGAGACTGAGGGAGTCCAGCAATAGTTATATAGACCGAGAAAATGATCTAAAGTTACTCTGCGAATGCCATGACAATCATGCTACAAGATGTACGCCAAGCCAGATCGGGTTATATAGATCGGGATCGGAAATGACATCACCGATAAATTCTCCAAGTCGCGCGCACGAACACGCCCTGTGGACTGCCTCGATCCCAATTACCAAGGCCCAACGCCCCCTCATCCTGCAATGTCAAAACGCACACTCGACGCATTCTTCAAGCCGTCAACCACCGCTCCAAAACGTCCTAAAACCGATTCCATCGAACCCGACACCGCAACCGCAATCTCACCCCCAGAGCCAAACAATATCCCAAACGAAGACACCAAACCACCGAGTCAGCACTCAAGCTATCCAATCCCAATCGCCCAACTCCCCTCCCACATCGAAGTAGGCCTAGAACATGCAACCCCGGCAAACGCACCCCGGGAAATCAACAACCAACCACACCTCGACCTCCTCCACTTCCAGCCATACATCCCGCGCGCAACAGCAAACGAGCTATTCAAATTCCTCCGTCGCGAACTCCCCTTCTACCGCGTCCAATACACAACACGCCGCGGCGACATCGAAATGCAAATCAACACACCACGATGGACAACAGTCTTCGGGGTCGATGAGACATCGACGTTCATCCAAGAACAGGATAACCCCAACAGTCTTGTTCTAGTAGAAACGAAGACCAGAACCCCAACCCCGAAAACAAAATACCACTGTACGCCGCGCCCAATCCCAGCTTGTCTCGATCTCCTAAGGAGACAGGTCGAAGCCGCGAATGCAGCCGCAAACGCAGATAATAAAAACCCCGGCTATAATTTCTGCCTAGTAAATT
Organism: Penicillium flavigenum; assembly: GCA_002072365.1. Classification (NCBI taxonomy): domain Eukaryota; kingdom Fungi; phylum Ascomycota; class Eurotiomycetes; order Eurotiales; family Aspergillaceae; genus Penicillium; species Penicillium flavigenum. The sequence continues at coordinate 36,440 of MLQL01000025.1, forward strand.
ACTACGCCAGCGGAGACGACAGTATTGCATTCCACTCCGATGACGAGCGTTTCCTCGGACCCGAGCCGAATATCGCCTCGCTGTCACTGGGCGGCGAACGGGATTTTCTAATGAAGCATAAGCCTTTCGTATCCGGGGGAATTGCGAACCGGACGACGGGTGGATGCGTGCCTAGTGCCGCGCGCGCAATGTCCGGGCCGGGTAGTACCAGTGCGACGCGGGGGAGTTGTACGGATTCGGGTGCGACATTGAATACCGTCTCTTCTCCTGAGTCTAGGCCTGCTGCTACGGTGCCACTGCAGCAGATCAAGATGAGTCTGGGATCAGGCGATATGGTTGTTATGCGCGGGGCGACGCAGTCGAATTGGTTGCATAGTATTCCTAAACGGAAGGGGAAGGCTGGGGAGGCGACGAGGGGGCGGATTAATATCACCTTTCGGCGGGCTGTTGTTCCTGGCGGGACCAATAATTATTATCATTATAATGTTGGTAGTGGGGGGATGTATCGGTGGGATGAGGTTGCGAGGGAGATGGTTCTGCAGGATAGCAAGGTATAGCAACGCGGTAGCTACCCGGTGTATGATTGAACAGGAATAAGATTTGAAGGAAATAGAATATACATGGGTGCCGTAGCAGGAAAGGAATATCTCATGCTCATGACTTGGACGTGCAACTCGAGGCGAGACAGATGATATCACTGTGATAGCCCTCCCGGCACATTTCAGTCTTTGTACATTTGCTTCTAACAGGGGAAAAAAATAGACATTGAAGCAAGTCATCATATGGCATTGGCACTGCATCTTCCCAGTAACCATGGTATTTCTCCCCTAGGGAGTTCCGGCAAGTGCCGGGTAATAAAAAAAACGTATTCTGGTTCGAATACAAGAGAGCCTTGAACCCTTGTAGGCATCAGAAGAGCGATTTGAAATGATCAGTAGTTAAAGATGACTTCTTCGCCGTAGACATCTGCGTAGCATTGGAACAGATCAGGGCAGCTACAATCAAACATGTTAGCGGGAGAAATAATATAACTGCAGGACAACTTACAAGACAGGATCCTTGCCGAAAACGATGTGCCATGAGTACTCCATAATGTTCGAGGTAGCCTCGTCCGGCAGGTCATTGTCCATCACCCAGTCATACATGCGCTGGTAATCGGTACGGGGGCGCTGGAGAATCTGCTCCCGGGAGACGGCAAACTGGGAGCAGCACGGGGCAGCAATTTCGCGGGGAACCGGCTCGCCAGGGAACAGCTGTTTCCACGCAGCAGCGTAATGAGCCTCGCCCGGGCTTTCGGGATTCGGGGGTTGACGGAATGGTTGGATGGCCGAGGGACATCCTGGGCTCAATTGGCAACGCAAGTTGACAAAGCCTGCCTGTTGCACGAATTCTTTCTGCAATGCCCGCACCGAGTCCACGTTGCTGTAATCCATGGTGTCGATATGCCAGCCGGCAATTATGCCATCGCGGTGACTGTGCAGGAAGACCACAACGTCTGGAAGGTCGTCGTAGTGGTCGACCAGGTATTGAAGGTAGGGGAGAGCCTCGCGACCTTTGTTCTTCGGTGTGTGCGTCGGGGCATTGGTATCGTCGACGGTGTAAATGACGCTGCGCCATCTGGAGATATTCATTAGGCTGTCTTCTTCAGGGAACATAATCGAGTCACACTCACTCTGACAGTTCTGCGCCAACCCAAGCGGTATCTTCCTCCTTGCGCTTAGCCATCACAATGGCACCTTGGTTAGGGACCACGATTTCGGTGGTCTGGTAGATTAAAGCGGGTTTATTATCCGATGCAACCCGCCATTTCCGTTGCGGTCCGTTATCAGGTTCGGGTTTCGGTCTGAGGGATGTGCGGAAGGAGCCGGTATCGAAGTGCCATATATCCTGAAGCGATTCACCTTTGGTCTTCAGATTGCGACAGACCAAGACGAGAGTAAAGATGATTAGTGCGGCAGCGGCACTAACACGGAGTGACAACCTCATCGCATAACGTGATTGTTGGGTTCGAGGGAGAGGGTATAGGGGTGGTGAGTGTGTGAGAGATATGAGAAGAGGCCAGTGTCTCAGAACGCAATCTTAGGGAAGTAATAAGCACCGACCCATGTGGAGGCCGGGGATCAAGCTGACTCGCGTACTCTGAACGCGAGATGACGAAAGTGCCGAGTCAAGGGATGAAGTACTTCAAGAAGGAATGGAACCAATTGAAATAAGTAATATGAAGCGGAAGAGGTCCCTTTCTCCAGGAAGAGAAATGGTTAAAAAATAAAAGAAGAAACGGAAAAAAAAAAAAGGGAAGTCGGCACTTTCCTTATTTGGGAGAGCGGACTCCGTCTGTTTCTGTTTCTGATCCATTTTGGGACATTGGGGGCATTTTGATTGGAGGAAATAAAGGATCTCGGCCAATCTGCTTGAGTTTATTTTTTATTTTTATTTTTTAATATTTATAATTTCTGTAATTTCATTTATTCAGGGGTACATAAGGCTTACTCGACTGTGTAAGGTTACTTCGACACTTAATATCAACCTGGTCCTGCAGTTGATGTACATTCCTGAAACCATTTCTCTATTGGACACTATACGTGATACACATCCCATGCAAGGGGATATCTCCCGTGTCTGAACTAAGTGCAGATCAATTTTCAATCCTCCGATATACTCCAACGCCAAAACTAAAAACGGGTATGACCAACGCCAAATACAGTTCCTATCCAAACCTAAGACATCATCCCCAAAATAAACCCAGCGCAACCACTTAGATAATATCCGAGACATCAGCCGCGCACCGGCAAAATATTCACATCAAAATACTCCGAATCAGGCGCCAGCCGACCAACCACACATCGCAGACTAGGCAAAACATCCAATGTTCCCTTCTCAACCGCCCAATGATGTTCCGCTAGATGAGCCATAAAAATATCCAGATTCCCATAAACCTGCGTCGAGCCCTGTGCCATCGCACAGCAGAAGACACAACAAAAGGTGCCGCGGGGAGTATTAGGAGCAAAATGCGCCGCTGGATCCCGCTTACAAGGCACGTGTGATTTCGCCAAGAACTCGAATCGATAGCGAATACCGCTGGCTTTGTGCGTACGCACACTTTCCTCGAATTGCGGGTTGCGACTGGAACTCTTAGGGGCCATGGGTGCTTCAAACGCGCACTTTGTACACCGCAGCCATGACTGTTGCGTGTAATAACCTGTTCCGGGCTCGGAGTAGATTTTGAATCCACGAAATCCCGTGTGCACTTTCCACGCACCTTTGCAGAAGCCCAGGTAGTTGTTCGTTTTGCTGGGTGGCCATAGCGGTCGAATTGCTTGGGTAGATCGGTCGGTGCTGCTTCGGGTGGATGGGTTCGACGTGTTGGAGTCTGTTGAGGCCGTCGAGTTTGCGGAGAGGGAATCTTGGCGGGCTTGTGTGGGTGGGGAGATCGGCGAGAGGAGATTGTTTTCTTCTTCTTTGATCGGGGTATGGCTGATTGCGTCCTCGGAGTCGGAGTCTGTGGGGCTTTCTTGCTTCCACGGGTTGCCCCAATACACGTCGTGGGGTATCGAGCTTGATCGCAGCTTGGGTCTACGCGGCGTGGCTGGTCTGATATCGAGTTGTGGAATCGGTCCTGGCGTCGACGGCGACACTTCGTTATTTCCTCCGGGCTGTGGTAGGTAACAAGGCTCGGGCGCTGACGACGGGAATGACGGTATACTCCAACGACCTGGGCGGGGATGGAACAAGTCGCCCATACTACTCACAACTGAGCCAATGCCCGATGATCGTGTGCGAGGTCTTGGGTTGGTAGCCTCACTCTCTCTCGCTGGCCCCGGTGTCTCCGTCGGTGAGGCGCAGACGGCCTCCGGTAGGAATTGGCCTTGTGTATAACTGCCTGGTGATACAGGATATCTGCCGGAGGGATACCCCATCTCCGTCGTATGGAATGGCAAGTATCTGTCCGGACCTTTGGTGGAATGTCCTTGGCCATACAAGTTCATCCCATGATAGGTTGGATCGATGGACAGCGAAAAAGACGGTGGAACAGGCGATGGTCTTGAGAGACGCTGGTATAAGTCTCCCAAAATAAGTATAGTGCGAGCGCGACCCTGCTCGGACTCTGTCTGTAACGCCATCAGATCCAACGTGGTCCCCCGCTCCTGCGCCTCGCGAAGGTGTCTCAGCAACGCCCCTTGCAATTTGATGATAATATCTTTCATCTGCTCACGAGCGATCGAGTCACCTTCCTCGTATCGCCAGCCAAGCTCTTGGCGATGCTGGTCGAACCGAGATTGGATCTCAGTACGGCCGCGTGCGAGCGATCGTTCTAGTTCCCGGGTGGACTGGCGCTCGTGGTATTTCTTCCTAATGGCAGTAAACATCCTCGCTCCGTCACTATAGGCGGAGACGACTGTTTGCCGATTTGGGTTTGTTAATCTCATCTATTGATAATAGGACAGGAGATGATCTTACTAGCTGCCACACAGGCTACGACCGCAATCACCTCCACCCCGGACATGGTGAGTGAGATGGAATTAAGGATATGGAACTGAGGGGTTGAATACGAGCACAGTCTGTTTTGGTATCAAAGAAGAAAGTAATAAAGAGATAGACGAATTCTTTTGGATATAAAATAAAATGCTTGGAGGAGATAAGAGAAGAGAAGAGAAATGCCCAGCAAATGGATGTATTTGGCAAAAGAAATTTGGCCCTAAAGTGTGACGCAGACATGGATTCGATTGAAATCGACAGGTCCTTCTGATAGCAAAAGCACAGTCCACCTGGGCAGTTCTCTTCGATTGGCCTCGTGGGTCCTTTGACCAATTGGGAAAGGAAATTCTCCGGTGTAAGCGAAATGAGGGGGTTCAGCCTCGGTGAGGATGTATCGTCAGGTGAACTGCATGATCTTGTTCCGCATTAGTATGGTGATATAGTAAAACCAACCATAGGTAAAAGATATACATGTTTATAGAAGCATCATAGTGCAAATCAGTGGCGATGATCGATGATCGGATCCACCGACTCCACAACCGATTTATAGAGACGATCCTTTGAAGTGACATATGCTGATTGTATATGGCATCCTGATTGAACGGAGGAACAGTATCTTCATTCATGCATATGCATAGCTGACCAAGTAGAAACAAGACAAGGCCGCCTAACCAATCCAAGCCCTAACTATTATTCTAACCCATAAATCCATGCATAATCAAACAAACAGTACCAAAAAAAAAAAATAAAAATAAAGAAAGAACCCCTAGCTCAAATGCAAAGACAAAAAAAAGCAAAGAACACAAGCCCCCGTCCTCTCCAATGATCAACAACATCGTCCCTTATTGCGTGACGCACGCATAACGCGCTCCTCTTCAGCACCAGCGACATTAACACCAGGTGCCGCCAAACCCAGCCAACTCCTCCTCTTATCACCATGGCCGAGCCGGAAACTCCCCGTGCCCTCCACAACCCCAGGGTTAAAAGGCCCGACGACCCCATTCGCCATGGGCGTACCAGCAATCGACAAAGCCAGCCCGGTATCCCGCCGATTGCGCTGCTCGACCAGCTTACGCGTGATAACGCGGAAAACTTCATCGATTCCCTCGCCATCCCGCGCGCTGATCTCATGACAGCAGTCCCACCCAATCTCCTGCCCCCAGAAAGCCGAACTGCGCTTCGAGTCCGGACTCTGCAGTGCTGCAGCACTGGCGCTGGCGTTCGATGCGCTGCCGCCACTCCCTCCAAAGACAGATGTTCCAAAGCCTAGTCCACCCATGCCTGCTGTTGCGGTTGGTGGCGGGGTGGAGGCTTGGGTTGGGTATAGTTGTTCGGCGACGTATGCGATTGTGCGTTCGAAGGGGACGCGGCGGCGGGAGGGGTCGTCGGCGACAATGTCAGATTTTGTACCTACGACATGGATGATGAGGGAGTCTGTGCCGTCATCATTGGGTGTGATGTTTTTGCGGAGTTCGCGTAGCCAACCGGCCATTTCTTGGAAGCTGTTTTGGTCGGTGATCTATATAGCCAGTTAGTACTAGTATTTATATAGGTTTTTTTTTTTATGTTGTAGGTTGCGCATGTACAGGCAACAAATACAAACGCAAGAAGAATGGAGAGGGGAAATGGTGTAGAAGCGGATGCACTGACATCATAGCACAGGAGCACTGCTTGAGCTCCTCTATAGTAAAGTCTCGACATGCTGCGAAACCTCTCCTGTCCAGCCGTGTCCCATATCTGTAATCTTACTATCGTATCGGAGGTGGAATCAAGGACGCGCTTCGTCACGAACGACGCGCCGATGGTTGAAGCCGCTGCGGGGTTGAAGGTGTTTTTACAGTATCTCTCCACGAGCGCAGTCTTTCCCACCCCTGTCATTAACGTTAGTACACTGTTTAGTTGAGTTTCCAAGCTCGAGTATATAGATTGGAAACTGGGCACTCCACAGACGACATACCCTGTGCTCCAAGCACCACGATCTTAGCTTCAAGGCTTGAACTCATGTTTCCCCGAGGTTGAGGAAGCGGGGGTCAAGGTTTTGTATTCGCATTATATGTTCACGGAAGCCAAATTCTTTGACAACCAACGCGAAAGAAAGCAATCAGATCAAAGGGAGATTTCAAAGAGAGATGAAAGAAAAGAAAAGCTGATGTTCCGGGCGGTATCAGCCGATGTTCATATTCACGAGGTCACCTGCACGTGTCTTGGATAGCAAAAGAAGAAGGGGGGAAATAGAAAAGTGAAGAAAAGGTTCAACTTTCTTTCAACCCGACTTTAGTTAACTATCTTTCATGTTGATTGGTAACCTGAGATTCAAGGCATATATACAGGCGAACAAAGGGCTGAAGTTAAACTGTCAGCCTGCGAATTAATATATTTTACATAAGTTGATTGGTTTTGCCCAGGTGCTCTTGGGGCAATTATACTCGTGATGATACTCGTGACGAGAGTTTTAATTTGTGAGGGCTATGAATGGTCCCCTTGCACTGGGGTCTATCAGCCTCATGCAAGGCAGCACCCGCATGAGTCACTATTAAACTCAACCCGAAAGAGGCAGGTTTGACGTTGGCACATGCAGGGGCATTTACGACTTACATCGGAAAAGAGTAAATATAATGTGTTTCTCCTCTAGTGGTATCATGCAAAGCGCATGTACATGAGGCTGGCAATTCCCATGCCCGACCGAACCATTTTCGGAGGTCATTATCAAAAAAACAATAGCACTATACTTTGAGTGCAGACAGGATCATCCGCCGGCATCAGGCGATGTCATCCTCCAGGCCAGAAACAATGGGTATATAATGTCAAAAGAAATAGCAAAGTAAAAGAGAAAAGACAAATGCAAATCTGGCGTTCATCCGTTCATTAGACAGAGAGAACAGCACAGCCATAACATTGAGAAATGGCAGCGCACAGCGCTGTCACGCCGGCAACTTGAAACACAACCACTTAGTGGAGCTTATGGAAAGGCTGGCTCTCAAGAGTTGTTGGAGTTCTCGGTCTCCTCGTGGAAATCCTTTCCATCGCTAGAGGTGCTGCGAGGGGAGCCCTTCTCACCAGCGTTCTCCATGTCACCCTGCTGGCGGTTAGACTCGAAGCCATACTCAGCAGCCTTGGCCTCAATCTCCTCGTCAGTGAGCTTAGGCAACTCTTTGGCAGCCTTGACATAGCTCATGTTCTCGCAGTAACCCTTGGCGAAGATGAGATCGATCTCCTCCAGACTGCGACCAGCGGTCTCAGGGTAGAAGAGGATCATGGGGGGAATGAAGATGAAGTTCATCACGGCGAAGAAGAGGTAGGTACCCCAGGAGATGCTGTCAATCATAACCGGGGTGATCATAACAACAGTGAAATTGAACAGCCAGTTCGAGCAGGTAGAGACGGCATTAGCCTTGGCACGGGTACGGAGAGGCGAGATCTCGGCGGGGTACAGCCAGGGGAGAGGCAGGATCGAGGCACCGAAGAAGGACATGTAGAGGAACAGACCGAAGACGGCACCCTTAGAAGGTCCGGTCTCGTCGGGGATCAAGCAACCGAAGACGATGATCATGGAAACCATCTGACCTGTCATACCACCAATGAAGAGCTTGCGGCGACCGATCTTCTCAATGAAGAACCAGGAGAAGGTAGCGAAGATGGCATAGACAATCATGTTGATGCCACCGATGAGCATGGACATGAACTGAGTCTGACCGAGAGACTTCTTCAGGAGGACAGGCAGGTAGTAAATCACAGCATTGCAACCAGACAACTGCTGGGCGATTTGAGATGAAGAACCGATAAGCATGCGGCGCAGGTGCTGGGTCTTGCCACCAGTGAGGAGATCAGAGTAACCAGCACCGGCAGCAACACCAGCAGCCTCGATGGACTCGATGACAAGCTGCTTCTGAAGCTGGGTCTCGTGGGAATCGATTTCGTAACCACCGAGAGCAGCGAGCACATACTCACCCTCGTGCACCTTACCCTTGGAGATAAGGTAGCGAGGCGAGTCGGGCAAATAGTACATGCCAATGATAATGATAACACCGAAGATAATCTGGAAGCCAATGGGGAAACGCCAGACGAGATCCTCGGGGCCGTACGAGGCACCGAAGTCAATCCAGTAGGCAATCATTGTACCAATGGCGATAATACCACCCTCGATACAGATGAGAAGACCACGGTTGGAGGAACGCGAGCACTCGGCCTGGTAGGTAGGGATGGTTGAAGTGTTCATTCCGTTGCCGATACCAGTGATGATACGGCCGACGAAGAACTGGGCGGTAGCTCCATGGCCCTTGACGGCAGCGATCTGAATAATAACACCAATGATCATGACCCAAGCACCGTGAATAATCATGAGACGACGACCAAGCTTGTCACCAGTGAACAAGGCGTACATGGCACCAACCAGACAACCCAACTCATAGACGGCAGTCACCAAGGCCTGCATGGTGGAGTCGCCATGGGTGATAGGCATAAGCTTGCCGAAGGCATCGGAATCAATAATGCCGGACATGACACCCTCTGCGGATTGTTAGCAACGTTGGACTTGGATGATACTAGGTCAATGTATACTCACGATCGTAACCGAAAAGTAAGAAGCCCATAGTGGCGATGGTCGACACCGTCAAACTCAGGGGCCTACCGGACATGCCAGCATATTTCGGCGCCATGATGAAGAATAGAACAAGATCACGATATAACCAATCTATACAAGTCCAAAGGAGTTATGAAGGACTAGTCCCAGTGTCAACACGTGGGTATGGCCGGTATGAGGGGAATGAGTGGAATGACTGGGTATATAGAGACACGCGGAGAAAAAAAGAGGAAACCCGGGGGAGGAGGAAATAGGGAGATATTTGAGTGTCTGCTTCTCCAACGGAGTTTGACGAAAGTGGCAAGGAGATTCATCGTGGGGCATAAATATTTTCTCCCCCGTGTGTACGGAGTACTCCATACGAGTTAAGCCCGATGCCTTCGAATAATAAAAAATAAAAGAATGCAAAATAATAATAAAAAGAATAAAAAGAATAAAGCGCCACTACCGTAGTAGTTGTGGTTCAACGAATCATAGTTGTTAAGGAGCGGAACCCATTAGCCGAATGCATCAATAATGGCGTGTTAAGCATTTTTAAAAAGATCCACCCGGTAGTTTGCGTCCCTAATGACATCAGATATGGAATTTCTATTTTATTTTCTCTTTTCTTTTGACTTACTCCGTATTTGTTTTGATGCTAATTGATTCTCATCATAATTGGCCTATTGTGGTGGATATGACCTGGTCACTTCGGTGTGGTGCTTAGCATAGATCCGCACCGACTGACCAAACATAAAATCTCAAACGAGAATTCTGGATCATATTAAAATGGAATGTACCTAGTGTGTCTATTCTTCGGGTAAGGAAATGGCAGCGAGATTCGGAGTAAGGGTGGAGGACAAGCCCTACCAATAATAGGTTTAAACAGTTGAGGAAGGCGTGCCGATATCAAATAGTGCATCGGGATTGCGCATGCACACGGGAATATGGTAGGTGCGCTATTAGGGTCCCTATGATTCAATGTACTTAAACGTTGTACTCGATTTCAATGCAACAAGTCCAAGCGCCAAGCTACTCCCGTCCTTCTCGGTGCTGGTTGCAAAACGGGACTCGGGAAGCCGTCTCCATGCCGAAGATACTCGGCGATGAGAAATGTTCGCGGGTGCCGTGAAAGGACTAGCGCCACACTAAAAGGATCGGACAGTGATCATCATGGTCGCTTACTCGATACAGGATGTGCATAACAGATCCTCCTTGCTCTTCATTATTGAGATCTTTCAATAATATATGCAATGTCTTTCTTTCTCCCTTCCTTGGGGATTCCTATCTAGGCAATAGGTAATACAATATAAGGCTGCATACATGTATGTTGTACAATATTGCACTCAGATCCGAAAACAATATGTGGAATAGCACAATTTACAGATTTATGCGAGCCAAGAGCCAAGGCATCTAGGGCCGGGCCCGCAAGGCTCTCTTTTTTTCCTTGACCGTTGCTTCTTTTCAGCCTGAGTTAAAAAAATGACAAATGGATTGTATGAAAAGTTATAAATCTTTTCATTTTTCCCTTCAACCATTCAAATGATGACCCACGTCATGTCTCAAAGATATGCAGGATTATCCATCAAATCCCCTCCTTTGGCGGAAAAGGGTCGCTTAGTATCCGCAATGATGTCGTTGAACCACTTGCCGGCGTATTCGAAGTTTTCTCGAACTGCAACTAAGTGGATACGGGCGAAAAACATAGGCAACCACAAAATCAAAACAAATTTACAGGACGTGGCTAAAAGATTACATTCTTTTCCCGAATATGCGAATGCACTGGATTCGGATTGGAAGAACTCTTTACCGTTGAAGCGTACGATGGTAAGAAATAGTTCTCCTTATGGCAGGTCCGCGTGTCCATGTCCACAATTCAGGAGATTCAGGAGACTATCGATGGGTCTCCTTCGGCTGATCATGCATCTCGGAGAACCCGCCTTCCTGTCTCGTACATTGCACTTTACAGTCGATCGAGACCTCCCAACAGACCTCGCCCGATGAGGGGTCGATTGGACAATAGAAAAACCCGAGCTTCAGATGTCATGGTGCATATACATTTGAACAGAACAAATAAAGATAGACCCCGCTTCCTGGGGGATTTGGGTCATCTCAGAGCCTGCGATGGCCTGTCAGCACAGCCGACCTGCGGATGAATCCTGCGTGGTTAGGATTGAGCCATATTACCTAGGTATTACCGTATATTATTTTTTTTTATATGGGTGATCCAAACAATACCCAATTATGAATCCTCCAATACAGTCTGGTTGAACTATAATCAGTGGTGGCGACCACTTTGCGCCCGGTTCGATCTACCTGCACTTGATTCAAAGATTTGTGCCCCATGCACACATGGTGCAACTCGTGGACAGTGCACTTTGACCGTGCCCCTTCCCCGTACAACGTCAGCGGCAGCCACGAGGCAACAAGGAGGGGTGGCCGTGGCAGAAGATGGAGAAATGGCGGAGGTGTGGGAGGGTGGAGAATATTCGGAGGCGCCGGCAATGCCAGGGAGGTGCGAGGAATGAACGAACGTGTCCGATGATAGCATCTGCCTCGATGCCGATGTGCCGGTGCAACCAACTTATATGTGCGCCTTACACGCGTTGCATTGAGCGGCTGTTATTTTTCGCGGTCTCTTCGAACTTCGAACCAAAAAACCAGGTTTCAAAGAAGCTTTCTAGCGATCGACGGTGGCGCTGTCAGCCAAGGCCGAGGTAGGATCGTTCTTCGTCCACTGATCTCCACTACCTTATACTGTTTCCAATTGCCAGCTTGTATTATCCATGCTTCTGATAGTCATGAAGGCCTTAGTATCTGTACGTCAAACACAATGGTTGTTATGATATGGTGTACTTTGCGTACTCTAAATGACGATGATCACGTGGTATCATGTGATGAGGCCATGTGAATCCAGCTGCCTCAGGCCATTCGCTATTCCTTCCCCAAGACGGCGTCCCCGACATTCCAACAAGGGAATGCAGGGCTGTCAACAGCGACTTGTTCTATTAGCCGTTCGAAAGAATCAAGGGTGCGAACTGGCAGGAGCTGAAGAAAGACAAATTAATGCAATTTATGCATTTTGCAGTTCTGCTAGGGACCGTAACTAACAAGGGCTAACCTTAGAATTATACTCCGTACATGTAAATGTCTATGTATATGGTAACATATTACTGGATACATCATATTTTGTCTTTCTTTTTCCATATAGGTAAGGTTGTTTTCTGAATGCAGATGTAGACAACAAAAACGTTTTTGTCGTGTGAAAGAGGAACATGCGGGCATGTATAATGCGTTCCTTACTACTGGCTGAATACAATATAGAGAACCTCACCAAGATCGAGGCTCCTACGACGATCCCAACCTCCAATCTCTTAGAGACTTCGAATTTTAGACTTGATCTTAGAAACAAATCGAATTAATATACGGACTTAAAGATTGAGGGCCCATCCGACCAGACTCTCATCCGACGAGTCGGCCGAGAAGCTCCCCGCAACTTTCTCCCCCGGACTCATTTATCCCGAGGTTCCACTAGATCTTTTTCCCTTTAATTACTTCCTCTCCTCTACTCTTCTGCAACCCATACTCTCATATCCTCTTCAAAATGAGTGCAGGCAAGCTCACCGGCGCAGATGTCGCCGAGCACAACTCCAAAGACTCGTGCTGGGTCATCGTGCACGGCAAAGCCTACGATGTAACCGAATTCCTCCCCGGTATGTGTTTCTTCACTACTGCTCTTCCCAGCTCGAATGTACGCTAATATTTCCTAGAACACCCCGGGGGTCAGAAGATCATCCTCAAGTATGCAGGCAAAGATGCGACCGAAGAGTTCGAGCCAATCCACCCACCCGACACATTGGACAAGTTCCTAGACAAGTCGAAACACTTGGGAGCAGTAGACATGGGAACCGTCGAGCAGGAAGAAAAAGCTTTCGACCCGGAGGAGGCCGACCGCCAAGAGCGCATTTCCCGCATGCCCTCCCTCGCAGCGTGCTACAACCTGATGGACTTTGAGGCGGTGGCGCGCCAAGTCATGAAGAAGACGGCTTGGGCATACTACTCCAGCGGAGCAGATGATGAAATTGTAAGCTACTCTGATATCTATATCGATACCCCCAAGCATCAAACCCCCCAATGCTAACCTATACCCAGACAATGCGCGAGAACCACGCAGCCTTCCACAAAATCTGGTTCAGGCCGCGGATTCTAGTCGATGTCGAGCACATCGACATGAGCACGACAATGCTGGGCACAAAATGCTCAATCCCATTCTACGTGACCGCCACAGCGCTCGGCAAACTAGGCCACCCAGAAGGCGAAGTGGTGCTCACAAAAGCCGCCCACCGACACAACGTAGTACAAATGATCCCTACCCTAGCCTCGTGCTCATTCGACGAAATCGTCGACGCCAAACAAGGCGATCAAGTACAATGGCTCCAGCTATACGTGAACAAAGACCGCGAAATCACGCGCAAGATCGTCGAGCACGCCGAAAAGCGCGGCTGCAAGGGCCTCTTTATCACCGTCGACGCGCCCCAGCTCGGCCGTCGCGAGAAAGACATGCGCTCCAAGTTCTCCGATCCCGGTTCGAACGTCCAGGCTGGCGGCGATGACATCGACCGCACCCAAGGCGCCGCCCGAGCCATCTCCTCCTTCATCGACCCCGCTCTCTCATGGAAGGATATCCCCTGGTTCAAATCCATCACACGCATGCCGATCGTGCTGAAGGGCGTGCAGTGCGTTGAGGACGTCCTGCGCGCTGTCGAGGCAGGCTGTGATGGCGTCGTGCTATCTAACCACGGCGGACGGCAGCTCGAGACCGCACGGTCCGGCATCGAGGTCTTGGCCGAGGTGATGCCTGCCCTCCGCGAGCGCGGTTGGGAAAAGCGCATTGAAGTCTTTGTTGACGGCGGTGTGCGTCGCGCAACTGATATCCTTAAGGCGCTTTGTCTGGGCGCGACGGGTATCGGTATTGGGCGGCCGTTCCTTTATGCCATGTCTGCTTATGGGATTGATGGTGTGGACCGTGCTATGCAACTGCTGAAGGATGAGATGGAGATGAATATGCGGTTGATTGGAGCTGCGAGTGTGGCCGATCTCAATCCTAGTCTGCTTGATACCCGTGGCTTGTTGGGTGGGCACTCTGTTGTGCCATCTGATACCCTTGGCCTTGGTGCTTATGATCCATTGGAGGCACCGAGGTTTAATGAAAAGCCGAAGCTCTAGTTTTTTTTTGGTCGCATTCGTGGTTCATTTGTTCGTGTTGATACTTGCTGTGTTGTTCGCATCGGTCTGCAGGATGGTATCGTCTGGACATGTACCATTGAGTTCATATATATCTCTATACCCATGCAATATGTACAAATTATTCATCTTGGAGAAAAGTATACTTTTTGCCTTGTAGAATGTAAAATGCTTTTCAACAGGCTACGACGATGGATTACTGCCGAGCTTACGGAGATACCTAGGTATATTTTGAACCCCAGGTGAGGTGGACACTGACCCAACACAAGTACTGAGATATATAACTTGTGTCTGTGTTAATTTCTTTGGTTTTCCGTACATATATAGCTTTTAATAGCAGTCAACTGGTTATATTATAACTGCCTCTCGACTAACATTCTAGCCTTGGATCCAAGTACTTTGTAACCCTTGCAAGCTCCCGACGTCAGTGAGGTTCTATTGCTTCAAATCCAAGCCAATCTTATATTTAATGGGTCAGTATTGCTACCAGGATTCGAACCGTCAACATATATATTATATAGATTATCATTTTGTAATGTGAGATACAAGGTGGATCTTGAGAACCAACCTTGGGTTCGCTCAGGCTGGGATCAAAAGACGTGAATACCCGAAAAAGAGGCGCCATTTCTCGTGCAGTCAAACCGCTCAGCTACTATTTACAGCTGCAGTTCACCAAGCGCAAACCAACGAAACATGGTATTATGAACAGGAAGCAAAAAGCGAACGCTATGCATGCCGGTAGAAGATCACAGGGTAAAAACCCTCGGCGGGTTACCCAGGCGGCCAGTATCGCGATACATGCAAGCAGCGTTGACCATCCACCCGCCATTAAGGTTCTCCCCTCCCCAGACATGGGCCCAGACCACACCTAGGATCCCGTATCCCACGACCCGCGCGGCATCCATCCAGGCAGACAAATCGAACAGATCGCGCAGGAAGCCGGCCAGCGAAGCAAGGCGACTAAGACGCGCGCGTGACCGGCGCGAAGCACACAATCTTTCCCAGGCCCGCTGGGCTTCATCCCAGAATATGGGTTCTTGGCCTGCGGATTCATGGACATGGCCGAAGACGTGGAGGGCAGGGCGGACGCGCCATGATTCCGCTAGCAGGTTGGGACAGCCTGTGGAGTATACGGGGGATAGGTCAAGATGGGATTGGGGTGGGGTGTGGGTGACGAGGATGTCTGTTTCTGGGGGGACGGTGCCAGACCAGGCGTCGTGGTGTGGGGGGTATGTGAAGGCGTGTTCGGGGCCGAAGGGGACGATGGCTGGGACTTGGGGCGCGCCGTAAATTGTGAGGGAGCGCGAGCGGGAGCTGGTGAGGGGGGTTGTGGACGAGGGCGTGGAGGTGTCTGCGAACGAGAGGGTAACGGCTGAGTGTTGGAGGTAGTGGATGTCACCCCAGTCGATGCGGGAGGCGCCGTTCAGGTCGTGGAGCGAGTGGATGGATGCCGTAGATGAGGAGACTGCGGAGAAGGAATCCCCCGTAGAAGCTGGGTCTTTGCGGTCCTCATCCAGGCGTGACCGCACGTCGAAGTAGCTGTCATGGTTCCCTCCGATGGCGACTTTGTATGGGTGGGGAAGGCTTCGGAGCCAGTCAACGGCGGCTTGGATATCGCGTGCAGAACCGTCGTTGCAGAGGTCGCCGGCGTGGATGAGAAGGTCTCCGTCAGGTACATCTGGCCATTCGAGGGTGTGGGTATCGGAGATGCAGACTACTCGGATTGGTTGAGTGCCCGGTGGAGGGAGTCGAGGAGGTCCGCGCAGACGGAGTAAGATCTGGTGCACTGGATAGAGTAAGGCCACTAGGGGAGAGGCGATGAAGTAGTCGGGAATAGGGCGACGGTTGAAGGGGTTTGCCATGGTGGCAGAGAAGCCAACAGCTAGAGTCCTAAGAGTTCCAAGAGGTGAATCCACCGAGATCAAGCCAGGTACCTAGTTACCCCAAGCGGGGATCGTGACATCAGGACTGCAGTCGATCTTCTCTTTGTTTCTTTTCAGATTTAACTGAAATTTGATAGAATTATTCGGTAAAATATGGTATAGGATATGATAGATAGGGGAAGGTTATAGTAAAAAAGACCTAAAACATCCAAACAGCTCAATGTGTCAAGTGTGTCAACAGAGTCAACAGAGTCAACATCACAGAATGTATCATCTCACCTGACATGTACGCGTACTTGCTACTTGCTGTGTCTCTGTTGGTTATTCAAAGTACCAGCGACCTTTTTTTCTGACTTCTCTTTTCTTTTTCTTTTATATTCATTCATCCAGTATATTATAGACTATTTATTGTCTATACTCAATGCGTCGATATTTGCCACCGCGACGCTGTGGCTGCTTGCGGAAAACCATCCCATCGATCTCAACACTCCCCTTTTCTCCGAGGTGATCTGTCTTTCTAAGGTTTTTCTCGATCTTATAAAACTTGACTTTGCGATCGGATCGTCACTCTGGCCCATATCCTCTTTGGCCTTTGCCTTACCCGCTATTTTCAATCTTTGACTTCTTCTTTTCCCCTCCCCCTAGAATATTCTCAACAAGTTCATTTGAAATCTTCTACGAGATTTTCCTCGATTACCGTGCCTTTACTGTGTGAAAAGGTGGTAGAGGGGTCCCCTCCAACATCCACCGCCTCTAAGTTCCGCTTGAGCCAACCAAAAGCCAGTGTGCCCCGCCTCTCAGCTTGACCTCCCAAATCTCCACACCATGGAGGGAGTCGATCTTACCAAGGCGATGCTCAACAAGGGCAAACAGATGGCAAACGTTGCTACTTCAGCTGCCAATGGCAACGGCGGAAAGAAGAGGAGAAAGGGTACTGACTTGAAGCCCATCGTTACTAATGAAGGGAACCCTGCGCCCGGCGTTACTGAATCGTATGTCTTGAACCAATCCTGATGAACATAGTTACTAACTTATCCCCCCGTGAAACAGAACTGGCGCTGCTCAGTCGAACCCCAACGCATCCGCATCGCGCTCATCATCCTCATCGTCTGGCGAAGAACTCGAGGCTACCGCAGAAGAGGAGGACTCCGAAGATTACTGCAAGGGTGGATACCACCCCGTCGCTGTCGGTGAAGCATACAACAATGGTCGCTATATTGTCGTGCGCAAGCTTGGCTGGGGTCATTTCTCCACGGTCTGGCTGTCACGGGATACAACCACCAACAAGCACGTCGCGCTGAAGGTGGTTCGATCCGCCGCACACTACACCGAAACCGCGATCGACGAAATCAAGCTCCTCAACAAAATAGTCCAAGCGAAACCCTCTCACCCTGGTCGGAAGCATGTGGTTAGTCTGTTGGATTCGTTCGAACACAAGGGACCCAACGGTATCCATGTTTGTATGGTCTTTGAGGTCCTGGGCGAGAACCTGTTGGGTTTGATCAAGCGGTGGAATCACCGCGGTATTCCCATGCCGCTAGTCAAGCAGATTGCGAAGCAAGTGCTGCTGGGCTTGGATTATCTCCACCGCGAGTGTGGGATCATCCACACCGATCTGAAGCCGGAGAATGTGCTGATCGAGATTGGGGACGTGGAGCAGATCGTCAAAGCACATGTCAAGGAAGAAGCCAATAAAGAGGCGAAAGAAAAAGAGGATAACCGGAATGGGCGGAGACGGCGGCGAACACTGATCACAGGGAGCCAGCCGCTCCCCAGTCCGCTCAACACCAGCTTCAATAGCTTTGACTTCAAACACAGCTCTTCCAACTCGCACAGTAGCCTCAACCAGGTGGTCAATGAGCCTGCAGGTCAGTCCCCCTCGGTGCAGATATGGCACCATTGTGCGCGAACTGAAACTGATCTAGCATCTACTGCAGAAATGCCCTCAATGAGAGAACTGCTTGGCGTGAAAGAGGAAGATGCGAAGCAGAACCAGCGAGAGAAAACTGCGTACGTTATTACATCTAATCTTTATTGCTATGATGGATAAGAACATGCTCTAATAATATACATACAGTGATCTTCTGGAGCGAGAGGTGTCTGGCATTTCTCTCGATAAAGGCTCTTCGAGCAAAGCACCCGAAGAGGAACTTGACGTGAATATTATCTCTGTCAAGATTGCAGACTTAGGCAATGCTTGTTGGGTCGGTCATCATTTCACCAACGACATTCAAACTCGTCAGTACCGCTCGCCCGAAGTCATACTGGGCTCTAAGTGGGGTGCGAGTACTGATGTGTGGAGTATGGCATGCATGGTGAGTGACATTGTCATCGATCACAGCCGAAGCTGGACGACATGCTGACCTTCTAGGTTTTCGAACTTATCACTGGAGACTACCTCTTCGATCCCCAATCAGGGACCAAATACGGCAAGGACGACGATCACATCGCCCAAATCATTGAGCTACTCGGTCCGTTCCCCAAGTCATTCTGCATGTCCGGCAAATGGTCCCAAGAAATCTTCAATCGCAAGGGTGAACTGCGCAACATCCACCGACTCCGTCACTGGGCTTTGCCCGACGTCCTGCGAGAAAAGTACCACTACTCCATGGAGGAGAGCATGCGTATCAGCGAACTCCTACTGCCCATGCTAGATCTGTCACCGGAGAAGAGGGCAAACGCTGGTGGCATGGCAGCTCACGAGTGGCTAAAGGACACACCTGGTATGGATGGGATTGATTTGGGCATTACTCCTGGGACACGCGGGGAGGGTATTGAAGGCTGGGCTACCGAGGTCAAAAAGCGATGAAGGCGACCTTAGTGACCCCCTCCCTCTTTGTTCTCTTTTCCTTGGCCTAGATGGGGCTATCCCCTGGGTTTTCATTGCGGGCATGCCCTTATGGCGATGATGTGAGTTAACGATCTTTTCCCTCTTTCCATTTACGGATTGATGCTGGTTGGTTTATGTCTTTATTTCTTCTTTCTTCGAAGCTTTCTTTCGTCCTATGCTGGTAGTTGGGGTGTTTTCGACATGCTCGTATGCTTATGCCTCGCCTTCCCCCCCCTTGCACGTCTGTCTACATTTTGTGTCCGGTGCTTTTCCATCTCATACCTCTCCGATAGACTCGTCTTTCTGTTTCCATTGATCATATTCGTGATGGGTCCTTGAGTCTTCTGTGTCATCCCTTCCCACTCATCTGTGAAGTCCTCTCCGTCTTCTAGATTCCCTCCACCAGAGAGATAAGTTATGACCATTTGCTATGTATGGATTCAATCTCCGTACGCCTTTTTTTTTGAATCATTATCAACTCCCGGATGCAATTCAAGGGTATTAGAACCCAATGTATGATATTTGTAAACGTCTCTACGACGGTAGATGGATGTTCAACATCTCCATTCTCATGGCTGCTCATCCGTTCCTTCGCTCGGCAGCTCGCTTGGGAACCACCCATACCGAGAAAAATCGACATACATCTCGCCCATACTGTCTGTAGTAACCTCCACACCTTCTTGTGCGAGCGCTTCGGCCTGACGCTCCGCACTTCCGGGTCCACTGCTATAGTTGTCAGCCAGGAACACGCATCCACGGATAAAAGTTCGTTTCAAGTCTGGGTCATATGGTCCAGTTTGAAATTATACAAACAATTTGGAATAGGTAGTCTAGCTCGAACGCACCGATGCGAAATCATTCCTTTCGAATTAATCACTCGCTGCCACGGCACCGTGCTCGAATTGAAGTGCGAACCAGACTCCGGCGACGCAAGTACTTTGAGACAGATCCCGACTTGGCGGGGACGCTGAGCTATTACCAAAAGAAAATGGTCAGTATATCTATAGCGACCATATGACTTTTTCCATACGTTCACCTAGGAGGCGTGCGATATGACCGTAGGAAGTGACTTTGCCCCGGGGGACCTCTTGGATGGCTTCGTAGACTGCGTTGGCCCACCACTCTGCTTCTTCGGAGCGTGGCATTTTGCAGACATGGAAATAATCTCAACAATAAAATTTGAAGTCTTCCTCTACATTGCCGAGTCCATAATCAAATAAAACGTTCATGCCTTAACACGAAGCGCTAGGCGGCATACAGTTCGGGAAAACATTCCCCCGGATCATTAAATCACTGAGCTCAACCTGCATCGACATTTCACGTTCCTCACATACAGCATATCGAAATCATGCCTGGATCACTTGCCGACTACCTGGCAAAGAACTATCTGACTGCCGACCCGGCTACCGAGCGGCCAAAGAAGAAGCGCAAGAAGACCAAAGCCATCGATACTGCAGGCTCCGGCCTCATCATTGCCGACGATGATCCACCAGACATTCGCTCATTAGGAAATACGGGAGAAGACGACGAGGACAGACCGTACTTCGAAACATCTGCCAAAACCACAGAGTTCCGCCGCGCAAAGAAGTCAAGCTGGAAGACGATCGGAGGACCCACGCCCGGCCAAGGCGGAAGTGAACAAGAAGCCGCCGACGCAATTCTAGCCGATGCAGCAGCAGAACGCGCCGCCCAGCAAGACCCAGACGACGAAGATGCATTTATGATGGACAATGAAGACGATGGTGCGGGTCGCATGGAGTCTGGAGCAAGAGGAGGTCTCCAAACCGCCGCCCAAACCGCAGCGATGGTGAAAGCCCAAGAAAAGCGGCGCAAAGCCGAAGAAGCACAGTACCGCGATCCCTCAGCGGCCAACCAAAAGAGCCAAGAAACAATATACCGAGACGCATCCGGACGGATCATCAACGTGGCCATGAAACGTGCCGAAGCCCGCCGCGCAGAAGAAGAAAAGCGCGAGAAAGAAGAACAGGCGCGCGAGGCGCTGATGGGAGATGTGCAGCGACAACAGCGCGAGGAGCGGCGACAGGACCTACAAGCTATCAAGGCTATGCCGCTTGCGCGGACGATTGAGGATGAAGAAATGAATGAAGACATGAGGGCTCGTGATCGGTGGAATGATCCCGCCGCGGAGTTCCTTACGGCCCGGCGTGATGCGGGAGCCAGTGTTACGGGGCGGCCACTGTATCGTGGTTCCTTCCAGCCTAATCGGTATGGGATTCGGCCAGGGCACCGCTGGGATGGAGTAGATCGGGCCAATGGGTTTGAGAAGGACTGGTTTGCGTCGCGGAACAAGAAGAGCCGGTTTGAGGCTATGGAATACCAGTGGCAGATGGATGAATAGATGGTCATGTTGTCTGTCTAATACGTTTTCCGTCTCGTTTAATACCCATTGTGGGTGCTGGTCGCCCAATGCATCAAATGATCTTGCTTCGATGTTCGGTTTAAATCTGTCTACATCCTTATAATGTCTACCTAGGTACATCGTGTACAGATCTGTGGTCTATTCCACAGGCCGATGTCAAGATTCCAATTAGGCGTGCTCTAGCACGACGTTTACTTAATTTTCTTTCTTGAGCTGTAAACTATACCATAAGATGGGTACAATAAAAAAAACCAAAGAATACTGTGAAAAGATGAAGTATAGTCCTTCTCGGAGATAAAGAGTGTCAATGCCAAGGTTGCTACGGGAGTCTGGATGTTTACCCCAAACAAAAACTTCCCGCCTTCTAACCCTCACCATCTTCCCGCTACAGATCTATATTTTGCTCGACCTAAAATATGGACAAGCGAACGGGAGAGAGTCCAATGGACTTTGAATGGCAAACTCGAGCCCCCGGCGATCTGACTTCGCCCTTCTACCAGCTTGGAGCACAGCATGACAAGAAACGTTAGTATCCTAGTCTGAACGACGACAACTGCAATCTCAAGCCCTCTGACACTCGCACAGGAACATACAGCGCAATTGAATCCCCCCAGAAGCAAGCGCTACCCTCCCTCCGCGAGCCAAACTCTCAACCCTTCCTCTTTTCACAACCCCGACAACAACCCGCGCCACTATCGCCGAAGGCTAAATTTGGCCAACCTGCTTTCCAAACGCCACGGAAATTCGATGTGGATTTCTCATCCGGTGCTGAGAATATGTCGTCTCCGGAATACGCAGATAACGAGGATACGCCCGAGCAGCAATACAAGCCAGGGAAGGGAACTTCGTCACTATTCAACTTTCATGGCCGGAATCCGCAGAGCCCAGGGCGAGGTGAAATCCCTCGGCTGACTCACCACTCCAACGCAGCCTTGCACCGGATACAAAAGAAACGACGGAGAGACAAGGCACTCGGCCGACAAATACGAGTCGACAGCGATGATGAGAGCGACCAAGACCGGCCCAGCAGCAGGGAAGAGAAGTTGATGAAAACCACGAAGCAGGGGAAGGGACAGAAGTCCGCCCAGGATCGCTCGCACGTCTCATCCTGGTCCGAGTTCTTCAGCATGCTGGAGGCACACCCGAATGTGCCCGCCATCCTGTCATGGTGGGCCCAGTTGGTAGTTAACCTGTCGTTGTTCTCTCTGGCCGTCTATGTCGTATTCGGATTTGTGTCGGCCATCCGCGCCGAGTTCGAGCAGGCTGCGCAGGAGATGTCCGACACTATCTTGGCCGACATGGCGGTCTGCACGAAAAGCTACATTGACAACGACTGCGGGCGATCTAGTCGTGCGCCGGCCCTGGAGACTATATGCGAGAACTGGGAACGGTGTATGAATCGTGACCCAGCAAAGGTTGGCCGCGCCAAAGTCTCCGCGCATACAATGGCTATTATCATCAACAGTTTCATTGACCCCATCAGCTGGAAGGCGATCGTGAGTTTCCCTGCGCACTCGCTCTTGGATCTTTACTGACTTGTATACTAGCTGTTCTTCCTCGCGACTATATCCACTGTTACCGTTGTTAGCAACTGGTCATTCCGCTCATTCAGACATCGTCTTCAGCAACAGCACTACGCGCAAAACCCACCCCCATCCCAGTCCATGCACCCCCAGCTGCAGCACAACCCCTCCTTCGGGTACTATGGGCAGCAAGATCCTCGGCAAACCCAAGGTGGTGCCTACAATGAGAAACAAGATCAGCCCCTGATGCTCGAGAACACACGGGCGATGGACTTTGTCACTGAGCGCTCTCGTGAGCGCGAGCAGCATCTTCGGACACCTAGCCCAACCAAGCGCAGGTTTGCCTAAGCCACTATTTTCATTTCTGGGCCCAGGTCTTGGTCGGCGTACTTGTTTTACAGCGGATGGGTTGGCAGCATAACCACCGGGGGACGGGGTCATATTCGGGGTTGGCATTTTGAATTGGTCTGGTGCTGGTGTTTCATTTCATACCATCGTCATGGGTTTTTTTCTTTTCTTGTAATTGGTTCTAGTTGATTTAATTCCGGGGGCTATATTGGCTTCTTTACTGTCTCTACCTCTCTACCTCTGGTACGTACTGGGTACTTTTTACCTAGGCCGGTATAGATTCATATTCCTACTTTTCCTTTTCTTCCTTTTTGTCCATATTATCCCACAATACATGATGCCGACAATGAAGTATTGTATCCGTCGAAACCCACGTTCAATTGATCCTTCGCTGACGCTGAGTCGGCGAACTTTCGCCGGTGGCCGAGCAGCCCACTGGCCGAGCCTCCCGGTGGCCGAGCTTCTCGGCCATTCTTTGCCACGGAGCTAGCTCGTAGTATGACTCTTTCAGAGAATTTCAAGTGTAATTAATGGACGTTCATTTGCTGATTCTATTAATCGGATCGGCCCACTCCCGAGACCCGTTTCCGATCTTCATGCTGCGGCGAATTTATCTCTTCATCTGCACGTCAGACGGCATGCATTTAATTTATTGATAATGGCCGAGCTTAGGAAAAATTCGCTGAAAATTTTCTATTCTATCCACTATGAAGTAGTTAAAAGAAGCTATATATCCAGACAATTGAAGCTTCCATATAGATAGTTCCAACAACAAATTTCCTTTTCCGTCTTATACCTATTACCTATTGTGTAGCATAGAAATAATGCACCACGAATCAACACTCGACCCAACCACCTGCCCAGAGGGAGGGCTCATTGGCAACCTCGTTGTGGTAGGCAGCTTCAGCGCTATCATGGGCGGACTCGGCCTAATGAATAGCATCGGCATCTACCAAGCCTGGATCTCAACACACCAACTCTCAAATATCAGCGAAGGACAAATTGGCTGGATCTTCGGCATATACAACTTTCTTGTATTCTTCTGCGGGGTCCAGATCGGGCCAATTTTCGATATCAAAGGGCCAAAGCTGCTCATGTGGATCGGGTCAAGTCTGCTCGTATTGACGTTCATCCTCATGGGCTTTTGCCAGGAGTACTGGCAATTCCTCATTGTGATTGGCATCCTGGGAGGAACGGGTACATCTTTCATATTCATTGTACCAGTTGCGAGCATTGGACATTTCTTCATCAAACGCCGAGGCGCAGCAACAGGTCTCGCATTGGCCGGGGGTAGTATCGGCGGCGTGATATTCCCTTTGGTATTACTGTATCTCGCGCCTCAGATTGGATTTGCCTGGGCTAGTCGGGTCGTTGGTCTCATAACGCTGATCCTTTTGATCCCCGGTTGCGTTTTAGTCCGAGCGAACTTCCCTCCTAAAGTCCCGTCACGTCCCTCGCTCAAGGTATTCCTTCCCGATCTCACCATTCTAAAAGATCCAGTCCTCGCTCTGACGACAATGGGTGTTTTCTTCATTGAATGGGGCTTCTTCATTCCACTCGAGTACATTGCGTCGTATTCAATTGCGAGTGGAATCTCTCACAACCTATCGTACTTGATGGTGGTCTTTTTGAACGCGGGTTCTTTTCCTGGTCGTTGGCTGCCGGGCATCATTGCTGATCGTATCGGTCGGTTCAACACATTGATCCTGACAAACATTCTTTGTTTGATTTCCGTCCTGGGTATTTGGATGCCCGCAGATGGCAATCTTGTTGCTACAGTGATATTCTCTATTGTGTTTGGATTCGCTAGTGGGAGCAATATCAGTCTTGTGCCAGTCTGCGTGGGAGAGCTGTGTCCCGTCGAGAATTACGGGAGGTATTATACCACGGTATATACTATTGTTGCTTTTGGGTAAGTCATTCTCCTGTTTGTTTTCAAAACCATTTCATCAGAATTCGTGGCTGACATTTTTTTTTTAGGGCATTGACTGGCGTCCCGATTGCTGGAGAGATCATTCATGTCTGCGAGGGACAGTACTGGGGACTGATTGCGTTTGCTGGATGTTCGTATGCAGCCGGATTAAGCTGCTTCATTGTTGTAAAACTGCTGCAAAATCAAAGAGGCAAATTGTTGGAGAAGGTTGAGGCGCCGGGTGCTTAACTCTGACATGGCCATGACGAAACCCACCCAAAATGCACCTGGTAAGCATTGCAGTTATATAGACGAAAAACAACCTCATCTGTGGATAGAACAATAAAATTACTTTTGCGATTAAACATGAAGAATTGCGATGGTATCTCTTGGCCATTTCTGTAGAAAATAGGGCTAAATCACGGGGTGTTGATTGTATAGTCCACCTCTGCCTGTAAAGAAGCTGGGAAGATTGTCAATCAACCATTTTAAATGTCCGTATAATCCCAGGCAAATAAAATATTGGAGCTAGAGTGTCACTGAGGCCAATTTCATTCAATTCTGGGCACACTAATAATAAAGAGGATAGGCCCGGGGCTGCATTTTCTTTTTCATATTGACGTAAATTTTGAATTTGCCATTTGCCATTTCTGTGGCTATGTATAACTGCCGATTTGCGCTTTCATTTCTGCTTCTTTGAATGAAAAGTAGAGCATTCTTTTGTCTGATTCAGTGCATGACTCATTGCCCTTTCTTCGTTGAAGATACATAAAGTTCCAGCTGTCTTGACAAAATGGGCTCAACAGACGAAAAGCGAAACCTAACTATCGTTTCAAACCGCCTTCCATTATCCGTAAAACGGGTTGATGGTGCATTTCAATCATCTCTTTCGAGCGGTGGCCTCGTCACTTCCCTTTCGGGGTTGACCAAGTCCACCAAGTTCCAATGGTTTGGCTGGCCAGGAATCGAAGTGAAAGACCCAAAGGACAGAGAGGAAGTGCAAAAGAGCCTGGAAGCACATAATGCTATTCCTATATTCCTTGATAGCAGCCTGGCTCACGAGCACTATAACGAGTTCTCGAGTAAGCTCCAAGCCCTAAAACCGTGATTCATGCTGACCGCCAGACCGTATCCTCTGGCCCATTCTCCATTATCAGTCCGGTGTAGTTTTTGACGAGACTCCATGGCAAGCGTATAGGCGGGTAAATGAGTTATTCGCAGATGCGATTGCCGAAACAGCAGGTAGTGGATCGCTGATCTGGGTCCATGATTATCATCTCATGCTTTTGCCTGAGCTTCTCCGTGACCGACTCAAACAGCGAGGTAAATCCTGCGCCATTGGATTCTCACTTCACACGCCCTTTCCTGCAGGAGACTTTTGGAGAAATCTCCCTGTGCGAAAACATCTCATTGAGGGCATGCTGTCAAGTGACTTGATTGGGTTCCACACGGACGAGTATAAGCAAAATTTCATCGACACCTGTGCCAGTCTACTGTGAGCATTAGCCCTAATTCCCTTTCCCCAAAAGCTTAAGAAGTATCAACCAACACCACCACAGAAATGCACGCACCGAAATCCCAAACCAAATCCAGTATAAAAATCGGCTGGTCTGCATTAACAAGTTCATTGTCGGCATCGACCCCGATAAGTTCACCGACACATTGCAAAAGCCTGATGTCCAAGAGCGTATTCGAGCCTTGAAAGAGCATTATAAAGGCGTCAAGGTAATTGTTGGCGTCGACCGACTGGATCATATCAAAGGCCTCTCGCAGAAACTCAAGGGGTTCGACGCTTTTCTCGATGATCACCCGGAGCTGCAAAACAAGGTTGTGCTCATCCAAGTCGCCGTCCCAAGCCGCGAAGACGTAAAGGAATATAAGGAGCTCGAAACGGAACTGTGTACTATAGCCGGGAAGATCAACGGGAAGCATGGTACGTCCTGTTCGCAAATATTGGGAGTATACTAACTAGCTAGCCACCCCTGAGGGCACCCCGCTGCTGTATATGCATCGGTCCGTTCCATTCAACGAATTGACCGCGTTGTACTCGGTGGCCGATGTTTGTCTTCTCACCTCCACCCGCGATGGAATGAACCTCGTGGCCTTCGAGTATGTGGCCTGCCAGGAAGAGCGTCATGGCGTCCTCGTTCTTTCTGAATTTGCCGGCGCGG
This sequence comes from Penicillium flavigenum, assembly GCA_002072365.1. Lineage (NCBI taxonomy): Eukaryota > Fungi > Ascomycota > Eurotiomycetes > Eurotiales > Aspergillaceae > Penicillium > Penicillium flavigenum. The sequence goes on from MLQL01000025.1 coordinate 63,765, forward strand.
CTTCATTCATGACGAATGGTAGTATCCCGTTCCATCCTGCGAATAAGACGGAAATGTCCGAGGCAATCTTCAATGCGCTGAATCTGGACCCGGCCGAACGAAAAGCCAAGTACGAGTATCTCCGAGGCTTTGTCAATACCAACACAAGGTTCGAAGGGATTTCCTGCTTTTCTATTGTCAGCTGCTAACCTTGACAGTGCAAAATGGGGCGAGACCTTCATCGAAAAGTTATCCCTCCGTTGCAGACGACCTGGGGAATCATGCTGAACGTGGAGGATTTCTGGGCACGATGTATAGTGATATGCAATCCCCTTGTCTGTCAAAAACAAACCGCTTGCCGTTACCATAGGGAATGAATTGTCGTCTTGGCGACTCGATTGAGTGTTGGCCTCTTAGCTCGAGTTGGTATTTTCTTCGCTTAGTCGTCAACGGTCATTTTGCTGAGTCGTCAGTGCTCATTTTGCCTAGTCATCCATCGGCTGTTAACTCGTTCTGTTGTCGCTGGCAACGTCTACGTTCTTCCCCTGAGCCGAAAAATAGAACTATGTACATTGTATCCTCGAAATTACAAGGCGGTAGCGCCAAAGCGGTAATGCCACGGTTGAGATAGACCTTGGTACCTAGGTACCTGAACCGCTAACCTCGATCTCCAAGGGAAACTTAAGCCAACTTTATCTCACGCACTACGTCAATTCCTAACGTTATACTTCGTACAAATTGAGATTAGCACCCTATGTACAGATTCACCAAGTATTATGATAATATCTACGTTCATGCGAGTAGGACTAAACGTGTCACATACGAGTTGCTGAACGGATTTGAGCACATGTACATCTATCCCAGACTCATGAAGTCCAACCAATCAGCGCCCGACCTGCCTACTAAGCTCTGCCAGCCCGCCAATCAGCGTTAAGTACGAGTATATAATTGCTTCGACTTCAAATTCTCCTGTCTTGTTTACTTTCCTTCTACACATCTCCTCTCATTGTGTTGATCCCAAGAGATCTCATACCTCTACTCTTTTTCCATTTGAATTATTGCTTGGACTTGACCTCCAGCGCACTTCTATGATTTCTCGTTTACCACATTGCAGGAGCTCGGTCGTACCTTGGTGAGTCTCGTTTATACAGATCACACGTTTTACTTCGTGAGTCGATTGGCCTCGCTGCCTAGGCGACTTCGTTTACTTCGCTTAGTCGACGTACTTTGCTTAGTCGTCGCCACGCTTTTCCCACGTTGCTTTTTTTGTTTTTATTTTTTTCTTTCCAACTATCACTCGTCTTTCGTTTACCTTCTCCTTGGTAACTTGTCTCATTGTCCCCCTTTCCCTTCCCCTCCGTTGCGTTGTAAAATTTTCTTGTTGCCCTCATCATCGCCTTCATGCATACTCCCTCTGGGTTCCATGATGAAGACAATGATGACCATGGTGACCATGATCACGATGAAATAAGATGACTTCCATCTTCTCTGAGGTACTATGGCAGTCCTCTTTTACTGACATCTCACTTGACCAGGGTCTACCTATTTAACTGCTTTGGTCCAACCCCATCTACCATTTTCGAGGTAAAGTGTATACCCACCACCCTCATTATCCCATTTGCCATTACTACGTCTTGGTCATAGGTCTCATGTTCTCTCGGTGCTGCAATGATGATGCCAAAACACATCTTCTCTTGGTTCGGAGGCCTGACGAACACACAATTATATCTGAGCCACCGTTTGAAACCATATTGCCTTGTTTACAAAATGATCAATGGCATCTAAGGATACCTGCTTGATACATTCTTCACTCATTCTTGGAGTCACACCTGCTAATGAATGGTTTCTTTCTAGTCTCTTATTTCTGGGCTGTGAGTGTGGCCGTGATGACGGCCAATACCTGTTGCGCCCTGGCTCAGCCCCACCCGACAGTTTTGAGGTAAAGTACATGTTTCTCCCCAGCCTTATCCTCCTTACTGTGACTTCTTCTTAGGCCTATGGGTTTCATGTTCTCTCGGTGCTGCAATGATGATGGTAAAACCTCGTTTTCTTGATTCGGAGGCCTGACGAACACACAATCATATCTGAGCCACCACTTGAGACCCATTGCCTTTACAAAATCATCACTGGAATATCTGCTTATTATACTCTTTGCTCGTGTTTGAATTTTCATCCGCTAATCAAAATATTTTTCTCTAGTCTCGTTCTGCATCTATGGGCTGTCAATATGACAGTGGTGAGGGCCAATACCCGTTCACGTGCCCTGGGCCAGCCCTATCTGGCATCTTCGAGGTAAACTACATGTTTCTCCCCCCGCCTTATCCCCCTGCCATGACTTATTCTTGGGGTTATGGGTTTCATGTTTCTTTTTCGGCGGTGCAATGATGATGGTAAAACCTCGCTTCTTGATTCGGAGGCCTGACGAGAACACAATTATATCTGAGCCACCGTTTGAAACCCATTGCCTTTACAAAACCATCATTGGCATACCTGCTTGCTATGCTCTTCGCATGTTTTATCTGCTAACAAAAACGGTTCTTATCTAGTCTTCCTCTGTCCTTCTGGACCGTCAATATCACAGTGGCGACGGCCAATACCTGTGCCCAATCTGGCATCTTCAAGGTAAAGTGCATATCTTCCCGGACCTATTCTTGTCATGACTACTCCCAAGGCCTATGGTTTCATGCTCTTCCAGTGGTGCAATGATGATGGTAAAAACTCGTTTCTTGATTCGGAGGCCTGACGAACACACAATTATATCTGAGCCACCATTTGAAACCCATTGCCTTCTTTACACAGATCACTCGCATATCTGCTTGTGATGGCCTTGCTCGATTGAAGGTTCATATGCTAATGGAAACGGCTTTCCCTAGTCTCCTCCTGCACTTACGGGCTGTCAATATGGCAGTCACGAAGGCCAATACCTGTTCTCCGTCTGAGGTTTCTGATCCACCGTTCGGACCCATTTGCTTCTTTAGCAGAGATGCCATTGCCATTTCTCTGCTCCATATACCTACTCATTTCCAAAATGGCATTTGCCGATGGAGTTGTAAGTCCATTCGTGCGTTCTGTGGCTCTCAATTGGCGATGATGAAATGGGTTATACCATACCCTCGGCTCATGTGTAGTATCTGTTCTTTTCAGCCAAAAAAGAAAAAGAGAGCCGAGGACTGAAGAAAAGAACCCTCCAAATATCTGAGCCTTCATCTTATGGAAAATTTTCCTTTCGAACGACCATTCGCTTCTGAATTGGAATTCGCTAATATCATTGCATTCTTGGCAGATCAACCATTGTCATCTCCATACTCGATATACCTGCTCATTTCGGCCCTTGCTGATGGAAATGTACGTTCATTTCTGCATTCTCTAACTCTCTATTGGCGATGATGAAAAGGGCTATACCTGAACCTCGGCTCGTGTAATATCTGTTCTTGTCAAAAAAAAAAAAAAAAGAAAAAAAAAAGAGGACTGAAGAAAAGAAAGCCCCTATGGCTGAGCCTACATTTGATGGAGACCTCTCTATTCAAACCCACATTTCGACTGGATTGCATCTTGCTAATATTATTGCATCTTCTTAGATCGGCTCTACTCTCCTTCCCATTCCCTTCTTGTGCCTGCCATATTTGGAAGGATTATATACGAGCCTCAGAGGAAGACGCGCCCATTGCGGACAATGAGAAAGGGCTCTAAAGAAAACAGACCCCTGCGTGAGCCTACACTCGATGTCTTCAATTTCTTGGCAGAGCCGCTATTGCCATTTCTCATTACCCTGCTGGATATACCTGCTCAGCTCTACAATGGCATTTGGTGATGGAATTGTAAGTCCATTTCTGCAGTCCCTGGCTCCTAATTCGGCGATGATGAAAAGGGTTGCCTATACTTGAACCTCGGCTCGTGTAATATCTGTTCTTGTCAAAAAACAAAAAAGAGGACTGAAGAAAACAAAACCCATATGCCTGAGCCTGAGCCTACATTTGACAGACTGTTCTCTTTCAATCTCATTTTATATTGCTGGGTTACATTTTGCTAACATCATTGCATCTCTTTTAGCTCAGCCCTCTCGCGCATTTCCCCACTTGGCCTTCAGATGCTCCTTTTGAATTTTGACCAAGTGAGTTTGTGTTTACCTTGCTGATATGGTTTGCGACTTTGTCAACTTCCTATACCTTTATTGCCTATTGGTGATTTAATTGGTGCCATGATGACCAAAGAAATCTGCTGAATATTCTTGATGACTATGAAGGGGAGATCTGAGCACTATCCTATATCCCTGCCTTTATTATATCATGGATTCTTTCTTAATACTGACAAATTTTGCCAATTTCCAGGGTTTAGCCCTCTGACATTATCGACCTTTCCCCTGTCGGTGATTTGCTTGATGCCAATGATGAAAAAAGAGAGCTACTGAACATGCTTGATGACCAAGCTACACTTGTTTGAGGCACTTTTCGAGCGCTTTGCCTTGGACTATGTCACTTAACAGTTTTGCTATTCTGCTCAATGCTCCCTTTTCTAACCCTTTTTCAGAGTTGAGTTCTTATGTTGTGAGACTTGCCAGCATGTGAAACTACTAACGACAATTTGCGCGGTGCTAATGATGAAAAAAAGAGAGCTACCTAGGTACTGAACATGCTTGATGACCAAGCTCCACTCGTTTGAGGCACTTTTCAAGCGCTTTGCCTTCTCTATTGCACTCGCCAGTCTACTTGACGGTTCACTGCTTTTTGAAGTTGAGTATTTTGTATGTTGTCAGTTTTTCCCACATACCCCCAACTTCGGAAAGGCATTTTGCTTAGTGGCGATGATGAAAAAGTCTTGATATCGGAATTTCATTGACGACGCAAAATTGGTTGTCTTTTGAGCCGCCATTTGAGCATTGTGCCATTGCTCGTTCTGTCCTTTCCCTATGTAGAAGTGTCTTCTCGAGCACTGTTGCTAATTTCTTGATTAGGATTTCCCATATTCTCAACATGTCTCCTGCCCTTGTGTTTGGGCAACTTGCTTGGCAATGATGAGACATTGTTGAGTTGAACTTTATTGAAATAAAAAAGTGTTCTGAGCCCATATTTCAGCATTGTGCTGCTTGTCTTTTCCTTTCCTATATCCTGGTGATCTCTCTCCTCGGTGCTCCTATTGCTAATTTCCAGATTTGATTTACTATATTGCCATCATATCTCCTACCCTCATCTCTCTTCCCGATGCTCCTATTGCTAATATCTAGATTGGGATTCCCTACATTGCGAACATATCTCCTACCTTTCTGTTTAAGGGCAACTCACTTGGCGATGATGAGAAATTATTGGGGTTGAACTTCATTGAAATAAAAACCAGTGTTCTGAGCCATTATTCCAGCATTGCCAGCCATTGCTGTTGAATTATTGTCTTTTTGTCTTCCCTCGAATTCTCTCACTCCATACTGCCGGTGAGTTCGAAGACCCCGTCTCGCGTGACTTTACTTATATATTCTTCCACATTGATTTGCTTGATGCCAATGATGACATCTGTGCTCGCGCTGACCCGGCCCTGATGTCAAATCTTAACGCCAGTCTGAGGCAATATTCAAGCAAATATTCCTTCTGTTTCCTGCCATTCATAATTTGAGAGTTCCGTGCTAAGTTCCCATTTTTCTTCTAGGATTCTCTCCCAGAAAGGTTGATAATCTGCGAAACTGTACCCCAAAGCAAAATCTGGTCAGATCTCATTCCAGCACATCACTCTTCTGTTGTCCAAATGGTATGAAAATATTGTATATAACTAATGATACAACCATTCCACCATTCCAAAGTGCCTTTTCACCGATCAAATCGCCCCACAAAATCTCCCATGACGCCGCTCCCGTCTCTTATCACGACATCAGCAACAAATGAGGAAATTCCTTATCATTCGCAAGCCAGGGGTGTTTTTGTGTGAAAAAAAATTAACAGTTTCTGTCTCTCCAATTTGACTGATCCGAGACCTGTATTTGGTTTTTGTATGCAGTATTTCGCGACATGACTGATAAAACTGATTTCAGTGCCGTAACATACAGAGGACCTGTTCAGGATGGCGCTACGAAAAGCTTGCCATCGGACGAGATAAACCGATCAGATGAAGAGAATGCGACAGATCCTATGTCTGCACCATTAAAGCGGCAACTCAAGTCTAGACATCTACAGATGATCGCTATTGGAGGTGAGTTTGCGGTCGCATTTAAATATACACAGTTGGTATTGACCAAAGTATTCCCAGGCATTATCGGTCCTGGCCTACTGGTGAGCTCGGGCAATGCGCTGCACGAAGGTGGACCCGCAGGGTCTTTGATCAGTTTCTCGCTGGTCGGCATTATTGTCTTCTTCGTCATGTAAGGAGTGCAGTTTCTGGTCCCAAGAATGGTTCTGATAGTTATAGGCAATCGCTGGGTGAAATGGCCACATTGCTTCCCGTGACTGGATCGTTCACAGAGTATGCTGAGCGCTTTATTGATGACTCTCTTGCATTTGCGCTGGGGTGGGCGTATTGGTACTTATGGGTGACTGTACGACATGCATTGAGGACTCGAGTATGAAGGATCTCCTACTAACACGACACTCCAGGTTCTCGCAAATGAATACAACGCGATATCACTGGTTATTGGCTACTGGACAGATGCCGTGCCTCAATGGGGCTGGATCTTGATCTTCTGGGTGATGTTCCTGACTCTATCAAATCTCGGAATTCTGGCCTACGGCGAGATGGAATTTTGGCTATCTCTGTAAGCTCCGCGTGCTTATATTTGGAGCATCGGATTGTCTAACAGACTGCAGTATCAAGGTATTGGCCTTGATTGTCTTTTTCATTCTGGCAATTATCATCAGTGCAGGTGGGATTGGACCACGCGCTATTGGGTTTGAACATTGGCATGATCCGGGGGCATTTGCAGATTCAATCAATGGCGTGGCGAAAACCTTTGTTGTTGCGGGCACTTTGTATGCTGGGACTGAAATGTATGTTTCTCAGTACCGGAGATGGCGGGAAATGGCCCAAACTAACAGCCAAATTAGGGTTGGCATCACTGCCGGAGAATCGGCGAATCCCCAAAAAGCTGTACCCAAGGCTATCAGGCAGGTCTTTTGGCGTATCCTGATATTCTACGTTGGTAAGTCCATGTTAAAACAGAAGACAGAAGCATTACTGAAGTATATTTAGGAACTATCTTCTTTATTGGAATGCTCATTCCATGGAATGACGACAGATTGTTGGGCAAGTCGTCAAAGACAGCCAGCTCTCCCTTGACAATCTCGTTACAGGATGCTGGGATCCTCCCAGCAGCCCATCTCATTAATGCTCTCATTGTGATTAGTGTCATTTCTGCAGGAAACAGTTCGCTCTATGTGGCATCTAGAACGCTGCTTTTCATGTCCCGCAACGGAAAAGCCCCAAAATTCATTGGCCGGACAAATCGTCTCGGAGTCCCGTGGGTGGGCTTGGTGTTTACCAACATCTTCGCATGCATTGTCTTCCTAGGGCAGTCTGATAGTGCTGGGAGGGTTTACTCGGCGTTGATCACCCTTTCAGGGGGTATGTTCCCCTTCCTGGGACATTCCTAGAAACACCATTGTTCCATGCTAACGAAGTACAGTTTCTACCTTTATTGTTTGGTCGGTAATCGGAGTTGCGCATATTCGATTTCGGAAAGCCCTGGTCGTGCAAGGCCAAGACCCATCGAAGCTCCCATACCAAGCTTTCCTTTACCCATGGGGCACCTACCTCTCACTGGCAGCAAATGTGTTCCTCATTTTCTTCCAGGGGTACACTTGCTTCCTCAACCCCTTTAGCTCAACTGACTTCGTGATCAACTATATCCTGCTCCCTGTGTTTGTGTTGTTTGTGATTGCGTACAAGTTCTGGAATAAAACCAGTCTCGTCCGACTGGAGGATATGGACATCTGGACCGGGCGAAGGGAGCCAGTCGATTTCGAAGAGCCCGAGTCACCGAAGAAGGCCGCCAAGTGGTGGTCTCGCATTTATTCTGTTGTTATAGGGTAGACCAGTTGCCCTCCGTCTTATACTATACCCATCCATGCACAATGCCAATATACCTTCGGTTATATTCAGCCGTCGCAAGTACCATGCAGGCTAGCATGTGACACAATTGGACCTAATCTACCGTGTAAATAGTAAATGCCGAACACGGTTCTGTGTGACTGACAACGGAAAACCAAGAAACAAAACATGCGGTCGAGTAAGCACACAGCGGGCCAGAGGTGATAGTTTAAGAGATCAGCACGGAGACCGTCGGAATGCGGGGACACGTGAGGGGAAAACAATATATGCGAAGCGCAATAGCAAAGTATCTTATCTTGACAAGAAACGAGGTTGAAATTTGTTTTCAGCCTTCACAAATCACTGTATGCTCACTGTTTACTCAGATTTCAAGCAGGTAACGTGGCCAGCTGAGTAATGGGCCATTAGATCAACATCGTGGCCGACGGTTGGTGCCGTGATTGGCCCGAGGGGAGTGAGACCCTCCTAGTCTCGGCGCATGGGTCTAAAAGAAAAGCCCCATCACTAAATAGCCCCCGCGTTGCCGATCACCTCTCAGCTAGGGGCGTCTTCAGGAATCCGAAGTCCTGGCACCACTCGATTCTTCACGCTGTCCCTAATCGGCCAATCGGGACTATCTTATACCTCGCCTTGGCTTCTATACTTCAAGGCCGCTGGTCGGTCATGGTTCCCCATTCGGTATGGTGGTCGTGAATTGGTGTTTTGGACTTGCAGCAACCAGTTGCCAATTAGAGACCGAGACGGCTGGATGCACAGAATGTAACATCGCGTAGATAGCGAGTAGATGCTCTTTACACCCCGAAGAAACTTCCTGCAAGATATATTTAAATAATCACTTTTCCCATAGATATTGGAGGTCTACAAGTCAAGAAATATCCATACCCGGCCAAGCACTCGAACCTGCCAGTCCACTATATCGCCAAAATGCAGTACAGCAAGGTAATACACCCGTTCCAGATCAACAGCATCAACCTTTAACACAAATCACAGATCCTGGCTGTGGCCACCCTCTTCATCTCCAGTACCTTCGCCGCCCCGTTGGACGTGGAAGCTCGCGCATGTGCTGCGACTTGCGGTTCAGTCTGCTACACCAGCAGTGCCATCAGCGCCGCCCAAAAAGCCGGATACGATCTCTACAGCGCGAATGACGATGTCTCCAACTACCCTCACGAGTACCACAACTACGAGGGTTTCGACTTCCCCGTTTCGGGAACCTACTACGAATTCCCCATTCTCCGCAGTGGCGCGGTCTACACTGGTAACTCTCCTGGTGCGGACCGTGTTATCTTCAACGACAACGACCAGCTAGCTGGCGTTATTACTCACACTGGTGCCAGCGGCAACAACTTTGTCGCATGTGACTAGATGATGATATATATATATGAATTGGATGTGGGTATGATATTTACAATTGAGAATATATATTTTTGATGTTCGAAATATATGTATGTGAATGTAGGAGTCCTCCTTATCACGTAGACAGACTGCTCAAACTGCCTACATGCTGTAACGGTCTCCGTTGCTCTAGGTATCTAGAGGCATACAACAATCGACACCCCCACATTTTGCGAGAATGTGAGAACTTGTCGTTGTCGGGGTGTGATACCCAATAGTGGTATGGAAAAAAAAAAGAAAATAGTAACAAACGGAGTAAATAGAAATTCTGTGGACATAAAAATTCGAGCTATCGTTTTTCTGTTGCCTTTGTTGTCGGAACCCAACGGATGCACATTAGCTCCCAAGAGTCGACAAGAGTTGTAGTAGAGTTGACTGAAAGCTGATGCCTGCCTAAGCAATATGGAAAATCAGTATTGCACGCGGGTAAGTGCAATGGAAAGATTGTGTTTATAGGATGAACATGGACAAGGAGGGAAAACAAGAAAGTGCGGAGGCATGTACTTGTATAGGAGGATCTCGTGTCACTCACGAGTGCGGGGTTGTTGTTTACCCTTAGGAAGACAGACCATTTCGAAGGAAACCACTACTGGGTTAGTACATTCCACTTCTTCATATGAATTTTGACCGGAAGGAGAAGACTCGAAATACTACAATCGAGGTATAACGAGTATACGGGTATGACTTCCGTCACTCCAAACATTAGATCTGACCATGGAACTTGGGTCCCGGGCAGGAAGGCGGTCTCTGAGGAAGGTACTCTAGGAAAGGCATTCTTCCACACCCGGGCACCTATGTACCTACGTACATATGTATAGATGTACATGTAGGTACCGAGGTATTTTCCTATCTTCATCCCAATATCTTTGCCAAGACCTTCCAGAAGGTCCACTGGTCCTGCCGGAATAATAGAAATCCCGAAAATGCAGGGGCCCTCGGCCCTAAAAATGCCCGAGCCCGAAGATGATTAATCTGTGCACCCCCCGGGCCTCCATTGGAAAGGTAAGAACATTCGGACGAACAACGGACGAAGCTTTGAGGGACAAATTGTTACAAATCCGTCAGCTTGTATCTATAGCGATTGATAATGAGAACTGCGGAGAAGAAACAAGATGATGTCAATTGAACAAATTCGAGCCTATAAAATGGAAACCCGTCGCTATAAATATGATCACAATCATTATTCCAGCTTCAGTCACAATTGAATCGCAACAATGTCATCCACAATCAAACCCATTCAGCTCTACGGTGGCATCATTGGCCCCAACCCCCTAAAAGTCGGAATTATCCTCACACTCCTCGAAGTGCCATTTGAATCCGTTCCAGTCGCCTTCGCCAAAGTCAAGGAACCCGAGTACGAAGCAATCAATCCAAATGGACGGCTACCTTCGATCCATGACCCAAACACCAACCTGACCATTTGGGAGAGTGGCGCCATCATCGAGTACCTCATAGAGCGCTATGACACCAAGGAACCCCGCAAGCTCAGCTTTACCCCGGGCAGCGCAGAAGCCGAGCTTGCACGCTCGTTCCTCCACCTCCAGGTCTCTGGTCAAGGGCCGTACTACGGACAAGCTTATTGGTTCAAGGTGTACCATGCGGAGAAGATCCCTAGTGCAGTGAAGCGCTATGTCGACGAAGCCAAACGCGTGACGGGCGTGCTTGACAAGTGGTTGGGCAAGCAGAAGGAGGCCAATGACAAGAACGCTGGGGATGGTCCCTGGCTGGTCGGCAACAAGATGTCGTACGCTGACGTAGCGTTCATTCCATGGCAAAAGGGGGCCCATGCTTCATTCGAAGATGAAGGGTTTGACGTTGATGAGTTCCCAAATGAGAAGGAGTGGCTTGAGCGCATGGTCTCGAAGGAACCCATCAAAGCTGTTCTGGCTTCTGCGGATGAGCAGATGGCCAGTATGAAACACTGATGGGTCGGGACTTCTATGGACATATGATTCGAGTATCAGTTTAAATATACCGCGACAGAGCGATGTAAGCAAATGCAAGGTTCCGGTTAACACAACTGTGTCAGTGTCTTGTATCCTCGTTCTGTATTTGTCTTTTCTTGAATTAAGCTCGGAGAATGCGACTAGCACCCATGAATATGCGCACAAACAGAAAAAAATCCATCATTTCAAACTCATCAGCAGATTGCAATCACCGCTCGATATTCTCCCGCCGTGCCTCTGTTACAGTCTCAGCGGACCTCCACAGCTCCGATATCTCGAGCATCCCATCCTCCCAGCGAGACAAGTGCCGATTGTATTCTCTTTCCCAAACGGCGCGGTCTGAAGCTTCCCAGAGCATTTTGCTTTCCGGTGCCAGGGGCCCTCTCAGTTCTTCAGCAACAAAATTCGGTAGTCCAACTTGCGTATTGTAGACATTCGTGAAGAGATACATGGTAAAAAGGGTACGATGCTTGGCAGAGGCGAAAATCCATGACTCCCAGGTCGGCAGAGTGTAGGATTCTTCTGCTCTGCAGGTGGGACCTGCTCTGGCTGATCGAAAAGCAATTTTTTGAAAGTTCAGGGTAGCAGTGGCATCTGTATGAACCGGTCCACTGTCCGTAATGGTGGGATAACTCGGGGTACGAGGTACATTTCCGGTGCTTTTGACAAGACCTTCTGGCCATGCGGAATCCAGAGATATTGCATCGGAAATAGTGCTACAAGGACTGAAATCCAGAGGGGCGAGTTGATTGTCTGCAGTAGCACCACTTTTCGATTTGGCATGTGCTGGATATTCACAACTAATGCCTCGATCTCTGCATTTCGGAATTCCGTGCAGGTTTCGGAGTCCCGCACTAAGTCAAGCAATGAAGTCATCGCCATCCCGTCTCGGCACCTCTCAACGCTACTATTAGAAATGTTGTCTAGAACATAGAAACACACATTGTCTTCAGTTCGGCTATTTGTATATCACAAATTTTTGCTGTGTTGCATTAAAGCCAGTTTGGACCATTTAGCTGTTTCTCCTAGTTAAGTAGTTTTTAAATTCATGGTCTAAACGCTTATAGTTCACTACCTAAAGCTTCACAGATGTTCATAGAAGCGCAAGAAAACAATTAAATGCCATAAATTGAAGGTGTTGGGTTAACCTTAAAACGGCGTGAACGCTGAACCTTATCGAAGATCATTCCGGAATTCCGAAGCAGGTCTAGATTCCCCCTCAACTATAAAATCCCCTGCTGGTGCCGATCCAATTCAAACACAACTTTCAACCAAAGCAACAATTACAACTCCCATCACAATTCATTGACTATGCCTCAAGTCTACACAACAGATCACTCAACCTCAGTGCTCCGCACCCACAGCTGGCGCACAGTCTCCAACTCCGCGCCATACCTCCTTCCACATTTGAAACCAGACATGAAGATCCTGGATGTTGGTTGCGGACCTGGCTCAATCACAATTTCCCTAGCGAAACACGTTCCATCCGGACATGTCACCGGCGTGGAATACGTGCCCGACCCACTGGACGGTGCGCGTGCCCTTGCGCAAGCGGAAGGCGTGTCAAATATTACATTCCGAGAAGGAAACATCCACGACCTGCCATTTGAGGACAACACCTTTGATATTGTACATGCGCATCAGGTCCTACAGCATATTTCTGATCCAGTTCATGCGCTCAAGGAAATGCGGCGAGTCGCTAAGGACGGCGGTATTGTTGCATGTCGCGAGTCGGCGGAGTTGAGCTGGTATCCTGAGTCTGTGGGGATCACTAAGTGGCGCGAGGTTACTGAGCGCATGCAACTTGCCAAAGGTGGCAATCCACACCCTGGGAGGATGATTCATGTTTGGGCACGGGAGGCGGGGTTTGACAGTGGGAGTGTGAAGAGGAGTGCGGGGGCTTGGTGTTTCGGGAGTGATGAGGACAGGGCGTATTGGGGTGGATCTATGGAGGAGAGGGCTAGATCCTCTGGTTTTGCAAAGAATGTTGTTGAGGAGGGCTTTGCAGAGCCTGAGGATTTGGAAGTGATTGCAACGGGGTGGAGGCAGTTTGTGGATGATGAAGATGCCTGGTTTGGCTTGTTGCATGGGGAGATATTGTGTTGGAAGTAAAAATGGAATAACGGTTGTCTTTAAAAGATGATTCGGCATTCAAAAGAAATGACAGAGAAATATCTCAATGCAATGTTAAGGAATAGCAAATGTAATAATGTTAGACCTTCGAAAAATGCAACCCTCAATCCTATAAATCTTCGAGAAACGATCGACTGATGAGACCTTCAAGCAACAGTCCATGGGTGGAGACAATCACCAAGCATCATCAATCACTGTTATCGGACTCGTAAGCCTCCTCTTGTGCCTCCTGTTCATCCTCACGGCCCTGCTCGTAAGCTTCTTCGATATCTGATTTGTCCGAGTCCTCGCCTAGAAAGAATAATTAGCATGTGCAAAAACAAAGCGGCTAAATCAAAGTAGTAGAGATCACGTACCTAACTCATGTCCAATGACAGCACCGGCAATACCACCGACAGCCAAGCCAGCAGCACCGGCTGCGAGATACTTCCCAGCATTGCTGCTCTTCTTCTCGGGCTCCTGCTGCTGATAGTAGCCAGGGCTACGATCATCGTAAGGTACAGGTGGAGGGCCCTGGGGAGGCGCATAGTATCCACCCTGAGGTTCCGGAGGAGGAACGCTGCGAGAACCATCATCGTACCCAGAGTATGCGGGCTGTTGGTAAGGCGTCTCCCACTGGGAGCGACCAGTGGCCTGTTCTACGTAGAATGCGCGACGGGTACTGGGCTCCCATTCCTGGACCCAGCCCTGTGGCAGGGGAGGCGGGGGACCTGGAGGGGGACGGGCTAAAGGCGGGGGTGCACTGTATGGGCCCCGGTCATATGCTGGACGACCTCCGTCGTAGGGGCGGTCATATCCATCTTGGGGAGGGCGTGCATACGGATCAGAAGGTGGGCGCCCGTAGGGGTCGTATGGACGGTCTGGGGGAGGGCGAGCGTAAGGATCACCGTAAGTTGGAGCGTAAGACATAATGAGTGTTGGTATGGAGAGATGAAGGAGGAAAGAGAAAGGAATATAACTGAGAAAGAGGAGAGAGCAGAGGGCTTTTATGGGAAAGAAGCGCAAAGAACACCGTTGTAGACCATCACCTTCCGATCAGAACCGAACGAGACAACTCCACAATCTGTCCAACACTAGAATTATGCCCCCACTTCTAAGGAGTTACATGTTAGCGCCCAAGTTAATGTCTGCTCCGATTAGGCAGATGCAATATAAAGGCTCCACGAGCCCCTGGAGTGGGCAGGATAGTCAGATTGACAATCCCATCGCCTTGCAGGGCTAGCCAGTCAAATGACCAATTCGATTTCAACATGCCAAGTGGCCCTGGTTCAATGTTAGTGTGTCACAATAAGCCATATACCGGTACGGAGTATACACACGGAGTACACACACGGAGTACATGTACAGAGTACGGAGTAGAGGGGTTGCATTACAGCCAGATCAGGAGCGACTTTGCTCCACCCGGGAGCTTGACTATTTGTTCCCACGGTTTGACGTCGGGACATTGGTATAAAAAGGGGGCTATCTATTGGTAACGATGTACAAATAATAATAAAATAGGGGGTATATTGCCCGCAGTGGAGAGTTCCCCTCTATAGGGGGGGGGGGTGGTTTTGAAGGGTTGCGGGATAAAATCAACCTGTCGTGTGCCACTCATGTCTCTGCGGAGCCACGATGTGGCTCAGGCAACCGCATTACGGAAACACAGCCACTGACTGTCACACACGTGGCTGGTGGATATAGGGATTGGGGCTTGGCACCTTTAGTACTCTACGTGGTGCGTGCTCCGACAAGACTAGTCGCAAATGGTTTCATAGATATTGAAACGCCAAATCAGTATAAGGCTAATTAATATAGGTAGGTTGGAATCAAGGGCGCTATCCACCAACGTAGCTAGAAATGTAAATTGACCCATGTTTTATCGTTTCCTACGAGACGAGCATCCGGTGGATACGATACGTATGTTCAACATGTACATACGCGCCGGCATCCGAGCGCGGACTTTGGCTAAAATAATGCGCGGAACAAGAACGGCCTGGACTCAACCCACCGGGGCCATACGGGGACCGTGACGATCGGGCACATGGTGCATTTCCTCATGATGCATTTGATGAGCCGTGCTAGAGCAGTTAATATATAGAATATTTTCAGGTATACCGGCCAGAAAGATGGGAAGTACCTTTCGGAAATATACATGGAATATATCATTATAGCCCAAACTGCATGCACTGCTACAAACTCGCCTTACTAGAGGAGCAATAAGAGATCGTTCAAGGGAAGCGTGGTATACTCAAAGGGTATCTAGGTATATATAGAAAACGTTGGAAGTCTGTTTCACGAACTACAACATAAGCCTTTTTCGGCCCTTTCCTGCTGTGTACCCAACCAACTAAGAAGGGGGAGAAAATATCTATATTACCAGACATGTATAAAGACTATCGGAGAAGACTACCTGAGAAGATCACTAAGGAGACGGCCGACTATTCTTGTAGTTGTGTAGTTATGAATGGCATTCTGTCTAGCACTCTATCTAGCACTAGCAATCAAAGGAGACCAACCGGCGGGCAGACCTTTATGGTGGAAACGATCCAGGCTCAACATCTCATTATTCGTCCAGGACTATGCGCCTGAGCCTGCAATAACACTTGATTCCGTACTGCGCGGGTAGAAGAATGCAGATAGGCTGATGAAAGGTTTAGCACAGTGAAGAGGCATCGACGACAGGGATAAACTTACGCAATGATGATATAGGCTGCAATTAGGAGGACTCCCTCTAGGTAGTTGCTTCGGCCGTCCAAGACGAGGAAGTTGACGACGAAGGTGGTCACAAAGAGACAAATAGTCTCGAAGAGCGTAAAATAGAGAGACATGTCTTTGTCCATACACCATCCCAGGATGACGACCAGGGGTGTAACGAAAATAGCTATTGGAACGGTCAGAATGCGCACACGTACAAACGTCATCAGCAACCTTGGAATGGAGTCTTACCAATTTGAATACTACTACCAACGGACACACCAATCGACAGGTCCATCTTGTTCTTGGCGGCGACACTGACGGCAGTAACGTGCTCAGCTGCATTGCCGACAATGGGCAGGATAATGAGACCAATGAAAGCTTCGCTGACGTTTGAGCTTGCGATCATCTCGGGAATAGCGTCAACCAAGAATTCAGCACAGACTGCGACCAAAGCAGTGGACAGCAGGAGCATGACAACAGCAGCGGTACGTGACATCGTGGGTTCCGGGGCTTGAGGAGCTGTCTCCGGACCTACATCATTCTGCCCAGTTAAACGAGAAGCACCACGAGCAAACTGCACTGCGTTTCCGGCCGGCGGAGGACGACTGATGCGTGCGGGGAGCGAGTTGCTGCGAGAAATTCCCGGGCGTGAGGCAGCTGTCCCTATACGTGGTGAAACCGCTGGTGACTGGGAGCTGAAAACCGTGTTGGAAAGTAGAGACGGAAGGGGTCCGAAAGGAGAACGTCGTTTCGGAGGATCATCCCCTGCGCCTTCGCAGCCAGCTTGATCGGACGAGGGGCCGCTATCCTCGGGCTCCACAATCTGAGCCTTATTCTCTGCTTTCTGGGCCTTGCGCCGCTTGTGATCCCGTTTCTTCGACTTGTGACTCGCTCTGCTGTCCATACGGCCCAGGGCCAAACCGAAGTCGCGAGAACGGATTGCGGAAGAGGGGTGAACATCGTCGTCAGCATCGTAACGTATTTCGTCACTAAGTTCAATGGCGTGCTCATAGCTGGCAACGGAATTGGCGACGGAACCTTGGTTTTCGTTGGAGGCCGATGCCATAGCCTTTTTCTGGAAGGAGCTACGAGATGTGGTCCCTTTCGAACTTGTACTTGACTTTCGGCGCCTGCGATACTTCATTGCTCTTTTGATCCGTTTGGCAGTAGTCCAGGAAGCCGTAGTGTCATCCGACTCATCACTGGAGCTAGACGAAGAGTCCGAAGAGCTGTTCATAAATTCTGCCAAGACGCCAGGTTTGGATTCCTCATCGATGATGGCCTGGGGGATGCTGGCGTAGAGATACGAGTGTGTTCTCAGCTGGAAGATGATGTAGAGAATATACACCAGCAGAAGAACAACACTGGTACCACGGCTGACTTTGAGCGTCTCGCGATCGGCATGAGAGCCATCTGACCACGAGGCGTGGAAAGCAGTCGGCAAGAGAAGACTGACCACACTCAAACTGAGTAGACAAGCACTCATCTGAGTGACGGTACTGTTGTAAATCTGTTCTCGGAAGCGAAGACCACCAGCAAGGAAAGCCATGCCCATGATCAACAGCAGGTTGGCGAGAATGGAGCCGAGAAGAGAAGCTTGAACGATGCGAATCTCATTCTTGACCAGAGCGATGATGAAGATGATCAATTCGACTGCATTTCCAAAAGTGACGTTGATCAAAGCTCCGATGGTGTCACCAAGGCGACTGGCAACACTCTCCGTGGCATGACTGAGCAGTCCAGCCAGGGGAATGATAGCCACTGCATTCATCGCGAAGATTATGGCTGGGTCGAGACCCGCGGCCTCGCAGGCGATACCCACCGGTACGAAGATCAGCAGGACATTAATCCAGCTGTGGCAGATAGCCTCCGCGGTATGGTGGTAAAAGCGGCCGGAGCCATTTCGCATACGGATCAGAAGACCCGGTTTTGAGTTGGTTTCCGAGACGGACCCTGGAGTAGGGTCCTCCACCTGCACATTCACTTGTCCATGTTGGGGAGGTTTTTCGGTATTAACAGGGTCGGCGGCCTGTTGGGAGGGAGTCTGGTCTGGCAACCCGCTAGAAGACGCGTGAGCTTTCGCCCACGAGTGAATCTGGTCTGCGGAAGGGAACATTGTTAGCCAGCTATACAGGAGTGGGGATAAGATCTCGGGATAGCTGTAGCTGTAGCTTTGAGCCCTGTCTGGATACAACTTACGCATGTATTTCAGAGAAAAAGGACAGATGAAAGAAGGCAACCAGCCTTTGATGATAAAAGAGTAGATGAAGAAAAGAGTGAAGTTGACACGCGCAGTCTTAAGGGGGAACATGGAAACTTGGAATGCCCAGTGTGGGGCCTCATATTTAGGTAAGGTCTTGGCAGCTTGGCATCCCAACGCCTTTCCCGTTTTTCCCGTCCCAGCCCTGGAGATCCTCATGAAGACCCCTTCCAAGGGATGTTTGACACTTGGAACCTTTGACCTATGAAAATACATCTGCAGCCTCGCGTCTCTTATCGCCCACACTATATACCTGGCATGATGTCAACCTTGAATTGTCCCAGGGACTCCGTACTCCCCTTATTGGACCTCAATATCCAATTTAATCTAACCAATGACGCGTTCTCCACGAATCTCCCTATAAGGATGCCAAGATTGAGAGATGGGAAAACTGGGCCTATGACCTAGCACGTCGACATTATTGGCGAATCATTGTTAGGATCGACCGGTAGGCTGCCATATTCGGGTGTCAGTATTATTAGCGCTGAGATCTTGTTTTCGCTTATTCTCGTCGGGTGCTTGTCACACTTTAGGACAGTGCTGTCTCAACACTCTGTATCTATGTACGATATGTGTTGTATGTGCGCGCTGTCGTGCTTCCAATGTTAAGTGATGAAGTTTGAATGAAATCATCTGTATATATTTTCGGATCGGCTTCACACATATCCGACCATCCTAGAGAAGTACAACACCTGCATCTCTCGATGTATGGATCTACGTCTGCTGCGCCTGCTTTGGCGGTGGAGTTTCGGCCCCACAACTCCATATCCGCAATTGTGGCTGTGGCTGTGTCACTAGGTTGGAATTGGCACAATCTGCCATCCTTGGATGTTACGGGTGTTTTCTCGAATCTGACTCACTGGGTGATACCCTGTAACATTGCAGAATCGCCGGTCCTGCACGTACAGAATCATAATGAATGACTCTAGGTATTCTGAGCGCGAGACTTTAGGAACAGAATGCATATCATACAGTCTTGGGGTCGTCTATCTACAACGATGTAGATATCAAGAATATGAACATGGCTTGTTCATTGCTTTTCGAGGTCTTCGGCAGCTGAGCGTACGTTTTCACCACACTTCTCTCGAGAAATATTTCATCAATTCCGTGGCCGCAATTGTGGAACATCGGCATTCTGATCAGCATCAATATGTCATTTCTGGGCTACGGAACCTTTTTCAACACGAGAATATGCTCCGGATGAGTCCGCCTGTTTGATTTTGGCAAACAAGGTATGGCATTGTGGGATGGACGAGTGAATTGTTCAATACATTGTTGCTAGCATCGATATATGGTAAGCTAGATACATTCATCACCTTCAACGTCTACAAGAGTTTGTACTTCGTAGCCGCGGCGATGCAAATCACCATGAATGCCGCAAAACCACCGACAATGCCAAAAAACCACGCCAGCCCATTGTCTTTCTCGCCCGGGACAGGAACATTCATTCCCCACAAGCCCGTCACCAGGTGGCACGGCACGAAGATCGTAGCCAGGAGAGTAACCTTACTCAAACCAGAGTTAATAGTCAAACTCAGTCGGAGATTTGTAGCGCTCATCTGGGCTAAATAATTCGCGTGGGAGCGACCAATAATCTCATCGATATGGGCAAGTGTCGACAAGGTTGTGACCAAATGATCCTGAACATCACCAAGATATAGAAGTAGATCACCGTCAGGGAAGACAGGGTGCTTATCGGGGGATTGGCAGCGCTTCACGAATCCGTTCAACACATCGACCTTGCCGTTAAGGCAGCGGATAATGTGAGTGATCTTCTTCCGGAGGACGTCGACCTGCGGAATAAGAGCATGTGCGTCGTCGATACGACTGATGAACACCTGATCCTCGATTGCTTCGGACTCGCGCTCCGCATCCCGGACAAATGGCTCGAAGCTGTCGATGATATCGTCTCTACAGATTGGTTAGCCATGAATTCATCAAAGAGGGGGTTGATGAGCAGGAATTTGTTACACATACATCATTGCATAGCAGACCCAGTCACTGGTCAATATAGTGGGATCATGCATTTTGCGGATCCGCTCTCGCGCCCGAGCCACATGGCCACAACCACTAGGTGAGAAGGTGACCACGCCATATTGAAAGACAAGAATGTATAATGCAGCCGAGATGGGAATTCCCGGTCGCTCATTCTTGAGTTTGTCGGCCACAAGGGTCTGGAACGAGATCAGGTAGTAGTTCTTGTAGACATCGACTTTCTCTCGAGGCTCACGAATTGCAATATCCTCCGCCGTTAGGGGATGGATAGACAAGGCTTGCGAGACGGCATCGACATCTTGTTCAGTGGCGTCGCAGATGTCAATCCACCAAATTGGCTGATTGGGATCTGGACGACTTTTATGCTTCTCCTGGAAGATGTGGTCGATGTTTCCACTGGGGAAAAGGCCATCCCACGTAGACGAGGCAGTCTCTTGTCGTGTTTTTGACGAAAAGAAGCTAAACCGATCAGGCAGCGCCTGGTCAATTTCCAGCTTCTTTTCTTGCTCGGTCTGCATCTTACTGGCTGCGTAGCAGAACAGAGGCGGGTGAAATTGTCGGTAACCTGAACGGTTGATCCGATGCCATCAGTTGTTGATGGTTCTTTTTGTAGGAAGTGGTACTCCGTATTCCGGAAAGATCGAACTTCCATGAAGACAGCGAATCTATTCAGCCCATTATAGCTCCTCAAATTGGACTCTCAAGGAGATGGGATTGGAGATCTCGAGGGTGTTGGAGATGACCCAGGGAAAGAGGAACGGGAAAAGAGGAAAGAACCGCTCAACCACGTGAACCCCGTACCAGCCCTACCCGTTAGCCGCATGCACCCGGACCTCGGGGTGAGTCAATGTGGAACTGCCTAATTGAAATGATGTACTCGGTGGATTTACATGGATGCACATATCCAATCATCCTGGGATAATGGGGGGACCTTGTGGCCTTCGTTCCGAACTTGCTAGGCATTTACGTTACAGATTTGTCCGTGGTCTATTTTTACCTAATATATTTCAGGATTAGTACATTGGGCAATAATACGTCTCTAGAATGGAGTGGATGAAGGCCTGCACATTGTATACGTCCATTATCGTCGATCCTATGATCATCAAGATCTTCATACATATAGTTCTGGAAACCCCATATCCCCGTAAAGTGAAATAACATGAAAAGATCAGACTTATAGGCAAAAACGCCTTCGAAGCACTGTGCTTGCTGCACAGGGCCAACAATCCCAAACAAAAAGAAGCGTCAATGCATTTCCGTGAACCGGATAGCGGTTTATATTATACAGATGGTATCTTCACACACGTTAGTGATTGAACGTAACCGAGCACACTGAATATGGTCATACCATGCTCTGATCATCATTCAATCTTTGATCTCTGATGGCCGAGACTCCTTTCCATGGTCAAGGCTGTACGACTTGCGCAATCGCGGATACACCAGCCCAAAGAATACGACGACCGCCAGCAGTATCACAAAGGTAGGCAGAAACATGAAAATGAAGAGGAAGACGCTCAATCCGAGGGTAAAATCCTGCCCACGAGGAAACCGACGGGCCATGATCTCGAGGACCGAGTACATACGGTAGCCAAGCCGTGAATGACTGGTTCAATTTAGATAGCCAAAGAGAAAGATAGAGGGAATGATCTCATTGCGATCGGCCCGGTCGCGCATGTTACCCCATATATTTATATCTACAGCGATGGAAGCGCCGGATGTGCACTTGAATCCCCAACATTGTGGTTCGTG
Organism: Penicillium flavigenum; assembly: GCA_002072365.1. Lineage (NCBI taxonomy): Eukaryota > Fungi > Ascomycota > Eurotiomycetes > Eurotiales > Aspergillaceae > Penicillium > Penicillium flavigenum. The sequence goes on from MLQL01000025.1 coordinate 85,923, forward strand.
GCACTGTTTTCAGCAAAAGCTGTACTCCGTACTCCGTAGTAGTCCATGTGAATGTTGATGCCTGTGCCCTTGCCGTCATGACTTCAAGTTTTTCTAACCTCCACTCTTGGCGCCAATATTCAGATCCGTTGGAAATTTTCACCGCAAATCGCACTCCAAATAGCCAATAAACTGTGGGTTCCCTTAAAATTATTAGAAATTACGGATGTCGTGCCGAGACTTGTAAACTGTGTAGGCAACAGCATTTTGCTCAACAGTTTTTCCCCCCCTGCCAAGGAGATAGAATCCTAAATATCCCGCTTCGAGAATGGTCCTTTCATTGAATTACCCCGAATTTCTTCCCCTATGTTGTATGTTCAGCCCTAGCCAATTCCCGCCAATCCGACAACTGCGCCCGAAAGTGGATCCAGCCCTGTACGATCATCCCTTGTAGGATCACCCCTTGGGGTCAGCTGGCACAGTGCAGTTCGATCTCATTCAAATATTTTCTCGAGGTCGCAATGGAAGTTCTCTTGACAAACATGTAAGGGAGGGTAAGAGAAATGGCGATCGGAATACACGTATTATTGGCAAACTGGATCGTTCAGATTCCCCTCATAGGGCTGAAGCTTGACTTGCGGGTCGGAATTCGGTGTAATTCAAGTACAACATACCTAGGTAATTTCGGTGCATTGTAATCGTATAGGAGACCCGTGAACATCTGGAGGCGGGTTTTGAAAAGAGAAACCTGTGTGATCAGCAGTTCTCGGGTAAAGATGATCATACCGAGTAAGTTTTCCCCTGGAACCAGAATAGAAGCAAATAGAACGATCAATAGACTACTCCGTACTAGGTAACAGCGTAATGGTGACAAGGCAAACTTCCCCCACATTTTCCAAGGTTCCCTTCCAATTTCTGCAGATGTAATGTCTTTAACCACTTTAACCTTTACCTTTTAACTGCCCTTCTCAACAGGCCACACTTAGCCTCCCAACATGTCTTGGCTCGCGAAGTATGGCAAGACTGATGAAGATGATAACGATAACCTAGGCGTGGATTGGGTACTACAATATGAGTTTGGAGACATCGGTAAGCGACATGCTTGCATGGAATATCCTTGGCCTTCTGCATATATACTGACGATCATCCAGACCAAGCCCAAGCTATTACAGAGTTTCGAACACTTATCCACGACCTGAACGAGGCTGGTCTTCGGGTTCAGGTTCGTCACGGCCACGGTGAAGCGCTATTAGTTTGCATTCGGGTTCCGCGGGATCATCTCGGGAATTTAGTACACCAGTCAAGGTAAGTGATATTTGTGAGGTCTTGAATGTCATATGATTCTATTTTGGAATACCCAATTAACGCATCACAGAATTAAAGACTGGCTGTATGGAATTACCCATACCTTGCCGGATGGCGATGAAACGGCAATCGCTGACGCCGATACACCATCCGAAGAGATCCGATCGGTATACCACGCCGTCACCTGGCAAAAGAAAATAGGAGGCGCAGGCATCACACCGGGTTTCGGAAAATGGAAGAACGTCACTGCCTCGTTCCCGTTACATGACCAGGAGGCCTGCGCGGAAATGCTACGTCAATGGAATCGAAAAACCGTGTTGACGACTAGCGACCTGGATGCGATTCGAGCCTTATTTGGTGAAAAGGTATTGTTCCAGCTCGGCAGCTCTTTGGTCGGCTATATGGTGATATTATGACAAATATCTAACTTTGTGCAGGTCGCTTTCTACTACGCGTTTATTCATTGTTACTCGCTATTCCTCGTGGTGCCCGCAGGATTGGGCATCCTTGGATGGCTATATCTAGGTCCATATTCCATTGTATATGGAACTGTACTTTGCGTCTGGTGCATTGTCTTTGTTGAGTACTGGAAGATACGAGAAGCTGATTTAAGTCAGAGGTGGGATGTCAAAGGTGTTGGACAACTGAAGGTGAATCGCAAGCAATACGTGTGGGAGAAAGAGGTCAAGGACCCAATAAGTGGTCAGGTGAAACATGTTTTCCCGGGCTGGAAGCAGTTCACACGCCAGCTGCTTTTGATTCCCTTCGCTTCCGTTGCGAGTGTGGCCCTCGGAGCCTTGATTGTTGCGTCCTTCGCTTCGGAGGTGTTCATATCCGAGGTATACGATGGTCCATTCAAGGGGTATCTGGAATTTGTACCGACTGTCCTGTTTTCGCTATCCCTGCCCGCCATAACCTCGTTTCTCACGAGCATCGCAACCCGATTGACAGACTACGAGAACTACCGAACGCAGGATCAATACGATCTTGCCCAGACCCAAAAGAATTTCGTGATGAACTTTATCACCTCTTTCCTCCCCACGATATTGACCGCCTATGTCTATGTTCCGTTCGGCAAACAAATCGTCCCATATCTCGACATCCTTCGAAGAACGGGGTTCAGGGCCGATATCGTCAGTGGGCAGAAGGAATTCGAGGTTGACACAAGCCGATTCCAGCAGGAGGTGATATATCTCTCGATGACGGCTCAAGTACTTAGTTTTGGCGAGGAGATAGTCCTACCATATGTGAAGCATGTCTTGAGGCAGAAGTGGCAAAACTACCGGGATCGAAAGGCGGAATACGGCAGCAAGCGGACGCACTCTACAGCAACTGGCTTGTTCTTGACTGACTCCCCAGAAGAAGCGGCGTTTATGACAAGACTGCGTAGCGAGGCCGGCGCAGAGGAATACCATGTGGAGGAGGATATCATGGAGATGTGTGTGCAGTTTGGCTATCTCGCATTATTTGGAGTTGCCTGGCCACTGGTGCCGCTTGGCTTTCTGCTAAACAACTGGCTGGAGCTGCGAGGTGATTTCTTCAAGCTCACACTTGAATGCCAACGACCACCACCAATCCGATCGGACTCGATCGGCCCATGTCTACTGGGGCTGGACCTGTTGGCTTGGCTTGGGACTCTATCCACAGCAGCCATTGTGCATGTCTACAGGGGTCCCATTTCTGAGGTACGGCTCTCCTCGCTTCTATTGACGTTGTTCGTCGCCGAGCAGGTCTACCTGGGGATGCGATTCACTGCCTCTACAGCCCTTGAGAAGATCTTTTCGGACACGATCCGAAGGGAAGAGGCTAGTCGGTATGCAGTGCGCAAGAACTATCTTGCTGCTAGTCTGGCTAGGAACTCCCCAAGTTCCGGCTCCCATGGTTCGCCGAACGGTCGCACCCGTCACCGGGTACGTTTCAACGAACGAGTCAATGTATACAGCTCGATCGAAAAAGACCCGTCGACCGATGATATTCCATGTCCGACCAAAGAGGAGCCGGGGAATGATGTGCTTCGTGGATCCGACCGTGAGGCTCAGTTTTGGAGCGCTCATTCAGGGGACATGGCTGACGCAGGCGTCAAGCTAATTCGCGCATTAAGCACACCCAAAGCAGGGGATGGAGTTAAATCTTCTAAAGAGGCATAGATACCTAGGTAGTCATTTCTCAGCCCTATGTATTTTTAGACAATATTTTTCTTTTCCATTGAATTGTTGCCTGGGAATTTCTATGTATAGACAGCCAGATCGCTAGATTGGCTGTAGCACCTCGTAAATTGTAAGCCTTGATAGTTGCAGGTGAAGGGACCATGTGGGGATTAATTTCCACTAGTTTATTTCATGCGTACATACTATTTAGGTACTCCGTACACCGTACAGTACTATACCCATAGATGTACATCCGTGGATGGACAATGGTCCCCCAACCGAAGCACATCGTCAGCCCTATAGGGCTACGCCAAGGCGGGTCGATCCACCCGTGAACTTTGAAGACCCCCATTCCCTGGCCTTACCCGCTTGCGTGTCTTTTCCACTTTGTCTCTTTGTCTCTTTCACTCTTTCACTCTTTACTCTTACCCTTGCTCTACTCCCTTGCTTTCAGTTTAATTTTCATCCGACCCTCTGAACCTGGTTGTACAAAGCATCGGCATGGATAGCCCTTCCTTGTGAGCTTCTCCTTCCTACGGTCACCCGTATACGACTTTTACAATGGTGGCCCCCACCGCCTCCTCCGACACTTTGATTACTCCTCCTTCTCCCGTCCACATCTCACAGTCAACTCCCAAGCCCACGACGACGGCCACGGACATGGACATACTATCACCGGCCGAGTCCCCACCACCCGTGGTCCCGAAACTCGTCCGTGAAGCCAGTGACATCACTTGGCAGGAATCCCTGGAATCAAAAAAATGTCAGGTTGTGCTAGTCCGGCGACGCGGCCGATTCCGTCTACTGCACCAGCAGCAATTCAAAAACAGCTTGCTCGCCGGTGTGGGATACCTCGAGCTAGCTAACGCCGGTGACTTCGCTGCCAACGTCTGGAACCAGATTCCTGTCCCAAGGTTTGCCGCTGTACTCATGGGAATTGGAGGCGTACTGGCCTTGGGAATGATGTTGGTTGCTATTCATGACTTTCGACTGGGCTGGGTAAATGTCAAACTGCTGCGAGCGGAGCGGGATCAGCTATTGCGTCTGCGGCAATACCACAGCAAGAACTCTGAGCTAGCTAGGCTCATTGATAGCCGGCTTGGGGTGGGTGTACGTGAAATTGGCACCGAAGTGATTGACCGGATGGTGATGGATGCGTTGATGGGATTTGGGTCGTTGTTGGTCGGCGTTGGCACTTTGATGGCAATCGGCGGCGCCAACCCCCGCGTCTTCAAAGCCAGTAATCTGCTTTCTGGGTATATTGGCAATGGTCTGGCTGCAATTTTTGGCCTTGTCAATGCCATCTGGTGTGGCTCTCTCCTTCATCGATTCCATGTGCAGGACGCTGCTGCTTTTGCTCAGGAGCCCAGTGATGATATCCGTCGCCGTCTACATACTCGGTTTCGTCGCTTCCAATGGCATGCTGGTGTCAATGGGCTAACTGGTATTGTTGCTGGTGCAGCTTCGATGGTCACTGCTGAGCGTTGGTGGGGATACGTTGTCCTGATCCCGTGTATTATTTCTTTTATCCTATGCAATTATTTCTGGCGAAAAAAGCTGGGCTATGATCGTCCAGTCCTTGCACATACATCAGCAACGGAAATACAGGTGACCTCGTTGATTGAAGACCTGCAATACGTCATTGTAATGCAGCGCGCTCTCGCCGATCCTGAACATTCCCTGCCCCAGGCCATTGTCCGACCGGATTCCTTGGAATCCATTCTTCGCTTCATTATCCGTGAAAATATGCTCGAAACTTACTGCGAGTTCCTCGCCCGCGACAAAAGCACCCGCCATATTCTTGCCGCATTCCCATCTCTGAACGCATCCCCTGGCCAAATCACCATCTCCCTCGACACCCTCTTTCGCCTTCCCCCCAGCCACCTAAAGCTCATCCTAGAGCACGCAAAGCAATTTCTACAAACAACCGGTGTTTGCATCTTCACATATCGTGAACGCCACCTGCTCGAACTTCTGGGTTACGCAATCTGTCAAGATCATCAAAAAGCCACAAGCACCACACAAGATGACATGATAGAGCACACTTAATATCTTCAACGCCAGATTCTATCACCGTCTTATTGCCTCGCCCGGTGCTCATGAGGTGGAAGCAAAACGGCTGGCGACTGGTCGCTGGTTGTTCTTCATTTTGCGCATATTCGCATTGCATTGCCGGATTCCTTTCACTATTACCCTAGAAATGCTAGACTTGAACTTTTTCCATACATTTGGTATTCTGTTCCTAATATATTAGAGGTCGACTGTGAACCTTCATATCTGTATCATGTTTGCCGCAATGCTTCCACTGCGCACAATCCTTCCAGATATCGACGTCGAGATTTCGCAAAGAGACAGGAACAGTAGCTTGTTGCATTAAAACATTCCCACAACGGCGACATACCATGGAAGGAGCTGGTCGAGCCATAACCCCCCAGGTAGGTATAAACATGATCTTCCCCTTTCTGGGCTTCTCCTTTCCGTTCCTCGGTGCACCTCGGGGCACCGGGCCCGTCGTCCACATAGTTAGTCCCTTCTCTTATATTTCACCGGCCTTCTCCGCCTCATTCTTGTAGCCTAAACCGTTCTTCGTCGACAACGGCTCCTACGGGCATTCCGGTCACAACATTATTCAGGTTGTAGGTGCAAATTGCATATGGGGACACTATTCCAGCAGATTAAGAGTTTTTCACACAAGAATAGCCGATTCCCTCATTATATCGAGCCATAGTTGCTATAACGCTTAACGGCTGGCTGAAACTGTTTGTCGAAAATAAGCCCGCAAAAGCAGCTAGCCGGCTCCGGCTTGCAGTGTTCGGCCATAGGATATGTTATTGTTTTCATAGACTGACAATTAAATACATACTTCGAAAGCCTAAACGATCTCTTTCTTTGATGCAAGGGGAAAGTCTTTCTCGGCCTCTCCACCAGGCTTGATCCCTGTGATGGCACCATGATTGAGTCTGATAGTATCAACGCTCTCCCCCTCAAAGAAGCCCTCAGAGCCCGCCATATATTCCCATGTCTTGGATATGCCCTCTTTTCCCTCGGGATATATGGGCACGGGGAAGATCAAGCAGGAAACATAGTAGACCGCTGAACCAACGAGGAAACTCAGCAGGAATCCGAGTTGGTACATATTCTTGCTAGCCTGATTCGTAAGGCTAGGCTCCAAGGCCCCAGCAACACCATGGATCACGAATGCAGTGCCGCAAAGCCAGGCCACCATGGCACGAATATTCCAACCCTTCCAGTATGTGTAAGGGGTACCTGCATCTCGGCTGTACAACGATGGAACGTGTAAATTACCCCGGCGAACAAGCCAGTAATCGACCACCATGATACCGCATATAGGCATGAGGAAGACGGTGTACGATGACAGGAAAGTCAGAAAGCTCTTTGCGTCGGCGATGATTTTCCAGGGAAATAATAAAGGACCCAAGATACCGCAAATGATCTGTCCACGAACAATGTTGATATACCGTGGTAGTAGACCGCTCATATCAGCGCCCGCGGGGAGTGCATTGGTGCCAGCGTTGGACGCCAAAATAGCAAGGACCATTCCCTGCATGGAGTCAACAGCTGTATGAATAAGGACAGGATAAATGTATCTAGTGCGACCTACAAAGCAGGCAAAGAGAACACCAGCACGAGCACCCGGGCCCCAGTAGGTGGTTAGTATGGCATTGTAAAGATCCCACACATTCCAGTACGATGTACCCAGAAATCCTTGGGTGGCACTGGTAGTTGCAGCACTGAGAAACATGATCAAAATTTTGCTGACGAAGATCCCCAAAATTTGGGACCAAGTGGCTTGAGATGGTCTTTTTGCATATCGTGCAATGTCAGGTTGATTGATCAAAATGGGACACAGAGCAGCACAAATAGAGTTTATGGCCGAGATCATAGGCCAGACGAGTTGCAAGCCAGAAACAACGGCCTGTCCCTCGAAGTGAAAGCTACCGAGCGAGCCATGATTCTGGTGCACAGCCCAACCCAGAACCGCCACTAGAGCGATAGTGCTGTAGAACGCCTTGATGACGAAGATATGCCTCAGCACAATAGGGTGCACAAACATCAGAGCCATCTGGAAGAACCAGAAGATGAAAAAGGCCAGCAGATTCGCGCTCGTGATACCAGCACTGAGAGGAAGAATATTAGGTATGTTGTCCCATGCTGAGCCGAATATACATCGCAACAGGATCGCCATCAACATCCCACCATAATAGAGATTTGTGGAGAAGTAAATGACAGCCACTGCACCGCGGATGAAAATGAAGAACTTGGCGCCACGTGGACCACCAGCCGAAGTGCCGATGACGGGGAATCCAACGTGGTATTGTGTTGCGCCGCGCGAATTGAGAACGACAATCATTGAAAGAAAAACTGAGCCTATCACTGCAGCTATGAGAGTGTGCCACCATGTCTAAAGATTGAATTTCATTAGAATGGGGGTACAGCCATATATGGGCTCCGATAATTCGTCTTTAACTCACCAAGCCAATTGTGGCTAGAGAAGCACCAAGATTGTAACTAGTAGGCGAGAAAGATGTTGTCAGGTAGTATGTGAAATAGTGAATCCATCCCCAGGATCGTCGTCCTGTAATGCATTGTTAGGATATCGGCCCCTTGGTGAGAGTGTTAAAAATAGAGACTTGCCAGGTTCGGTTGGAAGTAGATCCTCATTGTAAGCAGCCTTCTCCCCGTCAACCTCTTTTGTCTCAATGGCCTTGAGGAATGCCCTTCGAGAGGTGAATGCTATCTTAGTTTGTGTAGCCCAGGTCATTATTTCACAGTCTGAGACTCTAGGAACTCAAACCAGTGGAGACATGCGGCGACCAGTCGAGATTTATGTCAAAAGCGAATGCCCCGCTTCTAACGGGACTCGCTCCCTATGGCTGCTGATAAGAACCCGTCTCTGTGGAAGCGTTGAGGCGTTATCAAAGGATGAGGGAACATGAATCGCCAACAGTCTAGCATTTTACAAACGAACCGCGTCGGCAAGGATATAGACCATGAGAGATACAACGCCTCAAAGCTAATTTGTCGACGCCCAATCAGCACCATTTGAATAAAGAGCCTTGGAAACCTTCGAAGATACCGAAAAATGCGGGGGGCACCGGCTCTCCGCGATTATTGGTGGACGATCTATTAGACCTCCATATCCCGGACCCTCCGATAAACTCTATATGACCTTCCACTCTGGGGCATCCGCGAGATTTGGAGATGCGGAGCCTCCGATGATGCCCCGGAACCCCGACAATAGTGGGACCAGAAGCCTGGGTACTGTTAGAATATGCGACAGCTAGGCTTCGGAATGTTCTATAGGAATTCTTTGCCGGTCATTAATAAAGGCATCATGGACCGCAGCTAATGGTTGATGAACAAAAGCATCTAGCAAGTCTATTATACAGTCAGAATATTTTTACATTGCTCATTAAGGGCTCAACCTTCTTTCTTCCTTACTTCATCAAATTTTGACCAACATGTCAATTGGAACAACACCTCAAGCATGGAAGACGCAGGATGTGGAACGCGATAGCTCGTGGATCATCCGTCTCACCCCTGAGCAAATTGAAGGCTTCCAGGATGCGCTTGTCTACGCAAAGAAGCACCCTAAGCCTCTTCTTGATATGACGCAAGCCGACTATCCACTCCCTGAAGCGACCAAGAAGGTGTTACAGGATGCCATCCGTACTACCCAGGGCCGCTGGGGTATGTGCCTTGTGAAAGGCTTTCCAGTTGATGAATGGTCCGAAGCAGACATGCGTGTCGCTTACTGGGGCATGGGACTTTACATCGGTGTTGCCCGCACCCAGAATCGCGCTAGCGAGGTGATCAACGATGTGCGCGATGCGGGAGGCAGCTACAAGGTCAAGGGCGGCCGTGGATACAACACCAACGCCGGTCTTGACTTCCACCAGGATTCTGCCGACGTGGTGGCTCTTCTGTGCCGTCGTACCGCTAAGGAGGGTGGAACTTCCAAGGTCATGAGTAGCATAGCGCTGCATGATCGCGTCGCTGAGCTCCGCCCCGATTTGCTCCCTGTGCTTGAGTCCAACAACTGGTTCCACAGCTTCCAGAATGCCCAAGACTCCACCCAGCCTCCTTACTACCGCTGCCCGCTTATGGGGGGAAGTGGTGGCTACTTCTGTGCTCGCACCAATCGCAAAAACACCATTGCCGCGCAGCGCGACTTCCCTGACGTGCCGCGGCTCACGGCCCAGCAGGTAGAGGCGCTTGATCTCTTGGATATAATCATGCCATCCGAAGAATACTGCTACACCATGGAACTCGAGCGCGGTGATATGCAACTGCTCAACAGCTTTGTAACGCTGCATTCGCGCACACCTTTTGAGGACTATGAACTGCCAGACGAGAAGCGTCATCTTATGCGTCTGTGGCTCTCTATTCCAGGCTCTCAGCCCCTGCCTCCTCAGTGGGCCGAGTACTGGGGTGATTCCCGGGCAGGCGCTGTCCGTGGTGGTGTCCGTGGTAGTGCTATTACCGAGGACTTCCTCAGATATGAGAAGCGCCAAGCTGAGGTCATGGATATGCCTTGCAGAGGCTTCAAGCCGGTTGTGACGCAGGAAGAGATGATCAACATTGTGTCGGGGGTTTGAAGATCGGGTCTTGTTGAATGGTCGGAATCAACGGTCTCATGTATATATATCTCAACTGGGTATTGATTGTGAATTGTATTTTCTCTGGAAACTGCAATTCCCTTTGTGTATTCACCCCTTTTCTTTTCATAATCTCCGTCCTGTAAGGAAGATGTAGCAATCTATCTGACTGTTTGATAAACCCAACACAACACAGGATGGATCCATAGTGACAAAGGAGGACTGCGGCAGAAGCAACAATAGCTTCAATAGCCATTTTATAAGAGATCTTCCATGCCAAGGTCTCTTAACGAAAGGTTCAACAACAGCATTTTCATATTCAAATACGTTGAGTTGAAGAACGCCATGTAAAGTAAATGTAGAAGGCACCAATCGCATCAACATATTGACGACAAAATTCGAAGATTCTGCTCATCTTTTGAAGCTATGCCCCATTTGCGAATGATTCACCTCCTGCAAGTCGATCAATTTCCATCTCCCTCTGCAATCCCATCACGTCAAAGAATCCTTTGGGATCTAAGCCTTGTGCTTCTGCATCATCCTTGCCGGTCTCCATAAGATACTTGTACGCACGTCGAATGGTATGAAGAACTGACTTTCCCGCAGCCCCGGGGTAGATAGCGAGCTACATTAATATTAAAATAAAGCTTGACGAGGGAAGTTGATGATTTTAGAACTGACCTTGACTCCCAACTCGCCCAGTTCTTCGGGTGAGAACCAGGGTGTTTTGCCGTTGGAAACCAAATTAACCATGAGCTAAATAATTTCAATATCTTTGGGTGGTAGAGAGGAGAACAAAGGTTTTCCACTTACAGGCATTGGTGACAGAACCTTGACAGCGTTCTTGATCTGTTCTTTCGTCTCGATTGCTTCCAAGAAGCCCATATCGGCGCCACATTCCCGTGCCGCGAGGAGCTGTGATAGACTGTCAGTTATATTCCAAGGTGTTACAAGCTGTTCCTTCATATTACATACTCTATCAAGTGCAGCTTGGTACCCTTCAACAGCCAGTGAGTCCGTCCTTGCGATAATCAATATCTCACTACCACCGTATATGGAGTCCCGCCCAATCACACATGCACGGATCCTTGATTTCCATGTTCTTAGAACACAAAACATTTTTAGTTAGTACCAAAGTATGGCTTCAAGCTCTAGGCTTGGATTCCAAAATAATGACTTACTCCACGTCCACAACTTCCTTGCCCTTCAAATGACCACATCTTTTATTTGGAACTTGGTCCTCGATGTGAAAGCCCGCAACTCCACAAGAGTCATACATCTGTACCATGCGGGCGATGTTTGGGGGTGACCCAAACCCGACATCTGCGTCAGCGATGAGCGGGATACGAGGGTCAATGTTAGCGATCATCTGCGCGTTCTGTGCGAAATCGTTGAGCGACGCAAAAGCGAGATCTGCCTTTCCAAGCCGCGCAGCCGTGGTCATAGAACCGCCTTGGTACTATCGCTATATTAGTTGGCCGTTGGGGTAGATCGCAGCTGCGACCGGCTCATACCATAACTTGAAACCCTTGCTCTATAGCAAGTCGAGCACAGAGGCCATCATACACTCCCGGTGCTTGGATACAGACATTCGGTTGAGAGAGCAGCTTTCGCAGCCGCGTTGCGGGCTTCATGTATGGCTCTGGGGTGGTGCTGTCTGCCATGTTTGGGTCTTTGCGACGAAGTTGTACTCAATTTGCGAGACATGGAACTACCCTGGGCACTCAGCTATGAAGTCATAGTAAAAAGAGATTCCGGTTAATGACCGGACACTTAATGATTTATCCCATGTTCGGAGTCTCCGATGGATAATATATATCGTGATGCTACACCGTCTGCAAGAAATGTTGTTTTAGCTCGGCTAGGCGCCTAATCGCTTTTAAGGAGTCACCTCGGTTAAGGACTCGCCGAGATAATAGCCAATAAGATCGTTAAATTTCTTACCCCAGAGCCAATAACCAGTTAACGAGCAATTAGATAACAAACGCCTTTGACCTTCCCTGATAATGTCAAAGTGGAGCAGTGGGGAGGTTCCGACCACCCGTTCACCCGTGTCTCCTGGCATCTTCGGACCCTCCGTTTCTCCTAACCTTGAACATCTACGCATCTCCAAGTGATGGACTTTTCTGGGGTAGTTCCACCTCCAGATGGACCCGGGTCCCCCAGGATTCCGGGGCAGTTTCCCAGCCAGAGCCGCAAACGTGGCATCGGACGGACAGCTTGCTCGCGATGCAAGACAAGAAAGCAGAAGGTATGCAGATCACACTACATGTCCGAATATACCAAAGACTGTCGATATTGATCATTCGATTCAGTAGTGTGATGGCCGCCTGCCCGTCTGTTCCAACTGTACGAAATCAGGGGCCACTTGCGACCTGCAAAATGTCCGTGGTGAGGACCTGGTCGTCGCAAAGTACGTTCATTCATAGCTTCTTTTTATTAGACACTCTAATGACTATTTAGGTACATTCATGCCCTTGAAAACAAGGTCGCTGAACTGGAAATCCAACTTCAACAGCACCAAGCTTTCCAGGCTGAAAAGCCCGATGCCCGGATCCCCTCGCGGGACACTTCGGGCCAGATGGGCATTGCCGACGTAGCCAATTCGCTCTGTCTCTCCCTTCCCGACACATCTTCTGGAATGCAATTTTCACAGTTTGCACTTCGTCTTGCCCTCAATATTGGTGACGTCCCCCAAGCGTCAGCGACGACTGGTCGTAGTTCAATCGGTGGCTCTGGTGTTTCCGAGGAGCATCCAGAAAATTCTGCCACCTCGGGAAGGTACCCATTTACGAATGTTAGAGAAAGCAGCGTGGATGGTACTGGGCCACCATCAGATGAGCTGGGTATAAGACTAATCGAGACATATTCGGAGAGAGTTGACACGAGGTATTCGTTCCTGGATCTAGATGAGATCCTGGAATGGCACCGAGATAGGGAACGTCTGTCGTATATTAGCTTGCAATCCCTAACTGCCAGTCAACAGTTTGGATTGTTCAAATTGTACCTCGTGTATGCTGTTGGGTCTGGTTTGCTTTCCTTGACGGAGAAACAAGCAGCTTTACCCACGCCGGAGGTCAGTGATACCACAGTACCTTCATCCTGACCACGAAAGAAGAGTTGACCAACTACTGAGTCAGGCTTTCTATGCGACAGCGATACGGCATATCTCCGCGGTACGAGAACCCCGGTCGCTGGAGAACATCGAGGCCATGGTTCTTTTAGTGATCTTTCACCTTCGTTCCTCGATCAGCCAAGAACTATGGTATCTCATCGGATTTGCCATGCGTACCTGCATTCATTTGGGAATGTATCTTTCACGGCGCGAAGCCAACCTGCCCCCTGCTGTTATTCAAAAGCGTCGGAAGTTATTCTGGACAGTGTATTCTCTCGAGCGCAACATTTCTATCGCCCTAGGTTACCCCGTCAGTTTGCCCGATCGCTTGATTGATGTCGAGATGCCCAATGTAATGCGAGACGGCGATCACAAATTACGGCAAGTTATCCACCTGTTTCGTCTTAGGAGAATCGAATCTCGCATTCATCATTCCCTATATCGCATTGACCGCACCTTGCAGGAGCTTCTGCCTAAAGTTACAGGGTACTATCAAGAGCTGCAGGAGTGGAAGGAGAGTTTACTCACGTCTGTGTGTGCGGACGACAACCATCGCCCGGACTATCTACTTCTTCACTACCACCGAGCTATCCGCCTCCTCATGCAGCCTTTCCTCTCTATTTTACCAAGCTCTGATCGGTATTTCAAAGCCTGTTTGGAGTCTGCGGGTCAGATTTGCCAATTACATAAGAAACTGCACCAGAACGCGGTCTATGGACATAGCTTTATAGCTGTCCAGACTGTCTTTGTTTCTGGTATCACGATGCTATATTGTCTATGGACCCATGAGAGCATATGGAGTGTTCGATTGAGCAATAATATTCGAGCATGCTCAAGTGTCCTTTTTGTCATGGGCGAAAGGACTCCGTGGGTTCGGCGATACCGCGATGCATTTGAGACGCTGGTGAGCATGACCATGGAAAGACTGGAGGCCCAACAGGAATGTGACGCGGGAGATATCACAGACATTATGGAGGATGTTCCCATGCAAAACACGGGAGGCCCCCCGCTTCATGGCACCGCAAATGGTGGCAGTGGCAGTATAGTTGCCGAGTTTCCGCTAATGGATGGGCCCGGACAACCCCAAGGAGAGCCTATGCCGCCAGCACTGCAGGTGTTACAGGACAGATGGATGGAGTTTGATACAATGGCGGTTGTGAACGAGCTTGTAACCTGGGTAGATCCCAATACCCCCCCTGCAGAAGCACCTTGGATGCCAGGTTACGGGGGTTTTGGAGACACCAGTTGGGACGCATGGCAGCTGCCATAACGACAAAGACTACGAGGCAACTTTGATGAGATTAAGGCATATCTATGATCACGGTCGCTTTTCCTTCTTTTCTCTCTTTTGAGCATTGCCTGACTCTTGAATCCTGATATTTAGTTATGTTGGAGAGATGTATAATATTCGTAGTCGTCTTCTTTCAACACATATACACCTTTTATACATGATATATGCTACTCTCCTTGCTTTCTGGCTTCGTCCACCCACTTTCCATGCGATTTATAAGGGAACGTAGACCGGAAATGCTTGGCGATATCCCGCCTGGTCGTCACCCAAACGTCGGGCTTGTCAGCGACGTATTTCATAAAGTTGCGCAGCGCCTCGCATCGACCAGGCTTGCCGATGATACGAGTATGCAAAGGAATGTTCATCATCTTGCCGCCTTCGCGGTACAGCATGTCGAATGTGTTCTTGAGGTAATTCTCGTAGCTCTCACCCACGCTAGAGCCGAAGCCGGGAGACATGTGGAATTTCCCATCGTTGCAGTCATACTAGCCTAATGCGTGAGCATATTTTGCAATAGCGTGGATATGAGCATGGACTTACGTTGTATGGGATCAAGAGCATACCCTCGCGCTCATTCTCAGGTAAGTGGTCCTCCCATGGGAGGTCAAGCCAGTAAGGAACATCATCATTGTAGCACTCAGATGACCAAAGGAACTCAGCACCCAGCTCCTTCCAAATTTCAGGAAACAGGTGATGCGTTTGTGGTGTTCCACGACCAAAGTAGGCTCCCACGGGCATCTCGCCGGTGACCTCCTTCAACATCAAAAGACTCTGCTTCACGTATTCCTTATCTTCCTCGAGATTAAAGTCCCAAAAGTCCTTCCATCGCAGCCCATGGGTAGCAATTTCATGTCCATCGCGTACCAAGGCTTTGGCAAATGTTGGGTTCTTCTTCAGAGCGACTGCAACGGCATAGGTGGTAAAGTTCCAGCCGAACTCTTTGAACAGGCGCATTAGCCGCCACGAGGATGCACGACTCCCGTACTCAAAGTCATGCTCGGCATTAAGGTAGCGTGCATTTTCACGGTGTCCGCCGGATGCGCCCTTTTCCCATAGATACGGCTCCGAGATACTATCACCGTCCAAGATGCAGCGCTCACCACCCTCCCTAGTAGTAGTTAGTTTGTGACACATGAAAGGAACGCCAAGAGTGCGAGCAAATATAATCTTACTCATAATTCAGCACAAATGAAACTGCAATGCGAGCGCCGTTCGGCCATTTGGCGTCGAAGCCCTCTTCGCCGAAACCCTCAAAGTCTCGGGGGACTTGATACTTCGGATCGATGTGGACCATTAGGAAGCGATGCGGTCGTGTCAACTGCTGGATAACTCGGATACAATTCAGTTGATATTTTGGGGAAATTGCAATTGAATAAATGGTTGAGCTGCTGGCTTCTTGTTATCTCCTTCCTCGGCTGATTTCCAATATCAAGCGGGGGTCGGTCCATCCGACGGAGCCTCCGATGCGCACCGGTTGTGAGGTGAGGGGAACTTCCAAGCAAATCGCGGCATTCGAAGCGAACACAGTGGGAATACTGGATGTAGCCCCTCGTGTTATCGGAATTTTAATTAAATAAACTCCACTTCTGGACTGGGGCGGCTGACTCTCGGAGCTATTGGACTGCAAATTCCGGGGCTCAATCCTTTATCATGATAATGATTTGACACAGATATGGTTGAAGCCAAATAAACATCTCAAGAATAATCACAGTTGAACGCACTTTGTCTGAGTGCACATTGAAATTCAGGGTGATTTGACGCCGCCATGGCTCTGGCAAGAGAGGAGATGCTTTCCCTGGCAAAAGGGCTGTCGTTGGAGGTCTCAGAGCAGGATATTGAAGACTACGAGGCGCTTCTTGCACGTATGCAAAACGCACTAGAGCTGGTCGCTGCAATGGACGGTAAGCAAGCAAGATCAGA
Organism: Penicillium flavigenum; assembly: GCA_002072365.1. Classification (NCBI taxonomy): domain Eukaryota; kingdom Fungi; phylum Ascomycota; class Eurotiomycetes; order Eurotiales; family Aspergillaceae; genus Penicillium; species Penicillium flavigenum. The sequence continues at coordinate 102,300 of MLQL01000025.1, forward strand.
TTTCAACTCGAGCATCAAGTACTTAGGATCGCCGCAGATTACCAACCAAAACCAGACCAGACCACCAGTCCCAGGCGGAATATCCACTTTCCCGAGCTAGCCGACAACCCCCTTGGGGCATGGGCCTGGCGTTTCGATCTATCCTCCAGTTCTCCAAGATCCAATGCACTGGAGGGCAAAACTCTCTGCCTGAAAGACAATATTTGCGTCGCCAGCGTACCGTGTTTACTCGGCACTGACACCTTCCGCGACTGGGTCCCGCATACCGATGCGACTGTGGTGTCGCGCATTCTTGACGCCGGCGGCATCATCACCGGTAAGGCCGTATGCGAAAACCTGTCCCGGGGAGCCGTTAGCTCGACCGCAGCAACTGGTCCTGTGCACAATCCGTATGCGCGGGGATACTCGGTGGGAGGCAGCAGTTCGGGAACGGCGGCGCTTGTGGCGAGCGGCGCCACGGATATGGGGATCGGGTGCGATCAAGGAGGCAGTATTCGCATCCCTGCTGCCCTGACGGGATTATATGGGTTCAAGCCAACAGCCGGGTTAGTACCATACACGGGTATTGCGAGCAATGATGCGAGCTTGGATTATGTTGGGCCGATCACCACCACTTGTTTGGATAATGCGGTGCTGCTGGAGGCGATTGCTGGTGCTGATGGTTTGGACGACCGTTCGGGAGCGGGGATTCCATTTCCTACAGACGTGCCACGATACTCGCACTTGTTGAGGGAAAGTAGCGCCGCTGGAATCAAGGGGTTGAGGATAGGAATTTTGAAGGAAGGTCTGCCTCCTCAGACTGACCCGAATATAGAAGAAAAATTCAGAAATGCGGTTAATGCCCTTGAAAGGCTGGGAGCTAGTGTGCAGGAAGTCAGTGTGCCGCTTCACTCTCATGGCAGATCTATTTATTCCGTGGTCAGCAAAATGGGAAATCATATGGGAATGATGGGGCAAGCGACAGGTCGACGACAAGTGATGTTGACGGATTTGTTTGAAAGGAAGGGCCTTCCCTACACACCCGACGTGGTCAGCAAGGTAATTTCAGGCCCGTTAAACAGCATGCATTCCTCACTGGAAGCCGCTGACCTGTGTGCTAGATGAGCATTATGAGCAAGGAAGCCCTCCTCAGCGGCGAGTTCGCCTGGCAGCGATATGGAACCGTATATCCGAAGGCCGTGAACATCATGCGAAAGTTGAAGGATATGTATGACGACATTCTATCTTCAGTGGACGTGATGATAATGCCCACGACCCTTTTGCCCGCAAACCGCCTCCCAGTTTCAGATGCAACGCCGTTGGTCCAAATGGAAGCGGCGAAAGGGATGACAGAGAATACTTGCCAATTCAACGCCACTGGACACCCAGCACTAGCAATTCCTATCGGGTGTGTGCCTGCCATTGGAGATAAGAGTGTCCAGTTACCTGCCAGTATGCAGATTGTGGGCAGGTGGCATGATGAACTGACTATATTCCGTCTTGCGCATACGTGGGAGCAAAGTATCAACTGGAAGGAATTTTGATGATAGGGAGTATCATATAATGAGGTCAGGAAAGATGCAGTATGCCCGCAAGGTTATGGTCGCCTGTTTACCCTCGTCAAATAAGAATGTCCGTATTGCCTTCCTGCTCTATTACTCTCGCAGTCCAGATATTACCCAGGATAAATGGAGTCCAAAAGAGCGACCAAAGTGCGGACCTTCCAATCTCGCGGGGGGTTCTGGAGAACTTGCCCCCTTTTGTAAATCTCCGGAGTGAAAAGAATAACATTGTAGAGAACATGCATGTTTGAGAGTTGAGTTTTATTCCTCTGTCAATCTCCAGGTGGATGTAAGTACATGTACGTACATGGGTGGAAGTACGTCGAAGGTTTTTCTTTCGCATGAAACCAATGGGAGAAGTTGAAGTTACCCAGGAAATATTGCTACTTTCCCTAAATAGGCATGCTAAATAAGTGATATATATATTCTCTATTTATTTTCGTTATACATATTATCCCAATATCAACATCAAGCTACAGACCAACTCCTGACTGCATACAGCCTAGAAGCTAAACAGTCCGCTGCGGGCTTTGCCATATGGATAAACTACAAGTGCGGAAATAAACAAACCAACCGTAATGCCAATAGCAACCTGAATCATACCAAACCCTAGACTGAATACAGAAGTACCAGACTGCAAGCCAGCCCCAGGCCCTGAACTCCCACCACCATGACCGACGCTTTGACGAATTTCATCCGCGGACTGTACACCCGAGATTAGAGATCCGGTTGCAGCCAGTCCAGATGGCACCAGAACGAAAATGCCAGGCAGAATAGCGGTTGCAGCATGGCCATGCCAGAGCCGACTGTACATGTTCCCCATGATACCTATGACAAATGCGCCGACTGTATTCGCGACCTGGGAGTTCGATCCCAATTTTTTCGTGCTGAAGTAGTTACTAATGTAGCCCGCCAATGCGATGACAGTCATGGGTGGGAGCTGTTTCCATTTGCCTTGGTTGATGATCAAAAGCCAAACTGTCATGATCGCAACGAATGGGAATCGTTGAACATAGGGGTTTTTAAAGGCACCCTTCTCTGGACAGGAGGTTTCGGATACGGCATTCTGGTCTATCAGTCCGTAGATGGTTGTGCCAACGGTAATTCCATATCCAATGAACAGCGAAAAGAGGAGAGCGTAGACCATCCGAATCGAGCCTGCGATAATCTGATGGGACTGAAGTTCCAAGCTACTACAAAGAACAAGGAATCCTGGCAATATCAATGCAATCGAGGATTGCGCGATGGCGGAGAAGCAAAAGAGGTACTGTGGCTTGCCATCCACAACTCCAATGGAGATGGTCCCGAAGGCTCGGGCAAGGAAAGATGTCACGACTGTCGATGTCACTTCAAAGACATTTGAATACAACGCCGACCGAGGCGCAGCGACATGTTGCATTAAACCAACAAGTATACCGTTGAGGAAAATGATCGGCATGTCAATCGGCCTAGCACTAAAAGCAAAAGGCCCCACAGTTGCAGTGGCCAACCCGTATATGAAGACAACGATGACCTTGTGATACTGAGGCTTCTTCTTGATGATTGAATCAATCTCCTGGATTGCTTCTTCAATACCAATCACATCATGAATCACATTCTTGTAGATGAGATGTGTGTCCGATAGGCGAGCCAAATCGATCCCCTGGGCTACGCGAACCAGCTTCACCTCCGTCGTGCGGGTAGAAGGGTCATCGAACGACATAACCATGCAGCCAGGCAGATATAGGAATTGGCTATCGACCTCCAATACCTTTGCCGTCATCTGCATGTATTCTTCAAGTCTATGTGTGGGAGCACCGAATAACATCAGCGCTCTGCAGAGCTGCATGATATACCGCTGCCGACAGATAATCTCTGCAATGTGCACTGTCACTCGAATTTCATCCTCAAGCCGCATATTGCGACCTCCTCCACCTCCTCCTCCACCGCCGCCACCTTCGTTGTTGCGGCGCTTCGAGGCTTGTGAGAGGACCTCGCTTGAAACAGGAGTGCTTGCACCACTAAAACTCTCCGCGCCCCCACCAATCAAGGTCGAGTTTGACGTGTTCCGAGGCTTTTTGTACCATTTCACTGGTTTTCCTTTCTTGGGTACTGGTGTTGGGGCCCCGCTGGGGGCGGATTCTGTGCTGCGGGATGAGTCAGTTGACGTTCGAGACTGATCTCCAGCACCTTGTTGCTGACCACCTTGCAATTTGATCAAGTGCGACAGGATTCCGCCGCCGCCAGAACGATATCTAAAGTTCGGATCTGCTCCCGGCTCATTCTCCTCATCCTTAAACTCATTGTCGGGGTGAGGATAAGGTTTCCCGCGACCTTTGCGCCGTTTTTGGGAATGATCTTGGGTCAGATCTCGCACCAGACGATGAGCCTCGGAGCTGGTCTCTTTCTGGTGCCGCTGCTTCTCCTCCACGCTTTTATGCTTGTCATCTGTCATGTCAGAGAGGGGAACTGCACCGCCGGTCGCCCAGTCCGGGTGATACTTCCCGGATGATAGGTCGTCTCCCTCGGTCTGTGGGCGACCCAAACGGTCACCAAATTCCGATGCTTTCTCCCTGAAATTCCTGGCCACGGCGCGCCATTTATTCCTCATGGATCGTTCTTGGGGAGTCTCAGGCTCCTCCTTCTCATCTTCCCGCGGCTTGTTCTGATCTATCTTTTCAACGCCTGGCTTGCCGTCGCCCTCACCCGGATGTGGCTCGCGGTCTCGCTGTGGCGTATCTGCAATATCCGCAGACTCATGGGAGTATGGCATTGTTGGTCGATGGGGCTGTCCTTGACTCAGAGCATGATCCCATTCTTCGCGGAGACCTGCCGGCGGCGGGTCATGCCGAGCCCCCTGCAGGTAACCCGCATCTGATCGAAATCGAACTCGTGGCGATGGCTCTGCATCTTGCGGACTGTCTTGCGGTGCATCCTGCCAAACTTCGGACGAGGTTGTATTGTCTGGGTCCGAGTCATCGTTGAAGTTGATGGTGGATGCTTCAGACATGAAGGCGATGCGTGGTTCTCACTGCTTCACCAACATCCAGGTTCCGGTTATTTGGGATCTGATGAGTTTGTGAATAGTAAATATGTTTCCAGTGAAAATTTTTTGAACCGCTCTCACCTAATGTCCTCGGGACTTCCGTGCCAAACTGGGCTATCAGAGTCGCTAGGTGACCTCACGGGGACGTGATTGGGGTATTGGTGTGAGCCATGGTCGGCCCTCAGCAAGGAATTCATTTTTCCGCTGGTCAGCAATATAGGAAATCATCAACTCAGTGGGATTCTGAGGCCTTTCCGCCATGAGGTATTGTTTGCGGGTGTCGCCTCATCGGAAATCTATCCCACGCAAGTCTCGGACTTGTAGATTGCTCGCCACCCAGCATAGTCCCTCATCATGTAATTGCTGTAGAAAGATGAAATAGCGCCCCTGAAAGAAACAGATTTTGACAATTTGGCCCGCTCACAATTCCCCTCGCACCCCTCCTTTGTAAACAAGCAACCTAGAACTCCATTTGTAGTTACAATTTGCAACAACCAGATTTTGAACACGGGACTTACTAAAGCTGGAAATCCTGTATAATATCGTTGTAAGTTGCGGTTTGACGAATCCCTTAGTGAGCCCAGGTTTTTGGATCCTATGCTCAAATATATATCGGCGATTATGGCTACTTGACGAGTCCAAACGTCGACACAAGACAGATACCTCGATGGTGGTTTTCGTTCAGCTATACATACAGGACAAGACTGCTGTGATCTGGACGAAACTTGCATGCAACTGTAAAGCATGGATTCTTACAGCTGCAACCGAATGTATAGACTCTACTTTCCGGTGTAATATTCATGCTGATGAAACTTGGCAGATAAGATTGGCCGGCATCCAGTGCCCCAATCATAGAAACATAACGTAACCCAGATAGCAAAGAGACATACTTGATGCTGCATAGCTCCCGTTGGTATGGAACTCGATATCAACCTGTGGGCATTTGACGCAATGCAAGGGGTGTCGTGAGAAACTTTGTGCCGAAATTCGACCGATAGCCACGTGGCTCGAACCCTAAAGCACTGGAGACATGCCAAATGACTCGTATTATAACGATGATTCTGTGTTGACGCAGATTGCAAGTGTGTTAGCAAGGCCTTGAGGTTGATAGGACTCAAAATATGGCCTTGGACTTCGATCTCGATATACTCAAGGGGCTGAGGAACATGTGGAAAGACACGAGAATATTCATTTCTAGCATTCGTGTTGAAATGATGTGAGAAAATACAGCTCAAGGAACGCCGAAGTAACTCATTGGGCAATAGCCATATGAGGTTGCAAATGGTAATTGAGAATATTCACTACATCAATTATACAGAATGGAAATCATTCAGCATTATAATATATGGCTGAAATTCCGCCAGATGAACGAAGTCGGCAATACAAGAGAAGTTATATCAACATAAGCCCGCAATATTTTGCCCAGAAGGTTACGAATCCCGAGTCTTGCAAGGGGCGTCGATTATCTATGGCCCTTTCAACCGGACCATTCAAGGTACACCGAAAGGGTCGATGCACATTCTTCATACAAGGAGATCTCTGTGGGCATTCCAAGATCATCTGCATGGTAACTGTCGGAAAGTCTGACATATGCACAGGGGATCATGTTTATTAGAATCCATTCATCCACTTTTTTCTTCCCTTACTCTTTTCTACCTACTTGGAGACTGAGCTTGTGGTTTGTTGTTGGTTGAATATGAGGGGTTTCCCTTTTTTGGCTGCAGTGGCAGCCGTGTCTACAGCGTCAGGTGCAATTGTGCCTCTAAACTTGGTGCGCTCGTCTTCATCGCACGTACTTTCATCCACAATCGTCCATGCGAGACCGTCATACGATTACTATGACTACCCGTTTGATTGGGCTCTTGCATCTTCTTTGGCCGGTCTTACCGGTGCACCACCCACTGCTACTGTTCATCAACATGGTACCACGACTTCACCAGGTACAGCAAATACTCTCTCCACAGCTGCGGAATCCCCACCGAAGGCTGTCAATGCTTCGACAGGCACCCCTTCACAAAAGGCGGCTAGTTCCTCTTCGAAGATGATACAACCTACCTGGACAGCAGTTAACACCAATTCGGCGGCCCCGAATACTCTTGCAACAAGTGTAAAGACTTCAACTCCATTGCCAAAGACCCACACTCAATCGACCAGAGCCAGTGTTCCGACTCCATTGTACGTGTCATTTCAAGTTTTCATAGGGTCATTGAATGTTAATCAATATCTCTAGACCAATGTCTCAAAAAGATCATTCGCCCGCGACAAAAACCTGTACTGCCCCTACCGGCAAATCACCGGAGACCTACTGGCTTGACGAGCAGGACCACAACCAACGAGGAGCTGGATTTGCTCCCTACGCTAAAACGTCGCTATACCCAGTATACCGCAATGTGATGGATTATTCAGTTGTCAATGATGGCAGTGGTAACCAAACCCCGAAGCTACAGAAGGCCGTAGACGATGACGGCGCGGGTGGCAGTCGCAAGGGGCATGGTGTCACCCGGTACCCTGCCCTGGTCTACCTTCCAGGAGGCGTGTACCAGCTTGAAAGCACTCTCAACCTGACCGTAGGTACGATAATTGTTGGCAATCCATTGAACCCACCGATCATCAAGGCTGCGCCGGGGTTCCGTGGCGACTATCTCATCATGGGGTATGATTCACACAACGGCAACCCGGAAACTAGCTTTGCAACGTTGGTCAAGAACGTGATCATGGATACGACCGCCCTCAGCCCGGACCGCCACTTCACTGCTCTTCAATGGGGAGTTGCCCAAGGGTCAGGTTTGACAAATGTTAAGATTCGCATGCCAAAATCCTCAACGGGTCACACTGGAATAGATATCGATGCCGGGTCAACAATCGCTGTTACTGATGTGGTAAGTAATCAGAAGCCCAAGGACACGGAAAAAGCAGCTTAACAATGTATAGCATATCACTGGCGGAGCTATCGGGATCAAAAACTCCAACCAGCAGGTCAACTTCAAGAACATCTATTTCCACTCTTGCAGAACAGCTTTCTCTGCGGCAGGTGGGTGGACGGTGCTGCTCCAACAGGCAACCTTTTATAGCTGCGGTACTGGTATCGATATGACTGGCAATGGATTGGGTAGCCTAGTGCTTCTTGATTCCAGCTCCGTGAACTCGGGGCCGGTAATCAGATTCTACGACTCGTCCCGTGATTCCGGAAACCGAAATAGCCAGTTCCTCATTCAGAACCTCAAGCACGATACTCCGAATGCTATCGCGGTCGATGCTCACGGCAATGTGGCACTCGCTGCTACCCCCTATGTCGATACGTGGGTCTGGGGTACTGTCGTCCCAGAAACTTACCAGACTGGGGCAAGCTGGGAGACAAAGCGCCCGGCCGCTTTGGTGGTCGGAGACAAATACTTTACCAAGGCCCAGCCCACCTACCAAGATTACAGCACAGCGGATATTGTAAACGTGAAGACCGTATCTGGACACACAGTGAAAGGTGACGGTAAGACTGACGACACGGAAGCTCTGAACGCTATCTTGGCTCAAAATGCCGACTCGTGCAAGGTGACATACATCCCCTTCGGTGTATATCGAGTGTCAGACACCCTCTTTGTCCCAGTCGGAACCCGCATGGTCGGAGAAGCATGGTCTGTCATTTCTGGATATGGTGACAATTTCAAGGATCCCAACAATCCGAGGCCTGTCGTTCAACTTGGAAATCCCGGCGATGTCGGCGTGATTGAAATTCAGGAGATGCGATTCTCCGCCGGCGAAACCCTGCCGGGAGCCAAGATTATTGAAATCAATGCCGCAGGCGACAAACCCGGCGATGTCGGCCTTTGGAACACGATGGGGATGGTGGGCGGGACCGCCGACACTAGTATCTCCAGTGCTTGCACGTCGCAAGACCCTAAGGACTGCATGGCTGCCTTTATGGTAATGCACCTGACCAAGAGCTCGTCCGCATATATTGAGAACTTTTGGGGATGGACTGCCGATCACAACATTGATAGCGAGTCTCTTCTCACTATTATCTCCACCGGCCGCGGAATCTTGGTAGAATCCACCAAGGCCACCTGGCTGACAGGCACCGGTTCTGAGCATCACTGGCTGTATAACTATAACTTCCACAACGCCCAGAACGTCTTTGCGGGTCTTCTACAAACAGAGACACCGTATATGCAAGGTCAGGGCGAGTACCGGGCCGCACCAGCGCCATGGACAGCGGTCGCAAAATACGGTGACCCTGATTTCTCGTGGTGTGCTGCGGATGACCAAAAGTGTCGCACCGCGATAGCTACGAATGTCGATGGCGGATCCAACATCGCGCTGTACAACTCAGCTGCCTGGGCCTTCTTCGACGGGTACTGGAATGGTCTGTATAATGAGCCTTGCAACGGGAACTGCCAAACCAACATGATGCGGGTGACGAATGAACCTCAAAATCTGGTATGGTACTCGATCAGCACACGCATGACGGACGTGATGGTACTCGATGGGAAAAGCAATCCCCGTCAATCGGACCACAAAGGCGGGTGGGAAGGTATCATCCAGGTTTACGGCCAGTTTACAGCGTGATCTTCGGCGTGTTCTGTGTATTGCATCATCATAACTGGACATATGCATTTTGTTAATAATTCAAGTCATAGATAATCATTAACGAAAGGGTCATGCACCAAAACAGCCAACCATGTCCCATTAATCACCGAAGCATCTCAATGTTTAACCCAGCCCAGCATGTTCCATCTTCGGTATTATTCTTGTTTCTTTTTTTAGCGCACCGCAACTGCACGTGATTAGGTCGCTGCCTCAGGCGGAATGGCGGATTGATGCTGACCTGCATCGCCCCCGGCAACTGAGTCAACCAGTCATGGCTCTAGGCTGTTTTTACTGCCCCTTTACAAGAAAAGGCACTCAGACTTGCTACATGACGCGTCATCCAACCCGTTGGAGCATCCCCAGCCAGCCGAAAATGCCACAGGGGCCGATATCCTTGGAAATTGCGAGTGGGTGCTTCATTGTTCCAATTATAATGACGGGCGCCGAGACTGGTTTATCCAATACAAGAGTCGACCCACTGTATCGGTAAAAATCGCTTTCATCTCATTGTCTACTCCGTACGGAGTACCACTCATGTAACTTGTGGGCAGTTGATCATCCTCCAAGCCACCCCTTCGGGGCTGATTATGTGTCAAGCCGGGGTCTCCGGTGCGAATCGAGTTGTTGGGACCGCCAAGGCAGCCAAATACCCAAAAAAATTGCCATGGTGTGAGTGTTTCTTTTGCAGCCGGCTGCGTTGCATTGCCTGCGACCACAAGCTAAGCTCACGCGAAAACATGCACGTCTAAATCTTGCATGTGTCTTCGGGGGAAAGGACCCTCATTATAATGTGGACCCCGAGATGACGATATCATTTCCATGGCCGTATGGCACCCCGATACAGTTCTCTTCTCTATCACTAACACGGTACAGAGTACAGTGGAACTCCCAAAACCTTTGTACCTAGATATACCGCCCTGTATACCGCCTGCCCGGTATATACTACCATAAGAAGTGTCGGCCGCGTAGTCTTCTTAGTGATCTTCTCAGGTAGTCTTTTCTGATATTTTTTTCATGCGTCTTTTCAGTGGTCTTTTTTGGCAGTAGATCTTGGTACAAATGTTTCGCCCAATATTTCCGAGGGTCCCACTGTACTCTGTACTCCATACATAGCCCCTATCCCTGAGCGGACCCTACGATCGACATGAAAATCGCCCTTCACAAGGCTGAGGTGATGTCGCCACTGCCACTCCAGCTGCCTAGCATCCATACGCAATCAAACTCCGTTGTTTCTATCTATAGAAAAAATAATGCCAATTTACCAAATATACATAAGGAGCAGTTCCCCCACGGATTTCCAATTTTCATTCCATTTTAAAATCTAGATCAGCTACCACCTAGATCACACAAAACCCTCCCAGTCAACCTTTCTATTTTCCAACCATCAAAATGAAGTTCACTCTGATCTCCTCCACCCTCTTCCTGGCCACCGCTGCCATGGCCTCCCCACAAGGGTTTGACGTGGACTCTATCGTCTCCGATGCCGAGGGCATCTACTCAACTGCCGTCAGTGGCGGCCAATCCATCGGATCCGACGTCGCCTCAAAGGCAACCTCTATCGCCGACGCTGTGAGCACAGGCGGATCCGCTGCCGTCTCATCCATCAAGAGCGAGGCTTCTGCCGTCGCCAGCGAAGGCAGCTCCATTGGCTCTGAGATCACTAGCCGGGTTGCCACCGCTGTTTCTGCTCAGACTACATTGACTGACTCCGCCGGCTCGGCCACCGCTACCGAGTCCACTACCATGACCAGCACAATATCCACCGGGTCTGCTTCCGGCTCTCCTTCCGGCTCTTCCTCCACCTCTGCCTCTGATAATGCGGCCTTCGCTCGTCCCACTGCCGTCGGCGCTGTTGCTGCTGGTATGGCCGGTGTTCTTGGTGTCATGGTTGCACTGTAAAGTGTCGATACCTTTGCTCCGTTGATCCAGGATTTGATTCCAGACATGATATCCACTACGCCTTTTCTTCACGACTTTCCTTATATACTTTTTCGTCCCTTTCTTGCTCGCATCTGAGAACGGAGGTCTAATGCTGGCGTTCTTTTGAAGCTGTACATATATACTTTGGTTGTATGACCTACATTTGGTCGACCACTTCGACTATACAAACTCATGGAGCTGGTCATCGTGCCACGACTAATAGGCATGCTTAGGGCATTTTTTTGTAACCAATTAAACACATTCCCTTATCTGATCTCACGCGCTAGCAGCCTTTCTCGGGTATATAAAGTGAACAGGCATGGCCCAAAAGTCCCATTAAGAGCGATATCAATAGCGAATAGAGAAGCTCGATTAAACAATGGTAAACAAGGTACCAGTAACTGATACAACCTGGTACAAGTTTTACATAGCAAGGAAGATCAAAAGACACAAAAACCCTTTCCTCCGCCACGGATATCCCTCTGTAGCGAGGAGCTGGAACATTAGGATAGCGTAACACAACACCAGATCACTCCGTGTCTGAGAGCATGATATAGTCAACATACGCTGGATCCTTCGGTACGCTGGATCCTTCGGTCTCTCTGGTAGTGTGGATACCAAGAGGCTATCAGGGCTGGGATCTGACGACAGCAGGTTGTGGGAATCCACGTAGCTCACGAAGTTGTACCCTGGGTGTGAGAAACTATCCCACAAACAGATAGGCATTGATAAAGACATAGAGAATATCCCTGAAGGTTAAACACACCTTCGATGGTCACGTCGGAGTCTATTGTTGACAGCGACGCCTGCCACTCTCTGACTTGGCCGCGAACAGTATTCCCAAGAACGGACACGGAAATAAGGGCACGGCCCGTAGGTATTTGTGCCTTGCTGGTCGTGTTTTCTACCGTCCACATGTAATCGTTGTTGTTAACATGTTGGATGATGATAGATGGTTTATGACAGTCCATATATTGAGGAGTATAACGCAGCTTAGTACTTGGGTCATTGGCTTGAGTACAGAGAGCTTCGTGAAGTTGCACAACAGTAACCGGTGCTGGTGACGCAGTGTATAGAAGGTCTGTCAAACGGGTCGTGAAATTATTGTTAACATCGTAAGTGGGACCGTTCTGATCAGAAATCTCGTTGCCTGTTGAAAACAGGTACTCCGCGTGATGGTCATTGTCCTGCAATATCCTTTGCAGGCTGTGGCATGGCTGGAGAAAGTCGCCAGAGTAGGAAGTATCGATGAGAACGAGGACGTCTGACTTCATGCCAAGATAAATGTAAGACCATGGGATTCTAACGGCATCAGGCCTGCGGGTTCCACTGAGGGTCGATATCAGTGATGCTGAATGAGTGCAATTAAGGGTCCTCTTCGGGGTCCTTGCCAGATGTCAAACTTCCGTTCTGTTTCGGATACACCATGGCCAATATAGTGTATTACGAACAAGATTCCCATATGCCAGGTAAGTTCACGGTCCATGTCATATCTCTGACGGAGTTCAAAAACTATCTGACTTATCGCATTCAATGCCTCCTCGCTAGATGTTGATGGGATAAGCAAACTAGCCGTCTCGAATCCACATTGTATCCGAAATGTCTCCAAAAGTGCATCTTGAGGTTTGGCCAAGTCTAGGTCGTCATTGCTCCAGCGTAGACCAAGAACGACGGCTTTATTATATGGCCTGTAAGCCTGATGAGGCTTACTATTCATGACTCCTTGGTGCAAGGTTTTAGTGACGCTCTCAAAACTCCTTTCGGGGTCACCATAACGAGTGGTCGGGTGACTTGGAGAAGGTTGCTGCGTTTAGACATTGTGGAAACTGAAAAAGGACGACAAGGGGCTGAAAATGAAGAAAGTGGGAACGATAACATGAGGATTTCACCAGAAGTTAAAGATGATGAATGATGAATATGACGTAGAAAATACACCTTTTGTCTAAAGGCCGAAACCTCTCCCATTGAACTCAATCGAAGCACAATACCAGCTCAAATTAACAGAATCTTCTTTATATCTGAAGTAATTGGCCTACATGAAAGCAGCTGACCATATATATGTAGTTAGGACTAATTAGAGGTACGCAAAAGTCAATTCGAGGCACTAGATATATCTATGTGCCTTAAAGCCCCATATAGAGAAGGTATCGAGGGACAAGACCGATTATTATAAGGGATATACCACAACGGTCGGGTCGAGAGAAAAGGCATCATTCTTTATTATGATCGAAAGATCTGGGTTCATCAATAGGAGGTACATGGGGAACCGGGGCGACAATAATATTGTCTGAAGCAGTAGAATCACTCCCATCGACAGTCATCTTGGGTCCGATGTACCATCGCCGTGCGAAAATGAAATAATAAGCCATGCACCCGAACCAGACAAAGCCGTTGATTACGATGGTGTAGTTCATGTTCGACGCTACAGGCAAGTAAATTGTTAGCCATCCGATCGACCTTCCACTGTTCAAAAACATACAGGTTGGGCTGGGACCCTCAGTCGGGAACATAGACAAGAGAACACCGAAGCTAAGATAGGCAACGGCAACCCAAGCAATGAGCCTGCTGAAGCGGCCGGTATAGAACGCTCCAGGAGTAAACCGGCCCTCGCCCCAGACTAAGCGGCAGAAAATTGGGGTGCCCCATGATAAATAGTTGCTTGCTACAAATAGCGAGAATAGGGCGTTGGCGGCTGCCGAGTTGATCAGACATAGAAGACCCAGCACAATAGAGACAAGTACTAAGCCACAGATCATGCGCACCGGTTGGTACTGGATGCGCTTACTGACGTGGCAGAAGAACCTCGAAAATGGCAGAGCGCCATCGCGAGAGAAGGCCCATGCTTGCCGAGAGGCAGCGACAATTAAGCTAAGACCGATGAGGAACTGAACAACGCAGAGTACAACCATAAATGCCAAAGCACCGTGTTTGCCTAATGCATCATAGTAGATCTGGGCCATTGGCTGACCGAACTTGGTCCTCATTGTCGCGCTTACATCTGGGTTCATAGTAGCAGCAATTACGGACAACACCGCGAAGCCAAGCACCCACGCAGAGCCCGCCGACCACATTATTCCAAGAGGAATAGCCTTGGATGCATGCATAGCTTCTTCGCTCATGTGTACGCAAGAGTCAAAGGAGCCAATTGACCATATCGGAGCGAGCCATGCCAGCATAAATGCCCATCCGGCCGGCCATGTAGTCTTATTATCGATATGACCGTAGACATAATGACCAGAGTTGAGGGAGCCGCCACGCGTCACTTTTCCAAGTGGCAAAGAGATCACAGTCGCGACAACAAGGGCAATGTTGATATAGATGCAAAATGTTTGGATTTTCGGCATTAGGCGGCCCCCCAAGGAGCCGCATATCCCGTGGAAGAGAATCAGGCCGACATAAACAGCATAGATAACGCTGCGCGAGGCGGTCCATTCGTCTCCCCGTGATATTGAGACACAGGAGAGGATCATGAACGCCAGGGTATCTACACAACAAGAGTAAGTGATGTGACCGATGGGAATGGGTATGGATCGCCCTCACAGTCCACCGAACAGATGCCACCGATCAAACCCAATGTGTTGCTATATCCGACCAAGAAGCTCAATGGGCTCTTCCACTTCCGTCCGGCGAAATAATGTGTCCACCAATATAGTCCTCCAGCTGTCGGCATTGCAGACGCGAGATCAGCCTAGGTGATGTCAGTGCGATAGTTCCACAAGAGGGCCCCAACCAAGATCCATACCATTGCCAACCCAACCAACAATATGAATATGCTCGCTGTGAACCATCCCTATTGCATAACCCCACTCAATCAACAGCACAACCAGACTCACGGTGATTCGACACCTACCCAGACCATGCCAGCTGGTCCCGCGGGGAGAGAGAATGACAGGGTCGACGCGACTGAAGGTACTAGACCCATGATGCTGAACGCGATTGCGAAAACCTGTAGGGTGGAATACTGCCGACGAAGTTCCTGCTTGTAGCCCATCTGTGCTGGACAAAGTATTAGTGACCAGTATACCTCACAAAAGGAAGCACGCTACTATACCCAGCAGCTGCACATCCGCAGCGTCTGCACTTGCATCCGCCGGGACCGGTGCGACTAGCTTGGGGTCGACAGGTTGCGAGTTCATCATGAAGACCTCGACTCAGGTTGTAGCTGTTCGGATGGGCGTGGCGGGGCTAGGTGGTTTAAATGCCAAATGAACTTGGGAGCCAACTTCAGGGATGTGGGAGTTGAAGCTCATCCTCCAACGCCAAAAGTCGAGACTGACCAACCATCTGGGGTGGGCTCCAATAATCGCGGCTTCATGCAGGAAGCAGGTGGTGCAGCGTGATAGATTATAGCCCTTGCGTTTTAATTGCAGAGGCGTAATGTGAGACATTCACGTCCACTTCATATGTTACGATTATTTTTCGAATGTTAGCTCTATAAGGATGGCTGATCTGCACCGATTCCGAGGCAATTACAGCCGACTGCAGTCTATTGGGTTGCACAAGCTATATGCGTGCAGACTACTCCGTAGGCATGTTGAGTTTGGTTGAGTTTGCCGACCACCCCAACTCCAGTATTCGATCCATAAGTGCCAATCATTGTTTTGATATGCTTTCAATTAAATATCCACTCTTAGTGGCGATGAACTATTTCTGGCCTCATTGCCAGTCTCAATATTGACTCGGAGCACGTACCAACCACAATTCATCCAGGACCTACATTATATACATAACAAGGAAAATTTTCAGCGCATTCAAAGCTGCCTCGGCTATGGCCATCTAGGCGGGGAAAAAAAAGTCTCCAGGTTTCCACAGAGCAGCCTTTCGGATAATGAAGCACCGTTAAACACGCTCATCGGGCGGGATATCTCTTCTGGGATTTGCGACATTGGCGGTGATGGTATGTTCCGAACCAATCAACGACTCCTTTCTTGCCACCTCTTCCTCGTTATAATCCTGACCAGGGTTGATCCTCTCCCAGCGCACAAAACAAAGGAGTCGATAGAAAGCGGAGGCAAGAAGGGATCCGAGCAAAGGACCGACCCAATAAATCCAGTGATATCCGGGAAACGAGCGGTTGATCACATCTGGTCCCAGGGAGCGAGCAGGGTTGAGAGAACCTCCGGTATAGTAATCACCTAGTGTGAATGGTCAGCACGATACGCTATGAAGTAATCTGAAAATAATTGTTACTTACCAATCAGTTCTGCAACAAAGAAAGCCAGACCAATTCCGACTGGAGCTAAATAGGTGGACTTGTGTTTTACCACTGCCAACATGATGATAACTAAGACAAGCTGTGCCGTCAAGAACATCTCAATGAAGAGTCCTTGTACAATTGATGCACCGCCGCCGAGTCGGGTCGCGCAGTTTAGCGGGCCCGGAAACAGGGCACTCACCACGCCCGCCGCAGCAATTCCGGCGACCAGTTGCGCAGGGAATACAAACAACCCCCGAAGAGGGGGCATGCCACCAGTAAGGCAGAGAGCAAGTGTAACCTGGTGAAGGTCAGCTACAGATGTTCCCATTTCCATTCCAGTGCGATGATGTCCATACAGCCGGGTTGAAGAGACCACCTGTGACTCGGAAGAACGCCCAGACATTGACCGTCAAAGCAAACCCAAAAGAAAGCGCCGAATACATCAAATTAGAAGTATTCGGTGGGGAACCAGGTGGTGGCATGGGGGTATTAGACACCTGTGTGCCCGCGAAAGAAAAGAAGAGGAAGAGGAAAGTCCCCACGAATTCACCCATTAGGCAGAGCAAGTTGTACCGCATCATGTCCGGGAGCCGCAACATGGGCAGCTGGCCATTTCCACCGGAGGTCTGCGTCCCCTCGAGCGTCGAGGTATCAGACGAGTGGCGTTTCTTGAACAGCATCGCGAGGGATGAGAGAGCTGGAATGGAGAGAACTAACTGAAATCAGAGTCGACTGATATCTCATCAGAATGGGACTACCCCAGCCTCTTCTAATATCCATCATTCTTTGTACTTTATAACCGTTGCAAATCGCAGACGTCACTACTCACTACAGGGGCGTCGCAACTGGGCCATGTGTGGTCGATTAGCGCTTGACTTGACCGCGACTGAGCTTATTTTATGGCAGTGGTCCCTTTTACCAGGTGCGGTGGATTAGGCTCATGTTTATGTCCCCGAATAGAATGGGATAATAGAGTGAGCATTCTGGGTTCGGTGGAGTCAAGAACCGTTGAATGGGGAGCATCCGGACTTCCGCAGACGATTGTGGGGGTCAGTTGTCTAGACCTTCCGATACGTCATTCTCAATGGATTGTCCAATGGTCAATAGGTATCGGTCTTCTCCGGGTTTTCCTAGAACCCTGTTGTTGGGCTAGTGTCAAGTATTGAGATCTAGATCGTCCGACGGATCTCGCATGAACGCCTTTTTAAGGTTTGAGAGCTCGGGATGCATGCTACTCAATCCACACATACGTCGGAAGTGCTCGCGGATTAGGTTTGCTGGCCGAGTGAATCGCCCCAAAGCTGGTGAAGGATTGGACCATGATAGGATGTCGGACCTAAGCGATCGAGATGATGAATCGTCGATCCAGCAACTTGCATAGCCGGGACGGCTAAAACGGCATCGGCCCCTAATCCGAGTATTTCATATCAATTGGTACAGAGTTCCAACGAAGTACCGAGGCATATCTTCTGCCTGACTCCTAAGGTCACCTGGCAGCTTTAGCAGGCCCCGGGCCAAACGTGAAGAGTAGGTAATCAAATCGTCAAATCAGGCTTCCCCGACCGAATGGGCCGGCAGAAACCGGGCCGTTTGGCGCCGACGAGATTCTCACGCGTGGCGCGACCGTGTGTGACGAATCAATATACGGGATGGTGTACACACACAGAGAGAGAGAGGGCAAAAAAATGCCCCTGACCGACATGGATATTTTGTCTCTATTTTGGGGAAGGGTGCATTTCCTTGTCTTGGACGAGAGCAAGAAGTTCTGCCAAATCATGGGAAGCGGTGAGCCGGAAGAGCAGAGTCCGCCTTCAGGAGGATATCCAATAGGAAATTGAGTTATTCCTGGAGATTTACAATGAACAGCTGGTATGATCGACAGACTGGGTCGGATCCCACTCTATCATATGTCGTAGATACATGTAGTTATTCTTATTCAATTGTACTCTGTACTCTGTAGAGTTTAGGGACTTACAACATGCGACACAAACTTACAGGTGGCAAGTTGCAAGTTGCGAAAACAGACCGAGTTAATCCCTTTCTGTCCCTCCGCGGAGAGCTCCGCGGAGATATCTTCGCTTCGGCGCTGAAAACACTCAGAGATCATGCCAGACGCCTTCCGAATTTTCCAAATCCCGTTGACGTTCTAGCGATCCTGTTACGGTGGAGATGGATAGCTAGACAACCAACCAAACGCAACCGGTTTCTTATTACTCAAGTTTTTCGACTTCGTATATTTAAGCTGCTACCCCGGTCATTGAACAGTCGAGACATCGGCTAACACTTTTCTTTCTTCAATTACCCAAATAAAACAAATCCATCATGGGTTCCAATCCGGGAATGACCCCAGACCAAATCGCACTCATTAAGGCGACAGTGCCGGTTCTCGTGGAACATGGCAACACCATCACGACTGTCTTTTATCGCAACATGCTTGCAGCCCATCCGGAGCTGAACACCGTGTTCAACACTGCCAACCAGGTCAATGGCCATCAACCTCGCGCGTTGGCCGGTGCACTCTACGCATATGCATCGCATATCGATGATCTCGCCGCACTTGGCTCCGCCGTTGAGTTGATCTGCAACAAGCATGCCTCTTTGTATATCAAGCCCGACGATTACAAGATCGTTGGCAAGTACCTTCTCGAAGCCATGGCCGAAGTGCTCGGCGCGGCTTTGACCCCAGAGATCCACGACGCATGGGCCACGGCCTACTGGCAGCTTGCAGATATCATGATCGGCCGCGAAAAGCAGATTTACGAACAGGCCGAGGGTTGGACTGACTGGAGAGACTTTAAGATTGTGAAGAAAGTCAAGGAATCCGAGGAAATCACCTCCTTCTATCTCGCCCCCGTTGATGGAAAACCACTGCCAGTCTTCCAGCCCGGCCAGTACATTTCTATCCAAACCTACGTCCCAGCTCTCAAGTACCCACAGGCCAGACAGTACTCACTCAGCGACCAGCCGAAGCCGGACTACTATCGCATCAGTGTGAAGAGAGAACTGGGCCTCAGCCCTGCCGCTCAAGGCGCTGCCGCCCATCCGGGTTACATCTCGAATGTGCTACACGACACATTCAACATTGGCGACAAACTCAAGGTGTCGCACCCCTGCGGCGACTTTTTCCTTGCCCCTGCCGACTCAGAAACGGGTAATCCGATCGTGTTGATCTCTGCTGGCGTGGGCCTAACGCCACTGACCTCGATGCTCAACACATTGATTTCCAAGTCGCCCGCAACGCGCAAAGTGCATTTCATCCATGGTGCACGCTCATCGGGCGCGCGTGCTTTCAAAAAGCACATCTCCGAGCTTCCAAAGCAATTCCCCTCCATCCAAACGACGTTCTTTACGAGCCATCCCTCCGAGGAAGAGACAGAAGTCGTGGACTACGACCATGTCGGGCGGGTGGACTTGACCAAGTTGAAGGATCAGGACTTGTTCCTTGATGATGCCAAGACTGATTACTATATTTGTGGACCCGGAAAGTTCATGACCGATATGGAGTCGGCTCTTAAGGCCAAGGGTGTGGGTGCCGATCGCGTCAAGATGGAATTGTTCGGAACCGGAGGTATTCCTCATTGAGTATGTATTATGATCAAGCCAATCTTGTTTCTTAGATTTTTAAAGTTGGCAGTTGTCGTTTGTTTGGCGTTTAGAAGCATATATCTCATCTCTTGAAATTTCAAAAATTATGATTGACGAACGGAAGAAGTCAAGCTCACTGTCCAAGGTTCCAAGGTTGGATTACCCATCTGCTGAGCAAGCAAACCAATCTTAACTACCTAAAGGGGATAGCTACGCCCAGTTGGGTAGGATGTACTCCGCACTCCGTACTCCGTACTTGGATTTCCACACAGCGGGGAAGCTTAGCGCCCTGGAGCCCTGGGTGTATTAATAATCCTGTTTATTGAAGGTAATCGATCGACATCCTTGGATCCATAAAGAACTCCATACTGTTGCCATTGACCGAACACTGATTTCCATTTATAAGCATGAAATGTAGCCCTGGAGGACATAAAAGTTTCCTCTTGAAAATCCTCCCAGTCGAGTGTACCATCAAAGACCTTCCGAACTACAGCCTACCAACTGAGGCGCCCTTCTATCATCCATCCCCTATATCAAAATGGGTGTCAAAATCGGCGTCTTCCCCGCCTCTGGGGCCCTTGGATCAAGCATTGTGAACCACCTAGCGAAACTAGTCCCAGTGTCCGACCTGGTTCTGATTGCCCGCTACCCCGAGAAACTGCACGACCTCCAGCAAGCTGGCGCTAAGGTACGGAAAGCCGACTACGATGAGCCATCGACATTAGACACAGCCTTCGAAGGTGTCGATGTCTTGATGCTGATTTCATATGCGTCATTCGAGATAGATCACAGGGTCAAGGTAAGGAAATGAAGTTATATTACTCACGTAAATAGTTTGTCTAACAATGATAACCAGGCACACAATCTTGCTATAAATGCGGCCGTCAAGAGCGGCGTCAAGCACATATTCTACTCCTCTCTTGGATTCGGCGGTGACCTAAACGACCACAGCATCGCTCATGTGATGGGCGCCCACGTCGAAACAGAGAAGTATCTCTCTTCGCTGCAAGACACGGTGTCCCACACCATAGTCCGCGAGGGTCTGTACACCGAATCCTTCCCGATTTATACTGCATTCTTCGATCCGCATAATCCAGCGGATGAGGTTGCGATCCCCCATTCGGGTTCAGGCCCAGGCGTGGCGTGGGTCAAGCGCGATGAGCTGGGCGAGGCAACCGCCAAGTTGATTGCCTCGTATATCAATGACTCGGCCAGCTTCGAGTATTTGAACAAGGCTGTTCTGCTCTCTGGGTCTCGGGAGATCTCTCTTGCGGAGACGGTTGAGATTATCGGTCGGGCTATTGGGCAACCGCTCAAGATCCGTGAGATCTCTGTCGATGAGTATGTGAATCTTCCTCAGATTGGTGATAAGCATACGTATCATGGGATTAATCTTTCGAGGGAGTGGGCTACGGCTTGGGAGGCTATCAGGCGGGGTGAGACTGCAGTTGTGTCTCCGGCTCTACGTGAGATCTTGGGACGTGAACCGGAAAACTATGAAACTACTATCAAGGCCTTGGTTGGATGAGCATTTGCAGGTTGCTCTGATTCGAATGTGTGTAACAAGAAATTAAATAGATTGTTTTCACCTGAGATCGAACCAAATTGCAGGAAAATCAGCTGATTGAATATCTCTATTCGTCATTTCTATATACTATATGGACTGTTGAATTGAATACGCAGTAGTAGAGGGATCCCACCAAAATGAAAATCTCCTCCAAAAGCACAAGCAAATCTTGTCGACCCAGCATCAAAACCGAGTAGACATTTAGGCGGAGTAGTTCTTCAACTCCTTAACATAGAGCTTCTCACTGCGGTACTCAGCGTTGTGAGCAGCGTACCAGAAGATCTCCTTGACCTTGTTCTCGCCGTAGCCATCAATGGCGAACCAAGCCTTGCCGCCATGGGTGAACAGACCCTCCTCATTGACACCGAAGCCAGTGAGGTTGCCGCCCTCGGGGACAGCGCCGGAGTGGGGGAGGGTCAGACCGAGGGGCGAGACAGAGTCTTCGACAATGTAGAGGTTCTGGAAAGCGGTAGGAACAGCGTTCTTGGCAGTGTATGAGACGAGGCCGTTGGGGCTGCCGCCACGGACTAGAAATAGCGTATTGGTTAGGAAGTTGAATCGAGGACATGAAGGGCTGGATGCTTACAGATCAGGATTTCATGAGTGGTGGTGTTGGCACCAATGTAGGCGTTCTGGCCATCGGTCAGGACGGTATTACCGCCTTCAGCGACGAGAGTGAAAGCGTTGGGAAGGTTGGCAGCGCTAATAGCGCCGACGAAGGCAGTGATGGTGGCGAGGGAGAACTTCATTCTGAGTGTGAATTGGACTTGTAGAATAGATTGGTGGTAGACTTACCGAGAAGAACTCGGCTCTTATATATATATGAGCTATATCGATTGATGTAAGTTTGAACCGAGACCTACAACATACCTCGACTTGTTGTCATAAAATTGGGTAGGATACTATTTTTAAAAAAGAGTGGCCACTCCAGAAAACTCAGCCAGTTTTATTGGACGCTCATTTCGCGATATTGGAACATGTCTTGCAACCCCTCAGGACAAAATGATTTACTCCGCATTTCGACAGACATAGCGGTCTAGTCCCGTATCTACAGGATCCTACATATCTGTCAAAGGAGAGAGAAGTCTACGACGTGAGAGACTTGGAGATGCGTGGTTTGTTGAGAAATTGAATTGTCGATGAACCAACTTGCTAGACTACAGAGTTCGGGATTTGACAATATCATAATATTGATCGACCGCGTCTACCCACCTAATTTTGAGACATTGAATGTCACCCAAATCCCTAACAGGTTCTGCGTCTTCGGTTAAAATCCGGGTACATACTTGTGCAGTTTCTTTCCGGAAGGAACCTGAGTTCACTAAGCCCCTGTCGATCTTCAGGATTGAGTGGAGAGTCAGTCTGAAACATTACCTTTTCTCGACTCCTATCCTATGTACGAAGTAGTGCCAGGTTCCCAATTTAGACTGACTCTATTTTTGAGTCCGGCTATTGCTTATTGCTAACTAGATCCGACCCTAACTCAAAGTTGTAAGAGTATTGGCCCGAAGGTCCTTGTTTGCAAGAGAAACTTGTTGATCCATACTATGGCTGATCCAAATTAGCCTGAAATGAGTACGGAGTTTGGCTGAAACAGCCACTACCATTCTCGAATTTTCTTCCAAGGTTTTCTTCAAATGCTTATTTGGGACCGATGACACCTATATCCGGTTGGACCCCACGAGCCTTTTCTTTAATCCAAACTCTAATCAATACTCCGATTGTATGACATCATATGTATTTCACCTCCCCAGGTAGCAGTACTCGGCAATAATGTGTCGCGGTCCGAAATCGAGACTTCCACAATGGATATAAACCACAACACACTGAAGCCTTCCATGGTTCATCCGGAAGGCAGCGTACTACTGCGGCTATATTAGACATATGAACACAAGTCACGTGGCCACGTTCTCATCAGGACTTGGAAACAATGCACATCTATTACATAGCTTTAGCCAGGAAAATACTGAGGTATATAGCATAATATCCGAGATATTAGTGGGATATACCTAGATAAGATATATTTGCGCAGGTCAATCTGCCCAGCCCTGGAGATTATCGAAGGACATACGTGACCCATACATCTATCCCTTCGGTTTTGCGGACACCCAGCCGTTCATATTGTTGTTCTAGGGTCACAATTGCATTAGCCTTTTGATCAACTACAGGGATTTGATCCAATATACGCGCATTGAGCCGCAAATCGATGCATACACTCACCTTGCTAGAAGACAATTCGTTTTTACGAAATGATCGTAACTCTTGTTCCCGATATATATCAGAGCCTAGGCACCTCTGTTGTTCCATCATGTGCATCACAGCATACTGATCACCTCCTTAACCTCGGACCATCCTACCGCTCGGTCGAGCTGTACATCGCTTAATGCGGTTGATAATTTACAAAATATAGAGTGGAACCGAGAGAACACATTATAATTCGTACACTGACACGTATTGCGAATCGCAAATTTAAGAGTGGATCACGTATTTAGATGGGTACCCGTAAGTGGGACTTGCTCAGCCGTATGATGTCCACGGGTATATCTGATTTGGGAGTTACATCCGAGCGTAAGTTGTGCATCGTTCAGCGGGAGCAACTTTTACTAGTAGGATGCACTTTGACTTGCTAACAATTTGCACGAAGAGGCAAGGGCTATCTTTTCTTCTGACAAACGAACTATAGCAAGAATTGAATACATATTATATACAACACTCATGGTTATCGTAATGACGAACTATCGAGTTTGAGTGGCCTAGGGTCAAGAGCAAGTTTCATCAGAATCGCGTAAACCAACTGGGTGTACTTGGCGGTCGGGAAACAAGCGAGAATCACGCATTGTTACTATTGTTAATTGTCCATGTCCAGGCTCCAGATGTCATAGTTCAAAGATCCGGTGGCATATATAAATTATCCAAGATGGGAAAGTTGCCTTCTGTTGCCTGAGTGTGAGGTGCCGCATCACAATACAAAGACGGCAAAGATTTTATCCTCTATGATCCGATCCGGGCAGCGCTGTTTGGTCAGGAGCCATCCGAGCTACTGACGAAGATCCCGCCGCCGGGAATCAAGATCTGGGAGCGATAGTCGGGACTGGAATCGAGTCAAATCCGTGTATTTCGTGCAGATGACAGGTCTAGCGCCCGTTATCGCTCCACTGGGTTAAGGCGTGCCGGGTGGACTAACCCTCTTCCTCATCTTGGAACGAGCCGTGTCACAGGGGTAACGGGTCACCTGCAGGGTACTGAGTTAAGCCTCGGTCGATGACTCGGTACAGGCCTGGGGTGCAAATTTTTTAGGGTTGTGATAGATCTGAGATGTCAAAGGGGGGAGATGCTGATTATTAGCCACAAAATTCAAAGATGCACATCATTGTTTACAATCATCAAGAACCGTATCGGAAAGTCTTCCCCTTCGAATCTTGGAAGAACAAAAAGTACGATCGGATCTCCCCCCAGCATCGGGGATTATCAGGAGACGAACCCTCATGCCATAAATGTGGAACTATTGACCGGAGGCCAAACTGGAACATGGATTCCGTCTACAATTCGTGTGAAATCTTTGTCACAGGAGCAATCTTCTCGTATAGACTCGGTGGACATCGGGTTCGAGAGTAGGGCGAAGGGCAAAGGAAGGAGAGCATCCGAGTCACCCCACTGATCTAAAGTGCAAGTGGAGTCGTTTTGGGAAGAAATTTGAATAAGCGGGATTTAGCTGTTCCCCTACTGGACAGCACAGAGGCCAGTTGAGGCAGCATATTACGGAACTTTGGAATACTCCACGTCTAATTCTTACACCTTTATTGTCCAATCCAAAGGTAATCTTCCAAGGTTGCTCGATACATCTGAATCCGACATATTTGTTTTATATATGCGTTTTGAGTGGGAAAATCGTGAAAAGAATAGAAAAGCAAGTTTGCTGATTTCTAGTGAGACTGACAAAAGTACTAGACTGATACTTACACCTCGTGGACTTTGCCACAAGCAGTAGGGCAGAAAACTGACAGCATTGCCAAGAGTATACGTGACCTTTCCAGGGGAAATTATGGAAGTTTTGAGCCTGGAAATTGCATTCCTTTTGTGCAAATTATCCCAGTGGTGTTCTCAATTTGGTGGGTTTAACCAGTTTTGGCGTGTCAATGTTCATCATCATTACTATTATATCGGTCAGATATGATACCTCGACGTTCCCTTAGCTCTTATACAACTTTCTGCAGCGGCTAATGACGTATATTTTAGATGCATATATGAAGAGATTCATCCTTCAGGAAAGGGATTGCTTGACAGGGTGGGCGACAGGAGATCGTCAAAGTGTACGTGGCGATGCAAGCAATCAGCAGGATACTCTGTCAAGAAACTGGGTATGACTTTTACCGGGTAAGGGTAGATAATGTAACCATGCAAAGCCGAATAGATGCAGACTCCCCGCGTACATAATTCCAGTCTATACAATTAACGTGTATGTTTCTATCCCGGGTTTGGGGCGCTTCCCTAGATTGTTAATGTTGATTTTGCCGCTTTCACGAAGACAGTAACGAATTAATATAGGACTGCGTATACCCTAGTAAAGCTACAAAGTACCTTTTACTTCGTGGTCATCTAGTTCGTCACTACATATGTAGTATGGAGGAACCTCGTTTCGTCCTTGTGGACACATAGACGAATCGCAAAATGAACGAACAAAGACTGCAAGGATTGAATGTGACGAAATAATGATTCCCATGTAATTACGAAAGTACCTGTCAACTGCCGCTAGTTATAAGTACCAGGCTAAGGCGAAAGATAATTGGTGAAACAGGTTAGCTATATAAAGAGCTATATAAATTGTGAAGCATACCGTACACCTACTACCTAGTACATAGACACACATGTAGTCAGGGCTCAACCTTGGAATTCTATGACCTGTTATGAAATCAGAGCGAGAGAGAAAATAAAAATACTACAAAGAGATAGGAGAAAAAAAAAAAAAACCCATCAAAGCAACGAACGTTACCAAATGCACATAAATTACATAAATTACATAAAACATCGGCTCCGACACTCGGCCGGAGTCTTAAGGCCCAGCCCACTTACCCGCAACATCCACTTTAACTTCAACGGTTTCACACGTCAGGTCGGAAAATGTACTTGTCGGAGCCGGCCGTTAAAGATCTTAGGGTGAACTCGGCTTGATCGCATCGAATAGTGCAAGCGAGTGGAGGGCTAGGCCATTTTCGACAAGGTCTGGTCAAGACCTGACATCACAGGTCAATATCGGCTTCGTACACAGGTGTAATCGTCTGTTCCGGATCACCTTCGTACCCCTGTTTTTTTTTCGGGGCACACTCTGGGTTTATATAAATGCCCCGCGACCGAAACCCATATCCTGTTCCATCATATCTTCAGTTCTGATTTATTTATAAATCCTCGATCCTTCGCCACCCTTTCATTATAGTACTTCTCCCAACTACTATATATTCCAATACCACTGCCTTCCGAGGCCAACGTATGATCCAAGATGTGTATCATGGCTTGCAACCGATCCAATGAGATCCCCAACCTCTCCATAGACCAGGGGACCTACCTCAGCCAACACCTGAGTCCTCAGTCTCGACCCGCCGACTTCTTCGACAGACCCGACCCTCTCGCTGCCAACTGGAGCTATGACAATGCCATTGACCTGTTCTCCGTCAACCCCGCCGATATGGAGCCCGCTTCATTCGACTTCGCCGACAGTCTCACGAATCTTGAGTCCAAGGATCTTTTCAATGACCCATTTGCTGGCTCTGGGATTGGTGGGTTCACCATGCCCGAGGATGCAGCTTCACTATCATCGGTATGCTTCTCTGCCTATCAATATCTTGACACAAAGCTAATCTTCCTAAAGGAATTTGAAAGTGACGATCAAACATGGCCATCCGCTGCTGCCCCGCAATCCATCGACTCGAACGCGTTCGAGACCCAACCGACAAAGCAACATTCAACCTACACCTCTTCTCAACCTCAAGCACAGAGCAAGACTCGCTCATCTTCAACAAGATGGTCATCGAGTCCAGAAGTGAAGGAAGAAGAGATTGCTACGCCCCAACCCTCCAAATCTACCACATCCCGCAAGACCCGCAGCTTTTCCCGAGACTCAAACCACTCCTCAACGGGCGGCCAAGACCCTCAAATGCGGAATGCTGCCAAGCGTGCCGCCCATAATATCATCGAGAAGCGCTACCGCACCAATATGAACGCCAAATTTGTTTCCCTCGAGCAGGCCATCTCGCCCTCCGGTGTTCAAAAACATGCCAAGGTTGGCGCGGGGTCTCTCAAAAAGTCTGAGATTCTTACCAATGCCCTTGCCTACATCGATGGCATTCAGCAGGAAAATCAGGCCCTGCACAAGGAGCTCGCACTACTCAAGCAAAACTTGCTACCCGGTGGAATCTGGCGACACTCCAAAAACCCCCGACTATGATCAGGTGCATGCCGATCATGCCACAGTGATGCTGCCACTTCAAGTATCTTTTTTGTTCTCATGACCGCGACGAGAGTTGTATTCTTAGAGTAGCCGGACAACGTGGTCACGGTCGGCGTTTCGTTCTTTTTTGCTTTGTTTTTCGTTTGTTTCCTTGTGGACTGGCGGAGGCGTTCGGATCAAGTGTTAATTTGGGCTCGGATGTGGCCCTCTCTCATCTCAGACATGATTTGATTTTCGGGTCCTGGCGACCACAAAAGTATTTTGTGACTTTTGATTCCCCTTCATGGACGGGAATACCTCATGGATAGTATCCTAAAGCATTAATATAATTGCCAGACTCGGATAATTCATTTTGCTCAAACGTTCTCCTTTCGTGATTGTGTGCGGGTATGGCCTGATCCTTCCTAATATGGAAATAGTTGCGCTTGGTGGTCCCATCCAGGTATACATATTATATATACCTATAATGTACGTGCGGTCCCTCTGCCTGTGATGTCTGTGCTGGACTGACTTGCCACTCTCAGTTAGCAAAGGGAATTCTCTCCAAATCGATGTTCAATGAGTTTGGTATGATGACTTTGCCCCGACCTTCACCCATATCGCCTTCAACATGGTCTTGACCTGCCTCAGGCCGCGCTCCGGATAATAGTCAACTCCTTCAACTGTCAGGCTCATATTCAACGGACATGATCAGTCTAAAAATCAAGTTGAGCAGTGTCGGTATCGCCTCAAGGGACATACTTGGCTCTCAGCCCTTGACCTAGGGGAGGGGATAAGATAAGTGAAATCTAGCATCGGATATTGCCTATAGTGCCGAGCAGGAACTATGGAAGGAGACGGCGAACGTTGCTTTTTTGGTTGGTCAAAGAGCTGGCTGTACTAATTACCTAGGTGCAACAGGCAGGCGGAGACCAGAATGATTCCGGAAGCTCCCTATCCAGCTCTGTGGCCCAATCAGGCATGCCCAGTCCCAATGTTCCCCGTTCGGATTAGGCTTCTGTGCCGTGCCTGAATATCACTGCAACCCCTCGTCTGCACGGCTTCCAGCAGACGACTATGCACACTGCCCTGTCTGTCACGGATACGCCATAGCGACATTCAAATCGAACCATTCCGGGGCTCATGGAGCTGTTTCCCAACGGCGCATACTACGGTCTCTTTTTCATTGGCCTACATCGCCGTGGCTCGGTGTTTTTATCTCCTAGTCCTTCCCTTTGTGGAGTTGAGCTGGGCATGTTTTAGCTTTGCGGTCAGATGGATGGCGGAGACCTTACAGCAATGCCCAACTGAGGAGACTCGCCTACCCACCTATCCAAGCGAGCGTTCTTTGTTCTCATTACGAAGCAATAATTGGAGAAGTGGCGCTGTTCCCTGGACGAAACTCAAAGCTACTGCTTCAGCGGTGCAAGGTGAATTCTCAACCCGTCGTGCCGGAAATCCCCTTTCGACGGGAACACGCTCACGGATCATACTTGGTCCTCCCACCCGATGCCGGCTGCTGATCATCTGCAGATGTTTCAAGCTGTGGCTTCGAATCCACATTGATATCACAATGGCTTCTGCTGGATAAGCCATGGCTGTCGCGCAAATATAGTATCGACTCCAAGTAGATACTGTTTAATATCTCACATGAGATATAGATATGCAGCTCTACCGTTACTATTATGCTGCCCATTTACACATCAAAGCATGTTTGATCTCGGACTTGACGCCGCAAACTCTACTGGAGCCGCGCTCTAAACCGCTAATCGTTGATTCTTATCTGCCACGCATGGACTTGCCCTTTTGGGTCAGCCGTCGCCACTGACGGTTGTACTTTGATATTGATATACAATGATATTGATTTTTATATCGGAAAATTCGGAGGTCATGCGTGCTTCTTATTGGAATTGGCATTTTCATTGAATTTCGAGAGAGATCCGTCAAGAAGAGAAAGGTGTTGAGTTACGACGGTCGGACCTCGTGTAGCACGGAGCGATGCAACTTGTGATATTTGCGAACAAGCTGCAAGATACCTTCGTATGATATTCAATTACTTCCACATTAATTCAATGCCAATTATACCCCAGTTCTTATCTGTGGAGTGCATTTGTGGATATTATGGATGGCCCACTGGAGGGAGGTCCTCCCGAAGTCGACTCCCCGCAAAAACCAGGAAAAAATCAAATTTCTATTATCAACATCTCCCCAGTCCATGACCAATCGTTCCGATTCAACCAAAACCTTACTATCAGGTCCGCCGCATCATTGGCTACTCTTGATCTCCAGCTTTATCTAAGTCTGGTCAACAGGGTTGATCCGTGAGGGGTGTCAACGCGGACCGAATACGCCAGACGCCAGATCTAAGCTATATAGAAATCATCGTTTCTCCCCCCTAACGCATTGATCTTCGATCAGAAAATGGGCGCATTTCCCTTCTGCCTGCCCACCGAATTGATCTATATTGCCTCCGGCTGAATTACCACGGGATGGATTTGGAGTCCAATTCGCAACCCCTTAAGCCACCGCTGACGGATCAGAATGTGCAAGATGCGCAGGACCTCGCTGCGCTGGGTCATTCCCAGGCCCTGACGCGAAAATTCGACATGTGGAGCATGCTGGCGCTCGCCTTTTGTGTACTTGGTATGTTTGCGCTTTTGCCACCCGGATGGAATCTGAATGTGTGCTGACATGTCCAAGGAACCTACTCGACCTTCGCCCAGGATCTCAGCAGTGGTCTGACCAATGGTGGTGCTATTACTATCCTCTGGGGTCTGGTGCTGGTCACAGCATGTAACCTCTGTGTTGCCCTCTCCCTGGGCGAGTTGACTAGCAGCATGCCCACCGCCCTCGGTCAGGCCTACTGGGTATATCGACTGTGGAATACACCACTGGGTCGATTCGTCTCATACATGTGTGCATGGATCAATACATTTGGATGGTGGACCTTGACCGCGTCGCAGGTTGCCTTCATGACTGAATTCCTGCTGGGCATGAAGACTATGTTTGATCCCGAATGGGATGGAGTCAACAAGGGTTGGCTCAATTTTGTTGTATATATTGGGGTGGTCTTCGTGTTGACCGCCATCAACGTTGTCAGCTGCCGTAAGGAGAAGATCCTACCCTGGATTAACAACTTTGTTGGAGTGTGGTTCTTCGGCCTGTTTGTTGTCCTCTCTCTTGTGCTACTTATCTCGGTCGGAACCAAGAGTGGATTGTCGTTCCAGCCCGCTTCGTTCGCTTTTGGAGCCTGGAAGAATGAGACTGGCTGGGGCGACGGCGTGGTATGGTTCACCGGGTTGGTACAGGCAGCGTACGGATTGACCGCGTTCGATTCGGTCATTCATATGGTGGAGGAAATCCCTGCGCCTCGGAAGAATGCTCCTCGAGTTATCTGGATGGCCGTTTTGTTTGGTGCCGTGACTGGATTCATTTTCATGGTGGTCTGTCTGTTCTGCATCCAGGATGTGGAGCGTGTCGTCAACGCCAACCTCCCGTTCATGGAGCTTATGATGGAGACCGTTGGGCTGAAAGGGGCCGCTGTGCTGATCGCACTGTTCATTTTCAATGGTGTAGGCCAAGGAATCAGTATCCTCACCACTGCCTCACGTTTGACCTGGGGCTTTGCTCGTGATGGCGGCGTGCCTTTCAGCAAGTACTTCAGTCACGTCGACCCTGTGTGGCAAGTTCCTGCCCGCGCTCTCTGGGGTCAGGCCATCGTCGTCGGTATCGTCGGTATCCTATACCTATTCGCCAACACTGTACTCGAGGCGATTCTCAGCGTCAGCACTATCGCCCTGACTGTCTCCTACGCCATGCCAATTCTTGCCTTGCTCATCACCGGCCGTGAGAAATTGCCCCCTGGTCCATTCAAGCTCGGTCGCATTGGTCCATGGTTGAACTGGGTCAGCATCGTCTACTGTATAATCACTACCATTTTCTTCCTGTTCCCTGGCGGTCCTAACCCAGCGCCCAGCGATATGAACTTTGCCATTGCCGTCTTTGGTATCATGTTGGTTATCGCGGTCACATTCTGGTTCATCCAAGGCAGCCGAACCTACCTCGAGTCTGAAGATGCCATCGCCTCAATGGTCTACGCCCACCACCTGGAGATGAATCAGCCAGGTGTTGATGACTCTGTTCCGGCTGTTCAAGCCCCGGTCGTCGTGGATTCTAAATGATATCGTGGGTTTTTACCTTCAATGTACAGAAGCCATACTATTTTTGGACCGGGTTTGTGTAGGAGAGACATGTACATATTTATGTAACCATAACCTGGTTGGATTTTGTATATCTGAAAGCAGGTTGACGTGTGACCTCATAGATAGAGAAGACAAGATCGTTGGCTTTAATAGGCACTAGGAATTCTAGATCATAGTATGTTGCTCGTATCTTTTCGTTTCTTTTTGCTTTTTTGAGGAAAGGAGAAAAAGGTCTGCGTTGTGCGGAGAGTCACGAGATAGTGTGGAGTACGAGATTATTTGTTGCAACTCCGGAGAACCTGCCAAGAAGTCTTTCAATATAACCCGGACAACACGCAAACACACAAAATCGCTCTGGGATAACAGGAGCTAACGGGAACTACTCTCTTGACCCTTGATATGTGTCACACAGCGTACCAAGCACTCCGTAGTACGGAGTACGGAGTACATCTCGTCACTTCGCATTTTTGCCCAGCCTTTTTTACTCAAGGCTGAGGTGTCGCATTAAATGATGAAGGACGATCAGCCATATCGGCCTTCATTGCCTAAATCATGACTCTGGCACACTGGAAATTTGCATCGGCCCCAGCCCCCGACGCACTCCGACGCAGTCCCGACGCACAAGGATGCAAACAAAATCGATAGTCACTCGGGTTGCAGTGCTTCAGCGCATTTCAGCGCCACCGAAGCCTAGCGCATGTCCTTCCGAGATTGTCCTTAATTTTTGATGTAATTGCCTAATTGCTTGTCAGCTGGTGCAGCAGTACGGAGTACGGAGTATGTTGTACATCTCACGTTCCAACTTACCCGGCTTGGCAGGGGCCGAAATGTTTTGATCATTGAACACATCTTCCAGCTGACTTCAAACTTATTCACATCGAATGTCTGATAATAGATGGAAACTGCCGACTTCATGTAAACCAGGTCCAGAACCCATCTCATTTTTAGGGCCAAGTCATCCAGCCACCCGGCAATACAAGCCCCCCTGACGCCCCTCACATTGTTTCCTTCAAATAGTGGGTCAACCCCTGCAGATCATGGACGGACCCCGACGGACGCGCCGAATATCACAGTGGGATAGAGTGTTCATCTCCATACCGGTCACATCACTAACAATTTGCCGTTCCCCGGTTGAGAAAGGCGACAATGCGAGTATGGGGCCATATCCCGAAGATGCAATCCCAGCCGCCGCTACTCCGTACTCCGCACCGATTGTTGATTCAGGAACGTCTCACCAAACGGGCGTCCACAAGGGTCCAGGAACAGCCCTGGAGTGGAACTGATAGCAATGCCAAGGGAATGACGTGAAACTCCATTAAAGCATTCTGCCGTCGATAATATTGTCTTATCTTGTTTATCCTAGACTTTCTTCAACACACATTCTTTGTCGCGCTGTCATTCCCCCCACCAATGCAGCCATAATAAATACCAATTCACGGTCTTTACCCCTCATTTATATTGCAGGGTCTTCTGTCGCACTATTTATACTTCCTATATTCGCTGTACAGAGGCCCCGATCAGTGTTTGATAGGGTGTGTTCATATCGCTCGTTTTATTATGATTGCATCTCTATTTAGCCGTGGAGCATTGTCGCTCGCGGTATTGTCACTTCTCGCGTCTTCTGCCTCCGCTGATGTATTTGAGAGGTTGTCTGCTGTTCCTCAGGGTGAGTAACTTGCATTCTAAACTAAACCGACGGAATTGATACACTGACCTACCATAGGATGGAGATATTCTCGCACACCGCGTGCTGATCAGCCCCTGAAGCTACAGATTGCTCTGACACAGGGGGATACTGCCGGATTCGAAGAGGCTGTTATGGGCATGTCAACTCCTGATCACCCCAGCTACGGGAACCACTTCCACACCCACGAGGAAATGAAGCGGATGCTGCAGCCCAGCGCGGAGTCCGCAGACTCGATCCGTGGCTGGCTTGAAAGTGCGGGTATCACCAGGATTGAACAGGATGCCGACTGGATGACCTTCTACACCACCGTGGAGACGGCAAATGAGCTGCTGGCAGCCAATTTCCAGTTCTATGCCAACAGTGCCAAGCACATTGAGCGTCTTCGCACACTCCAGTACTCCGTCCCGGAGGCTCTGGTGTCACACATCAACATGATCCAGCCAACCACCCGTTTCGGCCAGCTGCGCGTCCAAGGGGCCATATTGCACACCCAGGTTAAGGAAACCGACGAGGCTTTCCGCTCAAACGCCATGTCCACTTCACCGGACTGCAACAATATCATCACACCTCAGTGTCTCAAGAATATGTACAATGTGGGTGACTACCAGGCCGAAGACAACAGTGGGAACAAGGTCGGATTTGCCAGCTACCTAGAGGAGTATGCACGGTACTCCGATTTGGAACTATTTGAGAAAAATGTCGCACCCTTCGCCAAGGGCCAGAACTTCTCCGTCATCAAGTATAACGGCGGTCTTGACGATCAACACTCGAGCGGTAGCAGCAGCGAGGCGAACCTCGACTTACAGTACATTGTTGGAGTCAGCTCTCCAGTTCCAGTTACAGAGTTTAGCGTTGGCGGTCGTGGTGAACTTGTTCCCGATCTCGACCAGCCTGATCCCAATGATAACAACAACGAGCCGTACCTTGAATTCCTCCAGAACGTGCTCAAGATGGAACAAAAGGACCTCCCCCAAGTGATTTCCACCTCTTATGGCGAGAACGAGCAGGTATGACATCCCCCCCCCCGTTGTTCGTGATTTTGTCAGTCTCTAATATCAGCCCTCAGAGCGTTCCCGAGAAGTACGCCCGCTCCGTTTGCAACTTGTTCTCTCAACTTGGCAGCCGTGGTGTGTCCGTCATCTTCGCATCTGGCGACTCCGGCGTTGGTGCCGCGTGCCAAACGAATGACGGCAGGAACGCGACCCGCTTCCCGGCCCAGTTCCCTGCTGCCTGTCCGTGGGTGACGTCGGTCGGCGCGACAACCCACACCGCGCCCGAGAAGGCCGTGTACTTCTCGTCCGGTGGCTTCTCTGATCTTTGGGATCGCCCGAAATGGCAAGAAGACGCCGTGAGCGACTACCTCGACACCCTGGGCGACCGCTGGTCCGGCCTCTTCAACCCTAAGGGCCGTGCCTTCCCCGACGTCTCAGCCCAAGGTCAAAATTACGCCATATACGATAAGGGCTCGTTGACCAGCGTCGACGGCACCTCGTGCTCGGCACCTGCCTTCGCCGGTGTCATCGCCCTCCTCAACGACGCCCGCCTCAAGGCCAACAAACCACCCATGGGCTTCCTCAATCCGTGGCTGTATTCGACA
The DNA here is from genome assembly GCA_002072365.1 of Penicillium flavigenum. Classification (NCBI taxonomy): domain Eukaryota; kingdom Fungi; phylum Ascomycota; class Eurotiomycetes; order Eurotiales; family Aspergillaceae; genus Penicillium; species Penicillium flavigenum. The sequence continues at coordinate 137,623 of MLQL01000025.1, forward strand.
GGCCGCGACGGCCTGAACGACATTGTTCATGGCGGCAGCACTGGCTGCGATGGCAATGGCCGCTTCGGCGGCCCCAGTAACGGCAGTCCGAGGGTTCCAGGTGCCAGCTGGAACGCTACTAAGGGCTGGGACCCTGTTTCTGGTCTTGGATCACCCAACTTTGCTACCATGCGCAAGCTTGCGAACGCTGAGTAGGTTGCGAGTCTTGCTTGTTGATGTGGTGCACTGCCTAAATCCCAGGCTATGGTTGATTCCAACCGGTTGGAAAATTCCTGTACGCATGCATGCTAGTTACATAGACTCTTTTTTATATTCGCAAACATAATAATCTTGTGGTTGATATGTTGGAGCTTATGCAATGTGTCCTTTTTTTTTATTGTGACTTGTTTATCACTCGCCTTGGCTTGATGCCTTGCACATAGGCAAGGAAACTTCCACTCTAAGGCTCACTGCTGCAGAAGGGATAAATTTGATCCATTCATGTATATTGTATACATACATATATTTTCTCTGATTCACAGACCAATGGATAGTGTTTCTCCTGAAACAGGATCTTGGACTTTGCAAAACACTATTCGCTGGGATAAAATGTTCATACTGTGCTCCCTATTCCTTGAACACAGGCTCAGAATTTTCAATATCCTCCTTACTCAGACACCACTTATCTTGCAGCGCAGGATCAAGACTCAAAGCATAGACATCCTTGGGCCACCATTCACCCCAGCTTGTCAAGAAAATCTGTTCTGGATCAGCAGGGAGATTATCGACGGTGACCGCGCGGAGGATATTCTGGGCACCTATGCATTGTTAGATATCGTCTTCAAGTCAAAAACTCAATCAAAAGATCCTTACCCTCTGGCACGGTCTTGGCATCGGGCATATCCATGGTCAATGCTAAGCTCGAATGCTGGGCAAGCTTGGTGTTGGGGATGAGTCCTGGTGAGACAGCCACGACTTTGCAATTTGGGAGGCTTCGACGCCAGTAGTGCGCACCCAGAAGCTGGGTAAATTTCGATGCACTGTACACTACTCTTGCATTCGCGCCGGAGTTTGCCTTTAGGTCAACGTCAAGAGTGCCTAATATAAAGTCAGCATTATGCACAGCTTGGCCTTTGACGACAAGACTGAAAAGATAGAACTAAACATACTTGGGTCGCCTCCTCTCACATTACGAATTGCACCGGAAGATACAACGACAATACGTGATTTCGAGGCAGACAGGGTCTCAGCAAATTGATGTGTCAGATAATGTTGGGCTGGGTTGCGATTGATGGATGATTAGCTCCAGCTTTCCAGAGTCTTCTCTTCGGTGACGGCTGGATCGAATTTTGACATACCCAGATGATTTACCACGTACGATTCGCACCATGGCGAGCCATGAGGTCCCGGTCCATCGGCGCTGGCTAGAAAGCCCGCAATGAGGAAAAGATAGTTCAATGGCCTTTCACCCAATTCAGAGAGTGCTTGCTTGGCAAAGGACTGCACACTCTTAAGATTTAAAAGATCCAAGGGCAAGACAGAGACGCTGTGCTTTGAAGTGTCGAATTTCAGGTCATTGTACGCGATACGCGTCTTTTCTGTGTCACGAACGCCCAGAATGAAGTTGTACGGCTGTGTCTGCTGGAGTAACTGCTTAATTGCTTCAAATCCCTATGTTCATGTTTAGCTGGAGTCTGGATATTCCAAGGGGATGTGAACTTACCAAGCCCGACGAGGTACCTGTCGCAATAACGGTTTTTGCGATCAAGGACATTTTCAAATGCAGTATCTGGTGATGTTTGGCCCAGGGGAGGGGCAGAATCGCAGAACAAGGGCGGATTGAGTGCAATCCGATGACGTCATGGGATTCTTTTTTTTTTTTCTTTTTTTTTCTTTTTTTTCTTTTTTTTTTTTAGGTACAGTATATGACCACTGCATGGGAATTCATTATGCATATTAAATCTTCGTTTGTATTAAGGATGTTATGTGCAGAGGATGCGAAATAACTCAAAATAAGAAATAAAAACACGGTCGCTCATCCGCTAGAAGAAACATTTTCCCCATCAAATCCTCTCCGAAACATGAAACCATCTTAAGAAACAACAGCCATCAAAGCGGAGCCGAAAAGGAGCGCAATCAGTCCAACACCAGACTTGGAGATTGGTTGGTTCACAATAGCGGCGTTTGTGGAAGTCGAGGTAGCAGACGAGTCGGTGCTAGTACCCGAGGAAGTGGACTTGGAGCCTGTGGTTGTGGCTGTGGCGGTCGCATTGAGAGCGGCGTTGCAGAAGACATCGTGATAGTTGCCGCTCTTGCTGGTGAGGCAGGACTGGAGCTTGTCGACATCTTGGCCCTGAGCGAGACAGTAGATGCCGCAGTCGTTGTCGTACTTGGTGACCTTCGCGTTCTTGCAGCACTCATCCATCACATCAGTCATGTTCCCGCTGACGACGGCCGCACAGGCTGCGTCGGTCGTGGGGATTTGCCAGACACTGCCGCCGCAGGCAGTGCTGGTAGCGCTCACGGATGAGGTGGTGGAGGAAGTAGTAGTAGACATTTTGAATTGTGGAGAGTTGGTTTGAGAGACGAAAGTATTCTGAGAAAGAAAAGAGGGAAAAAAAATAGAAGTGAGAATGGGACAATCTATCCAAGACATCCAAGACATCCAAGACACATAGTGCCTTCCCTTGAATATGACTGGTGTTTGACCTTCAGCCTTGGCCCAGTTTTTCTATACATAGTAATGGGCTGAAAACTCTGATTTGGGCACCTTTTTACTTGGTCCTTCTGCTTTATATGCGACTAGATACATGTGATCAGTGTTATGCATTTCCAAATTTGCATACAGGTAAGGAGGGAAAAGTCTCAAGGGTTATATTATGGTACTCCGTACGGAGTACAGGAACTGAAGATATATGATTCAGGTATCTAATATGTGGACCTCTTGTCGATCTTGCCCTGTATCGTTCGGCCTGTCAAACCCCCCCCCCAGGTTTAGGGGAACTTGGCTTTAATTCTTCGGGCTAGAGACATCCTCGTACTTCGAGACCTCGACCTTGCTCTCATCCACACCAGCCTCGGTGTGCTTCTCATCGGCAGGCTCCACACCGACAAGGGCAAGCAACCCAATCTCACGTTCGATTCGGTGCTTGCGTCCACTATCAGCAGCTGCCAACCCGACCGATCCGAACAACTCGTCCATCTCCTCAAGAGTGCGACCTTTGGTTTCGGGTACAAGGAAGATGACATAGAACACAGCAATCGTTGTGATGCATCCGAAGAAGATGAATGCACCAAAGTTGCTCGTTTGGAGGAAAGGAGATGTAGCAGTACCGACTGCGAAGTTGTTCAACTGCAGAGTATCCAGTTAGAGATTTCCAATTAACTCGACTGTCTATCTCGCCACTTACCCAGTTACTGCTACCACCCATACTGACTCCTTTAGCACGCATGCTGAGCGGGAATACCTCGGAAGTGACAATCCAAGCAACAGGTCCTGTAGTGCAACGATGGTCAGCACTGTCTACCACAACGCAAGGAATTTGTACATACCCCATGAGTAGGCGAAGTTGATGATGAAAATCCAAACAAAGACAATAGCCACCCAGCCGGCAGCTGTGTGGTCTTGGAACTTTCCCTGGTACGCGCCAATGATACCCGCGACAATGAAGTGGCAGGACGCCATTCCAATTGCACCAGCAATCAAGATCTTCTTTCGCCCAATCTTATCAACCCACAGGACGGCAGGAATGGTGAAGACGAACTCAAAGATTCCAACAACACCGGTGGCGAGTAGTGAGATTGTGTTGCCGCCTAGGTGCATTTCCTTGAAGATGAATGGTCTGCGGAAGTGTCAGCAGATAACTCGCCAGTGGGGAAGAATGATGTATCCTTCCATATATTCTTCTTCAAGGTTGGATTTGCAGGGACTTACGCGTAGTAGTTAATTGCATTGATGCCTAGATGATGGTGTTAGTGATCAATTCAATTCTCAGGATTTCGTATAGCCTACCATTCCATTGTTGGAACACCATAATCATGCACTGTGATATCATTAGCACTATTCGTGGAGTACCACAGACATGAAACGTACCGCTGTTGCCGTGCGCTTGAAGAGAGACTTGTCAGTGATCAACGACATATAATCATGTACTCCGATCTTGAAGCGGCTGGAAAACGAGTCGTCCTGCCAGTCGGGATACTTCTCGGCTGCCGTTTCCCGCTCAAAGAGGTACAGACTCTTGATTTCAAGGAACTCGATGCGAACAAGTATATCATCCGGAGGTGCGTTACGCAAGCGGGCCAGTGTTTGTAGGCATTCTTCCTCGCGGCCAGTGTTCATCAGGTGACGGGGGGACTGTGGCATAAACATCATCATGCCCACGGCCAAGATAACAGCGGGCAGTATTTGAATACAGACTGGAATCAGCCATGCGGCATCCGATTGTGTTGCCCCAGTCCCACCAATATAATTTGTTCCATAGCCGATCTGCAAACGTCAGGATTGAGGGATTTCACGAGAACGGACATGACGTACCCAGAAGCTGACCATGATTCCAAAGGTGATGGCGAGTTGCTGTACAGCGACAAGCGAGCCACGAATTTCAGGCGGTGCCTTCCTTAATCGTTAGCCTTTTCTCTTGTCGAACTCATTGCATTCACTCACCAACTCTGCATTGTACAGTGGCACAACCATACTCAGACTACCGACACCCAGACCAGTGACGAATCGACCTCCGAAGACAAAGTCTTTGTTCTCCGTACAAGCTTGGACAATGACACCAACGCAGAAAACCACCACGGCAACCAAAACAGTCAGACGACGACCGAGCGCATCGGCAAGATATCCGTTTGCCAATGTCCCCACCCAAGCACCCAGTTCGAGGATAGACGTGAGCATTCCCTGTTTAATACCCGTTTCTTTCGCGTAATCTTGGGTCTATGCGGGAAAAGCCATTAGCAGTGCAAAGTCCTGGGTTCAATGAGCAGGAGACATACCGCTGCCTGGAACGCCGGCATTGTCAGGACTTGAGCGAACATTCCCTGGTTGTCTGTATGACGGCTATCAGATTATATTCACGAGGGCATTGACATGGCATCGCATCGTCGACATACATCCATAAACTAGGCCTCCTAGTGACGCGAAAAGTCCGATACATGTTGTCTTCTTGTTACTGAGCATCCCCTTGAACCCGTTTTTCCCTGAGAGCTCAGCACGTTTGGCCGAGATGGCCGTCTCTCCCGCAAGAGGAGCCACCATTGTGTATCACGACAAAAGCCAACAAGGATGGATGATACAAAATAAGTCAACTTCCGGTAGAAGCGATAATAAAAAGAGTATGGCAAATATCGGAGAAATGCCTGCACGTTCCTTACGTCTCAACAGGGGATCTGCGAGTATTTATTCGCTCGGTTACGGATAATGAGCTCAAAACGTCCAGATTTCCCCGGGAACTTAGCCCCATGGGGGTATGGGAGTGGACATGATCAAGTTCGAACCTGAAAACATGAGGTAATTGGCCCAATCAGCCCATCATGACCAAGCTTCGTGGCGCGTGGCCTCCCTTCTCCTCAAGCCGTGCGGGCAGGTCGTATCGGCTGTGAGACGGAAAAGACTCGACTAGCGTAACTCTGCAAGGCTGTCAGTGGCTGCAATAACATTGGGCCGTGCAGGATTGCGAGGTCGCAGGATTTAACCGGTGCCCCTAGCCAAGGACCTTGGAACGGCTGGATAAAATGGCCGGAACAGACCACGGTATAGTACTAGCATGTCATTTCAATTCCCGGCTGAAAACATATGTTTAGAACTCTCGTCCAGGGATTTTCTGAGTCGGCATCTGCCGCTGGCGAAAGGATTCGGACAAGCTCCACTGGATGGAGACATTCCGGGGACCCCGCGCATTTCAAAATCTGGAGATACATCAAAAGTTTCAACATCCAACTCTTATTTGATCTACTGGAAGTTGTATACATGCACTTCTTCAGATCTTGATACCCTGAAGATGAGAGTGCCGCGAAATTCTCGAAGCAAAAGCCGTCTGATTTGAGCTCAAGTCAACTTCCCCACATCCGAAATCCTTCCCGTACCGGTTGAATTGCTTTGATTTAGCCGGTTTAACCCTGGTCTCCATGACCACTGACCTCGAGCCACCCTACCATTTTATTCCTGTACGAATCGGCTTCGGGCGGGTGGTCGTGCTGCCGGTCAGCGCCGAATGTCAAACCCCAGGATTAGCCGGCAATGGGTTATACATCAAGGAATATATCGGTACGTGGATAAAAGGGAAGTTATGTCATATTATGTTTTCTCCAGAATCCCCGGGATTGATCCAAAAAGCCATGTTAGGAGATGTCTCGGGTTCTTACCGGAGATTGATCGGTCGCTTGTGAACTGTGGGAGGCCTAGCTTTTGGCGGCTGCTGTACATTCAAGGCTGGCCAGATGCTTGGGCTTACGGCTTTTCTCCACTTCGGCTTTGTGGCTTACTCCGGCGATATTGAACACCTGCTTGGCCTCGGCCCGTACAATCTAGAAATCCCGGCGTAGGTTTATATAGCCCATCGAAGTGGAATAGCAATGTTTATGTTTTGGTTCTCCATATCGTAATGCTCATATCCTTCTCTCTGGGCAGGACTTCCACAAAAAATTGCTAGTATATACCTCCTGATCGTATATGAATACATCCAAGGTAACTGCTGCAGCATTCACTAGCCCCATACAAGTCAAGTAAAACATTCAAGGCTCAGCCCAGGTATTGGACCGAATGACTAACTCCAGCCAGAGGACAGCCGGGGAGGTGATATGCCAAAGTGTAGACGGCATTGGCTAGGAAAAAGTCGCCTTCAACGCCGAATACGACGCTTAACACACCAGGTGTACGGAGAATGATGTTTTGTATTATGATAATGCTCGTCATTCTTTAATTTGGGTGAATTTTCTTCCAAATCAAATGATCTTGGGCGTTTTCCGAGTGGAGAGATTTTACGTTTCGGAACTCCGGTTTCATCCGGCTGAACTTCAGGTTTGGCTCTGTCCCTATATTTATGTGGTAGGTTGGGTGGCTTGTTAATATCTTTCTTTGGGCAATTCTTTTAAACTTGGAACGTTGGTTTGGATTAGCCTATATTGGAGAAAGATGGAGATTCGGTGGGTTATTATTCCGGAAGTCATCGTTCGGCGTACCTAAATATATATTTTTGTCAACGTACCGCTATGGACTCGAGAAATTCTACGATTCACGTTGTTCATTCAGAGAAACTTGTCTAATGACACAAGCCGGTGATTCATTAACAAGACCAAAGAGTTCAGGCTACGTGATTGGGAGATTGGGACGTCCTGCCTGGTGGCAGCCTGTAGGTAAGCCCAGCTCCTTTACAACCAGAGAGGAGCTGCGGTTAATGAAAGAAACGGGCTTATTTTGTAAAAGGTAGGTTTTAAGGAAATACTAGGCCTACTAAAAGGAAGGTAGAACTGCTAGTCCGTTTCTTCTACTTCATCGAAACTATAGCACCTACATAATAATGATATCACCTTGTCCGCCATATCAATTTCGGGATTTCGACTCGCTATGACTTGGGTCGTGCCGGATGTTGCCTTATGAGGGACCAAATCAAGATTTATATCATGCAGAAAGAACAGCAAGAGAAGACATCCCTGACAGCCAAAGGTTAGAGTGGGATAGTCACCTGACCTTTTCTTTCCTCTGTCGATATATCATCCTCTTCCTAAAGACAAGTGAGGATTTGGTGCTTTAGAACACCGAAGCAACGGCCCGCATAACCTTCCGGTTCTCTCTATTTCTTCATACCTCATGACTATGACTTCGCTCCTCAAGTGGGCCAGGACAGCTATAAAAAGAGATCCCTCCCCCGTGCTTCGGTTTCCAACAAGTGGGTTCGAAGTAATCAAGCCGTCACAAATTCTCGAAGAAGAGCGCTATCGAGAGTTCAAGAAAGGACACTACTATCCTGTCACTATTGGTGACGTCTTAGTATCCAAATACCAGGTACTCGGCAAGCTGGGCTTCGGAACCACTTCCACAGTATGGCTCGCTCGTGATCTCGAGTAAGCCAAGTCCCATTGAGTCCTACTGAAGCCAAAATATGCTGATAGAATCAGGAATTGTCAATATGTCACATTGAAATTGTACACCAGGGGAGGAACTGGCCAAGGGGAGATTCAGACTTCCCAAGCTTTGAGTCAACGGGACAGATCACACCCAGGCTATGTCCATGTGAGGACTACATTAGATGTATTCACGATCCGGAATCAAGGGAGCGGGCATCAGGAGAGCGAGCATCACTGTCTTGTCCAAAAGCCTATGTGGGGGAGCTTTCGGCATTTAATGTATCGCAGCCCGGCACATAGGCTTAGCGATCCTCTTCTTAAGAGCGGACTTAGGCAGGTCTTTCTTGCGCTTGATTATCTTCACACCGAATGCCAGCTTGTCCATACCGGTGAGTAAATATTCTTTGTTATTTTCGGGCAGATTCTCTATCGTTATTAACCACGCGACTAACGAATACTTTTAGATATCAAGAGCGACAACATTCTCCAGGAACTTGAAGAGATGTCAACCCTCGACAGGTTTACTGATACCGAGATAGAGCATCCTTCGGCTCGGAAATCAGTTAATAATATGCCAATCTACGCCTCCCGACAATTTGAGTTACCCCAAGAGCCTGGTAGGGCAGTCCTTAGCGACTTTGGTTCAGCTGTACGGGGTGACGAGAAGAGGAACCATGATGCCCAGCCCACCATCTACAGATCACCAGAAGTCATGTTGAAAATTGAGTGGAGCTATCCCGTTGACATTTGGAATGTTGGCGTTATGGTCTGTTCGCTCCTTCTATACCATGTCTATGTTTACGTCGCTAAGCCTATGAGACATACCAGGTATGGGATTTGTTTGAAGGTAAACACATGTTTCTTGGGTTTGACCCCGATGGTAAGGGTTATTCCACCCGTATGCACCTAGCTGAAGTGATTGGAATGCTGGGGCATCCTCCTTCGGATTTGCTCAAGCGTGCGGGCCGAAGTGACGAATTCTTCAATAAATACGGTATGCGATGCCTGATGACTAAAATCATTCTATTGTATCGTTCTGACGCAGGGATATGTTTGATAGGGCATTGGAAGAATGAGATCAAGGTACCAGGGGAGATGTCATTAGAAAAGTCCGAGGAGCGTTTGAATGGAAGAAACAAAGAGATGTTTCTAAAGTTCATGAGGGGAATGCTTCAATGGCGACCAGAAGATAGAAAGACAGCTAAGCAACTGCTTAAGGATCCGTGGCTAGACAATCGAGCCTAGAAATACTAATATCCTTCGCTGATGTATAAGAACAATGAATGAATTGCTACAGGCCTGGAAATCGAGGGTACATATACAATGATCAATCCAGTCCTGTTCTAAAATCGTGGTGGCATTTTGTTAATGTCTGAAGTAACCAGGAGGTACTTTAATTCGGCTAACGGGTTACATATTTGGAAAGCTCATTAGATCTGGAGGACAACAGAATGGACGATGTAAACCACCTGTGTATTTAGTTAGCCAAGTTCTCCTGTAAATAACAATGAGCCCACCCTTACTCGTGAGAATATCAAGTAGAATACCCGATACAAGAGTCACCCATGGAGATAGATAAAAATAGCAGAGCATGAACCCCCAACATAGATGCGCCTGAACTCCTGATAGTTAACACACTCAGAAAAAGCAAGCCAATGTCAAAACGTGACCAGTTACGAGATCTTCTTCCATCGAGCCTGAGCTTGAACTGCCTTTTCAAGGCGCACATTGAAGTAGCTTCGGATCAACTCCTCTAGTTTCACCTGGGTACAAATCAACCGCATCTGTGTATCGATCATCGGGGTTTCACTATCATTCCCATGCAGGGACATATCGACAATTCGAGCCTCCAGAACAGCACGGGATTGACGATGAGCCTCAACCCGCTTACGTAGATACGAGCTCCACATAGCGGATTCTTGATCCATGTCATAATTCAAGATGGAGGGAAAGACGCGAAGTGAGTTGGCATGGGAGTCTGCGAACCGGAGTCCTTTCCACTTATGCTCATAGCAGATCATGACAGCTTCGTTGAGGAGCTCAGCGCCAACTCCATAGCCACGGAAGCCTTGTTGAACTGTCCAGGCACGTATAAAGGCATCGTAGTTTTCGCCCTTTGGGAGAGACCTCGCGTTGATTTTCGGATGGGGTTCGATGCCGCTGTACGCGATGCTCATAACAAGTGTGCCCACAATGCGACCTCCGAATCGATGAACAAGTACAAACGTGACTCCACTATCCGAGTTGAAGACGGGGTCTTCCTGAGTCGTGGTACTGCCGACATCTTTGCTAGGGTCGTATCCGTACAGCCAGTTCATTTTTCCAACCTTGTTTGCTTCATCGTTATATCTTCCAAGCAAGCGTATGACAATTCCTAGAGTGGCCAATACCGCGGTGGTACAGATAACAAAAATGTAAGGCCAGCCAGATGGGTCACGGTAAACGGCACCGACACTGTAAGCGAAACCCAGGGCTACCAGGGTTAGGGTGGTCGGGTGGAGGATGAGGGATTTTGCGGCGAGGCGGCGCTGCTGAGTCACTGATATGGCGATGAGCTTCAGTGTGGAGGCGATTTCGAAGTCTTCGGTTGCTACATCGGTCGATTGTCCTGGAGACGCGATGTGTTCGAGTGCGCCCTGGCTGGTACTTGGGCTCGCGTGGTGGGGGTTTTTCTGATTAACGAGTTCCTTTGGCTTCGTGACCATAACGTTATCTCCTGGACAAGGGGATGTGACCATACGCGCCATGGTGAATTGTGTCTGGTAGGTAGGAGTAAACAATTGAGTAGAGCTTGAAAAGTTTGCAGAGACTTCCAATGTGAGACGTGTTGTAGTGACAACGTCTCGCGGAGAAGCAAACAACATTGAAAATTAATTGAGATGGATCGTTTTTAAGGCTATTATCAACTGCAGATCCCCACAATAAGCACTGGAAGGTTCAATTGCTGTTCATAGAGTATGTTCCACCCGGGACTATCCTCTCATATAATTTAGCATACCACGAAGGCTTCCTAGTTTGAGCCTGTACCTGCACCAGTTTGAGGGACATATACCGAGATTTACTTCAAGGACTATATCACAATGCTCTAGTCGTGTATCACACTGGCTACTGCATCACCTACAAGTTTATGTGGCGTATAAAAGGCGGCGCGGAGGAACGAAATGAGGATACGAGATTTGGGACTCGACTCCGGAGGGGCTTGACTCACGGTATCTAGTTAGGTATCTGTCAGTAGCAAGGTCGCAGGGCTGAGGTCGTGGGTGTTGAGAGCGCGCTTAAGGGCAGTGATCATGAGGTGAACTTAGCCTCGTCAGCAATGACTAGAACGGATTCAGAGCCTGGGCTCCTCAAAGCATCCACCGTAGACCCCTTACAAGACATTTGTGGATAGAAAGTTGAGTTGAGCCTTGCTTTTTAGAGGTGGCTACACGAATCTGAGTCGGTCTACATTAGGCCGACAACGAGTCGGTATCGCGGAACCAATTTGGCCCATATGGAATTGACTATTCAAAGCTTCGGGTTTCCTAATTGAGGGTAGAGTATGTAATCAGATGCAAGAGCTTGCTGGAGGATATTGAGGATGAAGTCAAGAAATGGTGAATGGAGACGGTGGATATCAATAGAGAGAGATGAGAGATGAGAGAATGAGAGCTCAGAAGCTAGCAAAAAGCGGCCTACTGAGAGGGCTACGTCTTGATATATGGTTAGATGTGAGACGAATTGAATAGACATTTGAGAGATAGCTAAAAGCTATCTCAAAGAGTGCTAAATCTAAAACCTAGCATAACGCCATGCAAGACCCCTAAGGTCTTGGGGCGGCGGAAATAGACGGGGCAGGCCCAACTTCTCGAAGTGGGATTTCCTCCCCGACGTATGCATACTGGGTTCGAGGAGGCGGATCCATCTCTCCACAAAGCACCTCCAGACTCCGGCGCTTGGTCTCGTGGATGAAGAAGGTAGCTGCAAACCCGCAAAACATGAACCCAGAGAAGATTTGCGTAACATGATCGAGCCAGGGTGCATCGCCAGGCGCCTTTGCGCCCCGGTAAACAAGAGGAATAAAGACACACTGCGCCATAATGGCACCGATCTTGCCGACGGCTGCACTGACTCCATGGGCAGTACCGCGGTAGCGTGTGGGGAAGCACTCGCCGGGTACGATGAATGTGGTTGCATTGGGGCCGAAGTTGAAGCAGAATTGTGTCAAGACGTAAAGAGCCAGCAGACCGCTGTCATTTTGGTCCAGGTTAGCAAGGCCAATCACGGCGAAAAGGGCAGCCAGGATGAGGAACCCCAGGAGTTGAATACGTATGCGTCCGATCTTGTCAACAGTGGCGATGGTAACCAAGTATCCAGGAATGGCACCAGCACAGATCAAGATAAGGTTTCCGACAGCATTGCGGTAAAGGATTTCGTAAACATTTTTCGCACCAGTCCAGTTGATAGCGCCAAGGATAATCGAGTTATTGAGATCAAGACCGTAAAATGCTGATACAATGTTAGCTTCTTTGCAGGATTGAGGACTCCTGTGGACTTCTGTGGACTTACCAATATCGAAGAAAAACAAGGACGCTGCTGTACCTAGTAGAACTTTCCCATGCTTCCACTGAGAGTAGCGACCGTAGAAATCGGACCAGCTCGCCCTGGGACCAAAGTCAGGGATACCAATCTGAATCGGAGGGGTGTACACTGGCTCCCTTGTGCCGTTCTCCCTCTGTTCCCTCAGGTAGGTGCGAACATCCTTATCTGCCTTAATGATGTCGCGGGAGATGTCGAACGTAAACCGAGGCGTCTCAGGAATGGCCAGACGATAATAGAGTGCAAAACAGGCGGGGATGGCCCCTATTCCGATGGTCCAACGCCACATCTTGTCGACAGCGAGCTGGCAAGCCCCGGTGCAGTGAGCAACGTCCTTGGCACTCTGTAGGGACTCCTTGAAACTAACCGTGACAATCAGGGAGATTATGGCGGCTGCAAATTGGCCGAAGCCTTGCATGGCAAAGACGACACTCATCATGGCACCACGCCACTTAGTGGTAGCGAACCTATCAAGTCAGCTGCTGTCTTTTAGTGGAAACAAAAGAACTTACTCTGAAGTTATCACAGAAGACAGAGGATAGACGCCACCGATTCCAACGCCCATGATTACTCGCCAGAAGATCAGAATACCAGACATAGTAAGGGCACGAGAGGAAGAGGACATAGCTTGAGCCAGAGTAGTAAGGATAATGACCGTCAGTCCATAGCCGTACACGCGTCTGCGGCCAATACGGTCTGCGAGCCAACCGAGGAGGAGCTGTCCGACCGCAGCACCAGCAAGAGTGGCAACCTTGATGGCAGCCTCCAGGCCGAAAGGAATCTTACCAGAACCAGAGTCTTCACCTTGCCAATAAACAATACCGAGCATGGTGACAGCCAGGTTGAGGGCGAACATCTCATAGGCGCTGGCGAAGAGGCCAAGGCCAGTGATGATAACGGTGTGAATATGTGCCCAGCCAAAGGGAGCTTCGTCCAGCTTAGCAAGGGCGCGACGACGACGCTCATGGGGATTGCGACGGAAATGATAATCAGGGTCCATTGCAGCGCGCTCTCTGATGGCCAAGAAGGCCTGCCGGTGAGGGTTGATTGTATCCATTTCGACAGGTCGATGATAGAAGGTGAACGATGGGATACAAATAGAAATAATATCAGAGCATATCACAGCGAAATTGTAGTCTGCCAATGCGAGATGCTCGGTTTGGGGTGAAAGGAGGAGGAAGAAGAAGAAGGAAAGAAGAAGAATAAGGAAAGACACAAAACATTACAATAAATATGTACTAAACCAAAGTATCGATGCATGCCGTGGCGGTCAATAATAGGTACATTGATCTATTCACCAGCTCTGTCTATAGGAGCGCAGGTACTTAGGCCCTGCGCCATATTGATAGGGCTAGCAAGTACCTGTAGGAGAGCACGTGCGTCTCAATAGCTGGATGGAAGTACTGAATCAAACGCGTATCAAGGTACGCGTACCACAAAGGGATATAGGTAAGGATTTCGCGATGCTCTTGAGTGACGTCTTGATGGCGGAGAAAGTCGCGGGTGGAAGAGGTACCTCTAGAGAAAGAAGCATTTTAGGGCTGAACTGGGGCAAGCACGTGCACCTGGCCATGTAGATCTTTCACCTGACATGTATGCATTAGTGTCAAACAAGAATATACTATGTACATCCATGGATATGTAGATAGGACTCAGATCGTGGGCAGGCAGCTGGGGTTGTCAAACCTGACCTTCTGTTAGTTCAGAAATGCTCCAGTTTTACATTGATCGGTAATACTCACAAATCTACCTAGGTACATGTACCCTCCATAGGCCTTGAACAGATAGATACATTGATTTTTGCTATGCTCTAGCGGTAGAATGCTGTACTACTTCTAACATTAAGACTGCCATAGTACGGGGTCTATACACGACACCTAAGTTGAACTTGCACCTTTATGTGTTTAGGTGGCCTTCACAGTGAAAAACCAGGAAGTTATGAAGGTTGATGCATACCTACAGAATGATGCATGTGGGTATGAGAGTATTGAATTAGAGTATTGATATTACAAACTATACTACTAGCACTGCAGGCAAAATCTGTGGCGTACTGGCGGCTGCCCAGACTATTCCTACCTATTAATTGTATATTCACTGTCTGCTCACTCCCTATTCTATTCCTGCTTTAAATCCCCCGCTTCATCTTCCACCGCATGATGAAGGCCGCGAATGGATAAAAGGCCAAGGATATTGCAATCCAAATGAACAGAATAGCAAAGTCCAGTCCAATTCGCGAATGGATATCAAAGATAATGGTTCGTAGAGCGTCGATGACTTGAAGATAAAGTTTGCTTATCAGCAACAGAGCATCGCGACCACGATGAGGGGAACACTTACTTCGATGTAGCGGCCATGCATACCCCCATTTATAGAACTTCGGGGCCAAATCAAGGTCATAGAAACCTGTCGCAACATTCGTAATAACCCAAAAAATGAGGAACAAAGAACTCCATGGGAACCCAAGGACCATAGCCATGTTCTCGCAGGGGAATCCCAAAGCAGCCATGCCAACCCAGTTCAGCATCCAAAACACAACAAATGAGCCACGACCATAGGCATTGGGATTCTTTGCGGACAGAACATTCGACGCAGAGTCATTGCTGAACGGGATCTTGAAAGCCAGAGACACGAGTGAGTAAAACAGCGAAAGAAAGAAGTAAGCCACAATGCTCGAGAGAATGCGCCAAATGAGCCAATGTGGCACCTTTAGTGGCGGACGGCCATCAGGTTTCATAAACTGGTCATGAATAGGCATCATAAAGGGGAAGTTAAAGAACGCAATAATGATCAAATAGATCAAACCGATGGTCACTGCAGGCGCAGTGACAGCGGGGCCAAAAGGACGTAGGTCGACGGTCGTAAACCCAATGGCCGGGTTGATCGCCTGTGGGGGCACAGATGATAAGTTGCCGACGGATGAGACGAGAGATCGGACCCATTTCGGGCCAAACTCTGCTAGCACCATTCCCTGCAGGATGGCTAGGTCGGGTAGGATATAGGAGTAGTATGTTGTTTCATGGCGCGCGGAGATAATTACTGTCTCGATGGCACCGGTCGGGTCGTAGGTCGCATTGCCATTGGAGACTGCATCTCGGAGGAGTGCTGTTGCGTTAGGCTTGACTATCACGGCGGCATAGGCGTGTTCATCGTAAATGCCCTGACGCACGGCCAAAGGGTCGTAGTTGAAGTCGGCAGGGGATTTAATAGTGTAGCCGAGGTGGAAGCCGTCAGACTGTAGGATTCTTTTGGTAACATCCGTAACTGCTGAACCAACTATGGTGTCGTTGGAGCTGTATGGAACAACTTGGCCGTCGAAATCGACAATCCATACCTTCAACGCTGGGTACTTGGCCTCAGTTCCGTATTGGGCCCCCCAGAAGAGAGATAGCACACCGAACACGAAGACGCACAGAATTAGCACTAATGATGTCTGTCAGTTTGCCAGTTCCCTTGCATCCAGTGAGTTCCCAGATTTTGGACATTTGCTTACAAGTGCGCGCCCATTGGTAGAACACCCGCTCTCGAACCTCCTTGATAGATGGATCAAAGAATGATACAGCCGCTGGTGGGCTAGTATCACCGTCCAATGCCTCGACTTTTACTGTCATAACTGAACAGCTTACAGGGGACACGGGCTATGAAAAATGCAATTAGACAATATTAAAAGTTTAACAACTATGCGCGAAAGTATGCCATTCCGCTTGCGGCGTTGTAGTATTCCTCGGAGTTTATCCATTCCCGGAAAGTCGCTACCTTAACTCCGACCAAGAATGTGAGGAATTCTGGCAAATGAGCACACACAAGTCTACAGAGATTTGTCTACTAATATCAACCTGTAGCCGCGCTCTAAATATGCAGAAGAGCGGTGGAGGAATATATACATCTGTAAAGTCGGTATCATAACGTCATGGACGTCAACAGTACGGCAAGGAAAGATAGTGGATTAGGACGGGAGTCGGGACCCGGCTGTGGACATGAATCATAGGACCTTATGGAACCTCAAGGGCCACATCTGCCGACGCCTTGCTTGTGGTCAACCTCGCCCAGTCGTAGTAGTACCTACATGTTGAAATAAAGAAAATGACGCAATGCAAAGAAATAAAACAACATGACAAATGGAAGAGGCGTAAGTGTCCTTGGTATGTTGCATATAGGCAGGACTGGTCTGGGCAAGTGCTTGACGTAGCCAATGGAATAGAGCGTCCGCGTGCGGTGACGGAGAGCAACAACAGGTAGGTGTTCGGGCGAAGTGCCACATATTTGCTGTCGTCTGACGATGGCACTTACCTAGCCTCCCAAGTATCGTCGCGAATCTCTTTATTGTACGGCCTCAGGGCCAAAGATCAAGGTCATCTTGGGTCGGTGCATGATTTCTTTCCCATTGCATAGCTCGATGCATTCAAAGTCGACTACAGGCACGGTCGTCGTCGTGGTAAAGCACGTTGTGCGTACCAGTGTCCGTCCAGACAATTCCCACAGCTCGAAGAACATGAATAGCAGTCGAACCCTGTTGATAGACGAACTCTTTCCGTTGATCAGATGCCTCCGCCCACTTCCTGTGTAATGGCTCTCTCTTCACTTTGGAGAGGACTAATATATAGCCATGGGGGAACAAGGAAGAGTAATGGATCAGGCCTGTTGCGTACGGTGAAGGGAAGAAACTATACCCCCGAGGGCGCTTCTCATAGAGGGCCTCGTAGGTTGTCACCTCGTTCCAATGGTTTTAGAATTGACGCCGACCAACACTTGGCCACTGCGGGCTGTCCGTGCTAAAGGACATCGAAGATTGCCTTTGCCTTGGTAACTCGGATAGACTTGATGGCTTCGTCTGAGTCTATTGCAACGGGGTTGTGGCTGCCGAAAAGGAAGGATTGGGTTGTAACGCTGAATCTTGGCGGAATAATTCGACTACTCGCGGGGGAATTGTCAGAGGTAGAATAGTGTCGATAGGGCGGGTCGCGTGCTGAGGCTTGGCGGCCGTATCATTTTGCAGCATTTTTGGATCAAGGCCGGGAGATACGAGGTACTCGGTGTCTTGAGCGGCGAGGATAGTCGCCGCCATTATGCATCGTCGACCCCCTTGAGAAACAAGGTATGTATACATGTCGACAATATACCACAGACGGCGTTGTTGTCTCTCATCTGTTCGACGAGTTGGCCGAGATGAGATTGCAGCGGGCTGATACTCGACCAATGAGGGCCGATTTGGCAGGTATCAACCCTGACAGTCCAGAATGTTTTCAGCTCGATCGGTAGGATGGTTCTCCGATATTGGCTAGATTGGATGGGAACGACGCCAGGAATCACGTCGGACGGAGGAAGCGCGGCTTATCGATCTCCGAATTGTAAAGTACGCCCGGCGGACTTGCACGCTAGAGCGACAGCGTCGCAGACATGCTTATCGAACCGCACAGTGAGACCGAGTTCACTTCCGACGGTGTACGTGTCACGAGTGACATCCGTGCATGTAACAAGCCCATTGAGATCAAGGGGTTGAATTGTGTGACGAACCTCGCCCTTGAAGGAGGTTCGGTTCATTCATGGAATAATCTGGCGAAATATTTGCCCTGGAGTTTGATGTATTGTGAAGTCTGATTGTCTTCAGTAAGTATGGGTAATGGTCGTGCTAGCAGATCACTAGCAGTTTCTATGCTGACATTCTTGTGGTGCGAAGCAGCTTAAGTGATGACAGGATCTGTAAATGGGAGCTGCGCCATCGTGACGTGCTGCGTTGGGCGCATCGTGGTCCCTCTGTCTTGCGTAGCCATAGCCGCGGTAATTTCCGCGAACAGCTGGGACGACATGTGTGGACGGACGGCATCATACGGCCTATGTGTAGATAGTGAGGGCTTGTCACGCCATATGGCCGGCGTGGGTGCGTCGGTTGGATTGGAAGTCGCCGGGGGATCTTAGCGCGGTGTGTGGGTGGCGTCCTTTACCATAGGTTGTGGTAGTGGAGGCTTTGAAGCGTAGATGAAGGCGGTGCGTTGACGGTCTCAGGAGCTCCACAGGCCCGAGGGGGCCTGGTCTATAGTGCCTTCCCTCAAAAGCCCTGGTGCTAGGTCCCCCGGAAAGGTATCCCCCCAGCTCGGGCCCACCGTTCCCCCATAACGAGGGAGGTGAGAGAGAGGTGAGAGTGAGAGAGAGCGGGCCTGTGCTTAGTTTGCTTCCAATCAGATGGTTTCCAACCTTGGAAGTGTCAATCTTCCCACCTGGGCAATTAAAGTATTTCATCAACGGTTTCGTTATCCCAGCGTGTCGCATGGAAAATGATCCCTCATGCATCAGGCTACCCGCCATTACGCGTCCGTGTTTCATCAAGCTGATTCGGTCAAGCTGATTCGGTCAGCTTGCATCGGCCATCGGCACAGGCCGCCCGATACCAGATACCAGCAAACACAGACCGGCGATCACCGTAACCCCGTCGACGAGCAAGCAGCAGGAAAAAAGCGAAAGGTTGAAAGGTTGAAAGGCTGAGAATATTCAAGACCGTAAACTCATTTCATTTAATCTAAGGGTATCATTAAAAAGTCTATATAAATGCTTTCCCACCGAGGGATCCCAATCGATCTTGCAGCGGACTTCAAACAAATTGGTTATAGGATCTAGGAACCCGCCAGAGACCCGTGACTGTTTCAAACAGTGGGATTCGAAAAGATGTTTTGAAGATGTTCAGGCGCAGGTGACCTGGTATGAACCGTAGCGGCGTCGTGTTCCAGCTATGCGGCAAGTTTGAGTGGCATTGGCTTGGCTGGCGACATCGGAGAGTTCGTTCTGGTCGCACATGGTGTTATCGAAGAACTCGATGCGGCAGCCTTCGGCGACAGAGTTCAGCGTGTAGGCGGAGGCAACGCTGTGGAGGTCGGCGCGACAGCCTGTGCTGCCAGATCCGACGTGAGGATCACCGATAGTTCCGTTACATGAGGGTGACGGGAAGAGGGTGAAGGACCATTGAACCTCGCGACTGATGAGGGGGAATGCGGAGGAGAAGTTGAAAAATAGAGTCACAGCCAGGAGGCAGAGGCGAAGAGTAGAGACCATGGTGGCGTGGGAACGACCGTAGAACGAATGTAGAGGGTGGGCGTACTTGAGCTAGACAATTGTACCTAGGTAGAAGCGCAAGTAGAACAGAGGAGGGTGGTCTAGTTCTTAAGGGTCCAGAAAGACGAACAGGGGGAAAGTCCACAATTTATTATGGACCCACCATTTCAAGATTAGGAATTTCCTTTTTTAAAAGGAGAAATAATAATGTCTTCAAGATGCCAAGCATCGATTACGTCCACACCCTCACGTATACTTCAATTTTGGCCGAACCCATGCATATACATACGTAAAAATATACAACAGATCTTCTAGGAATTCACCCTCCGTCTCCGTACATGTACACAATGTGGAAACCCCCGACAACGGGTTTTCATTCCTAAATGATATCATCCCGATTCGGTGATCATTTAGTCCTATTCGGGTATGGTGGAGGGGCTGGGGCATCCGTCTTACGCAGATGCGTACGTACTCTTCCCAAAGGATCCAGACAATCATACTTGGTGTCAGTTCCTCTGCTAATATTCGACCTATTTCGAACTGCAACTTGGTTTAAAAGCAGTGGCTGGATATCCAAATATAAGGTGGCACAGGTGGCGACCATGCGGACATCTCAGCCGACAGGGCAAAACGGGGGAGGTTAGACAAAAAAAGAAATAAGAAAATTCTTATCGGATCGGCAGAGAAATGGAATCTTCCATTTTGACATATCCATGGTCCCGCACCGTTTAATCTCATCTTTGTAAATCTTTACCAGGTAACTTGTAGTAAATGTTTCAAATACCCTATAGACCCTAGCTTCAACATAGTAGTTGTACAACAGAAATGTTGTTTACTCTGTACTCACTAGATTTGCTAATCTTTGGGTTGAACGTTTCACTACTTATTAGTGACCGGATTTAAATTCCGACCGCCATCCTTCAACTTTGACGCTTTCAGCGTCTAGTCATCAATGTGACTCTCCACTCCTCCATCTTGCGCACAACCTTCTATCAAATCAAACAGATAGGGACAGTTTAAAATTGAACTTCCTTTTTCTTTCTTTCATTTTCCTTTCAAGTTATCACTTATACTTTTCCTCGATCACACACGTCGCTAAAGTCCTCCCAGATATTGGGGATTTGCAGAATCTGTGTATGAGATATAAGATGGGTCATGTTCGCAGAACACTGGATAACGGTACCATACTGGCCTTTATTTGAAAAAAAAAAAAAGGAGTACTGTAGCATCTTGCCGGTCAATTATACAAGCAATCTTCACTCAAACTAGGAACAATAGATACGATTTTACAACAGCTTTGATCGAGCGCAGTTCATGATATTGATCCAATGAGAAGTGGACAAACAGGCCCACATTCCCGTGTCAGAAATACATCCTTATCAGATGTCGTTCTCAGCGTCCTTATCCTTCGCTCCGACGACAAAGCCTTTTATAGATGGACAATCGAATCGCAGAGAATGTTCTCGGTACTCTAGGCGCAGTGAGTACCATTTTCCCGATTTGGTAGGATGAACTAATTTATTCTTTCTAGGTTTGCTGGTCTATCCAAGTATGAGGTTGCTGTGTGCCAACTAATTCTGAACACACGCTAATCCCTCGTACAGCTTCTTCCTCAAATAATCATAAATTACAGGAGACATGACACTGAAGGGCTACAAGGGTCAATGATGCTCTTATGGGCTGTAGCAGGGGTTCCGCTTGGCGTGTACAACATCGTGGAAGAATTCAACATTGCCCTAAGGATTCAGCCCCAAATCTTGACGACACTTAGCCTCCTTACTTGGGCACAGTGTCTCTACTATGGAAAGGTAAACATTTTTCTTTGTATCTAACACGATCCTCATCATACTCATTCAGACTCAGAAATACCAAATCATGAAATGCTGTGTCGCAGTCACTTCGCTTCTGCTGCTGTTGGGCGGCATTGAAGCTGGACTCATATTTGCCTTGCAGGCCGCAAAAAGTCATGGACTGGAATGGCCTCTCATTGTGATGGCAGTTTTGAGTGCTTGTTTACTTGCAGCAGGTGTACTAAGACATTACTGGGATATTTACGTCTACCGGACCGTTCGAGGAATCAGCTTCATATTTGTTGGAATAGATGCTGCTGGGGACTTATTTTCAATCCTCTCTGTTTGTAGGTCAACTTCATCGTCAGGTAGAGATGGTCAATGGCTAATATCCAAGCAGTGTTTGGATCGCCTATTGATGTTCTTGGCCTAGTCATCTATGGAACTGAATTGACACTTTGGGTGGGTATATTTATTTGCGGTGCTATTTTCAACCTCCGGCCCTGGATCAAAGAGCGCTCTGTTCAGCGAGATGGCAATCTCCAGGACCCGGTGTCTCTGCATCCAATGCCATCGTCGACTTCTGTGTTCAGGACCGCGTCCGGATCTCGAGTGATGGGAAGGAGGCCATGGCAGAGTTCATAAAGAATTACCAATTCATGCTCTAAAAGCTTTCGCACCAAATTATGATTACTCACTCATATATCAAAGGGTTGTGTTTCGCTTGTTGATATTGTCGTGATGGCCGCCTTCGTCTGGTGTGGCCCCTAGAACTTGGGAATGGAAGTTGTTACCTATGCAAGGAGGTGGATATAGCTAGATGGAACTGCAAATTGTGGAGACCGTAAGGAGCGGCTATCAGATTCGGTTTCAACTCTGTCTCTGGCTAAAAAGCGCTCCGCCGCATCCTTGACCCGCTTGCTTTCTCGAGATATATACACGTTCTTGCGTGGCTGTACCAAGAAACCTTAGAATCACGTTTCAGTCTTGTCACAGTAACTTGTTCCTCGTTGTCGCTCGTTTCTCATGCACATTCTGGGATGGTGGACGGCAGTGGCCCTTTCCTACAATTTCGCCTTGCTCGCCTTCGGACGCCTCCCGGTATCAACATCAGACCACCAAGGAAAGCTAGGCGGTGCATCATCCTCAAGAGTTGCGTTGAAATTTGGTTTCCGCTTTTGGAAGAATGCTTTGATGCCTTCCTTTGAGTCCCTAGGAAACGGTCAGTATAGCTTCTTATCGTGCGCACCTTTCCCGGAAGGTTTGATGAATTGAGACGGAGAAAGCATACTTCCCACTAAACATATGGTATAACACCGCCGAATCAATTAGGTGAGTCTCCTCGGCACTCCCTGGGTTCCGCCACATGAGCTCCCGCGAAAGATATGATGCCATGGGGCTAACACTCTCTGCAACTTCCGTAGCAAGCTCCAACGCACGCGTGACTACCTGATTTGGATCAGGGTAGGTCTCCTGGAACAACGTCCCAAAATGCGGCGAAGTAGGCGGAAAGGTGCCGCCAGTTGTGAGTAAGTAAAGAGCATTGGAGTAACCAATCAATCGCGGGAGAAAGAATGAAGAGCTTGATTCCATCGTCAGACCCCGTCGCGGGAAGACAAATCCATACTTGGATTTCTGGCAGCCAATGCGTATGGCAGCCGGCAGAGACATTGTCATGCCCAAACCCACAGCTGAGCCTTGCATGGCCGCTATAGTAGGCTTGCGACAGCGGTGGATGGCTAAGGCGAGACGGCCACCGCTATTGAGGTCGGTGTTAACGGGATTGATACATGGGCTATGGGCTGGAGCTTCGTTATCTTACCTATCGCGGTGATCCTTGTTTCTCTCCTTCTCCATTCCGCTGAAGCCTCGCTCAAGATCCGCACCGGCACAGAACATTTTGCCAGCACCGGTAAGTACCACAACTTTGACGCGTTCGTCAACATCAAACATAGGGTATATCTTCTCGAACCCATGCATCATCTCTAAAGTGAATGAATTGTGCTTTTCCGGTCGGTTCAGAGTCACCACAATAACAGGGGTAGCTTCAGGTGCACCAGCCGGGTGATGGGATACTTTGACATCCTTCAACGGGAGAGTCTCGTAAGACTTGGGAATGTCGATAGTGTCTGGGTCGAAAATCATTGTGAATCACAAGATGTAAACTAGATTGCAGTTTACTTCGCCATTTGTTAAGATATGTTAATAGCTTATATGTCAGTCCACGCCTCGGCTTTCACCTGGCTTGCAGATTCGATCACTAATCATGAAGGTTAGCGAAATACCGCGGTTGACATATTGTTTATGTGTGGTTAGGATTACATTATCTCGGAGCATATTAAAAGCTAGGAGTAACATGTGTTCTAGAGGGCCCATGGGGCAAAGCTTTGATTACTGGGCTCATTCTCGATCTACATACAGGCCGAAGTAGTATCTATCATTAAAACCGGCGATTTTCATAATAACTCCCATATAGCCTTTTAGGTCAGCTACCGAAGGATATCCCGACGTCCTCAGATGGATTCAATCCAGCATCCATTTTAAGGTCTCTTCTCGATCATTCTTCGTGTCTTTTTTCATGAACAGGCCTGCTCCCAGTCGGGGGTATGGAATGCCGGACGTGCATGAGAAAAGAATGAGGCGGTCGCTTTCGAAGGTGGTCTAGCAAAATACATATATCGCATCCAATTCATCGTGTCATATGTCTAGCGAATGCCACAGCCATATACTCCGTTGCATGATTCGGCGGGAAAACAGCCGATAAATAGGCAGTCCAGCCAGGAATATCGTTGCAAAAAGTATACGCTCTAACAGTTTCAACCCATTCAGGGTGCCAGCCTGCCAGCTCCCAATCCAATACTGCAGTGACATGACCATGGTCATCAACCAGGATGTTTCTCGGTGCCAGGTCACCGTGCGTGAAGACCATATTATCGTCGGCCCGGTTAATTCCCATATAATTGTGCACGAGACCCGGGATTGAGGTAGTCAATCTCGAAAATAAATACTCGTCGAGGTAAACTGGGCGCCGCGTGAATATAGTCTTACGACTGAAATGTCTCGGATGCTCGTGCTTTAGCCCTTGTAGTTGCCGTATATATCCATGTAATTCCTCCGCAATGGACATCTTTTGTGATGGGGTCATGTTGTACCAGGCATCTTGCAGAGTCTGGCCTTCGATATAGTCCATTAAGATAGACTTAACGCCGTCATCATGGATTTGAGTCTCGTGAACGTGGGGAATCGGGATGGTCGTGTTTTCGGAGACATAGCGCATATTCTCAGCTTCAATCTCTATATCTTGGGAGGGTCCATATTTAAGCAATTTGTCTTTGGCGACTCGTATAATCTTCCGGAGACTGGGTTCTCTTCGATCTAAGTGCCTCCACTAGTTAACAGGCTGGAATTACTCGTGCTCACTTTTGAACATACCCTCACCACAAACATCCATCGCGTCCGCGAAGACCGCCTCTTTGAGACCCCAACGGGAACATGAGCCTAGAAACCAAGTATCAGAAAGTGAGGCACTATTCGATCCATGACCAATCACGTGGCTGGGAGTGGTCAGATATGCAGTTGGCTGAATGCAGTAATCTTGGAAGTTGGACATAGCCTGTAGTGCCCAGTCCAATGGTTCTGACCAGCAGGGAGTGCGAAATCCAGGAGGAAGGCAAGAACTACGAAGAATAGATATTATACTGCGCTTAGATAAGAGCACCATTCATTTTTCTACTCTATGTGGCGTGAATAGTCATGATCAGGAAAGCCTAGGCATATAGGCTACCCCTCATCTATCTAGTAGACAAGAATATTTAAGCGAAAATCTTGGCCTCGCCGGCCTTCAGCTTGCCAGCATCAACAAGGCGCTGAGCCTCGCCAGACCAAGCGGTCTTGACCGCAGCACTGTCGGTACCGGCAATGGTGAGCTTCTCGGCCAGAGCGGCAAGCTCATCAACATCGATCTTGCCCATGATGAGGTCGACATCGGTGAGGACACCGTCGATATCAGCAGCAGTGGGCTCACCGGCGGCGAAGTAGTTGACATCCTTGACGGAACCCTTGAGGATACGCTTGTTCTTCTTGGAAGCGTTCTTAGCGGCCTCCTTGGCCTTCTTGTTCTTCTCACGGTCAGCCTTGGCGGCCTCCTCAGCGTCCTTCTTGCGCTGCTCCTCAGCGGCCTTGGCCTGCTCCTTCTCTTCCTTGAGACGGCGGATCTCCTCCTCCTTGGCGAGGCGCTTAGCGTCCTTGCCGGCACGAGCCTGCTGGCGGAACTTCTTAATACGCTCATCGGAAGCGAGACACTCGTCGACGAGCTCACGCAGACGGACGGTGTCCTCAGTCTTGCGCTTGCGGCGGGCGTTGGCGTTCTTCTTCTCGACATGACGCTTCTGGTCACGGCTCTCTCCATCATCGGGCACATCCTCATCGAGGTACTCGAAAGTCCTCCAGCTGTCAAAGTTGTACCAGAAGTTGTAGAAAGTTTCGACATGCTCCTGGGTGCTGTTCTCGTCTCCGAGTGTGGGAACAGGCTGCTTGTTGGAGAAGCGACCCTCGGCAACGAAAACGGGGTTCCAGGCCTTGTAGAACTTGCTACCAGTGAGCTTCTTGGTAGGGGCCTCAACGTCGGCGTTCTCGTCGACGGAATCGAACTGGCGACGACGAGTGGGGTCGAGAAGCAGATCGGTAGCCTTCTGAATACACTTGAAGAAGCTGTCGTTCTCATCGCTCTTACCCTGGGCAGCCTTCTTGTCAGGGTGGTGACGCAGGACCTTCTTGCGGTGAGCCCGCTTGATCTGCTCGGGGGTTGCGCGCCAGCGGTACTTCTTCAAACCCAAAACGGCGTAGTGGTCCTGGCCCTGTGAGGAGTTAGAAGGTAGCCAAGCAGGATAAATCTTATATTACTGACCTTCCAGTCCTTGGCCTCACGGGCAAGCATCATAGGGTCCTCATCTTCAGAGATATCATCATCCTCTTCAGTCTCAGTCTTCTTGACATTGTTCTGGGCCTGGAGGCGCTCGTCCTCAGAGAAAGTACGGTTGTGACGAGACTAAAAGGTCATTAACTTTGATGGAACAAAGAATGAGTGAGTTTGGGGAACTTACTCGGCGAGCGTGAGCCAGGAAGTGCGGGCCAACGGGCTCCACGGTGCGCTTGGTGGCACCGGACAGAGCACCGACGAACTTGAAATCCTTCTCGCCAGCCCAGCCCTGAGGCAAGGTAGGGAGGGAAATGTCAACAACTTGAGCAGCAGCCATTGTATAACGGTATTGGTGATGGTACCAAGTTGTGTGTGGAGGGCGTTGGGTCCCGCGATGGAATTTTTTGCATACCTTTTTTTTCTGCCCCAAATATCCGCCCCTCTAGCCAATCACGGGTTAGATGTTCTGGAGTTTCGAGATTGGCGATGGCAGCAGGCCTTGCATCTTTCTATTGAGTTGTACATCCAAATTTTCTGGTCTGCTCTATCTGCGTTCTTTTTCAGAAGATTAGAACTCCTACATCACATTTATAGCATCACCGATAGCTTCATCTGACCTCCTTGTCCGTCCCAATCATCCGCAGTGACAACAACCTGTGCTTCTCGCCCTGTTCCTAAATACACTCACGTCTATACTTATCTGTGACATTCTGCTTTTTACCATGACTACCTCCACTGCTGCTGCCGCTAAGAGTGCCTATCGGCAACTCCTCCGGTCTACCCGGGTTGTCTTCCACAGTTCGTTTGACAAGCACAACAGCCACTGAGGCATCTTTTCTCTCATACTGACGTCCGCTATAGATGATCTCCCGGTCCTCATCGCAGCGCGCCAGGAAGCGCGCCAGAATTTTGAGAAGAACCGTCGCCCCGCTGTGGACACTGGAATGCAAATTAACCATGCGATCGAGGTTGCAAATATCCTGCGCCACAACATCGTCCAAGGCTCCAGGGAGCAGGGAGACGAAGCTGCTAAGTGGGGTATGTTTTTCATTAATGCCATGATTCTACTTCATGGCTTAGTATTGATAGTGCCTGTACAAACTGTTTACTAACGAGCGATTGTTTCTACAGAACTCAATATCCACGACCAGATCGAACGCGGTGATAACGACTCTATCAAAGTCGGCAATCAGGATGTGAAGATTCATAAGGCTTGCTCGTCATGATTGTCCCTGGCAAGATGTTCAGTTGAATCTGAGCGCACTCTCCGGGTCCATTCAAAGTCCAAAAACGACACTGAAGAACGTCGAAGCCAGTCTGCGAGCCTATTCAAACCGATGGCATATGGAACAGTAAAGTAGGCTACGACGGGGTGACCGGACATGTATTATAAGATACCCGACTCTTTCATTCATTGGCGTCTTCGGGGTATTTTGATTGAAGTACATAGATCTGCATAGAATAATCCAATCCTTGGTAACGCCCGCTCCCAACCCTAAGTTACATGCAACCTCAATTTGATTTAATGGTATCTCCGCGCAAGTTTTGTTCAATCACCATTCATGCTGGCGTAGTGGACCTCACCCGATCCAGGTGGCGGTGCAACGACATGAGGTTGGGCTTTCTCCTGGCCAGCAGCCTCGCCTGCAGAGGTAATGGCTCGTCGGTCTGCTTGCTTACCTTTGCCAACCGACCCCACAGTCTGGCGGCCCTCGCGGGCATTTTGCATTCTCTCCTCACGGTCCAAATTATCCAGTGGCTTCGGCTTTCCCCAACGAACACGCAGAGGGCAACCTTGAATGATGGCCTTGCCTTGGCAGTGCTTCGCGGCGGTTTCGGCGTCCGCGCGGTTGACATAGTTGATGAAAGCACAGTGAGAGCGGTGCGAGCAAATAAGCGACCGAAGCTGGCCGAATTCGGTGAAAAATGTGCGGAGCGCATGCTCAGGAAGATCATCTTCCACGCCTGTAATAAACAAAGAAGTGACGTTGGGATCCGCAGGGGGAAGAATATCTGCAGCCGAAGGCGGCAACTGGGTGGTACTGGGGAATGGGCGGCCACCACGGCCACCACCTCGTCCTCCACGGCCTGGTAGGCGGTTCCCGACACGGCTTTCACTAGTGCGAACCGGTCCGGGCCCATTTCCATAGCGGCTGTTCATTCGTGGTTGATCCGTCGTCGTACCCTCCTCCACTTTGTCTTCCTCGGCATTTGTTTCAATTCGCCGGGGCTTCCGGTAGTATGGTTCACTGTTTGCAAGGCGTCGCAAAAGCTCGCGAGCCTTGTCGTCTGTCTTTTCGTATTCTTCAATAGCACCACGTCCCTCTTCGATTGCCTTCTCGTTGTTCTGCGCGTAATACTCGCGATTAATGGAACTTTCCGGTCCTGGGGCGACCATTTTGAGAGCAGCATCGCGGACGGCAAGGGGAAGACCGAACGACAGATCTAGCATGCAGCATTGACAGCAGTTCTTCAGGCGCGCACATGTGAGGCATATGATGGATCGCTTTTGGCGGGAGGTCCGGTCGGCCTTCCAACGGAAGATAGTGAAGGGGCGCGTGCACTAAGTAGTTAGTACGTGGTTATGTATTGACTTCGGGAGAGCCAAAAAGAAAAAGACTTACAATCTTGCATTCTGCGCCATGATCTTCCTTGATCATCTGCACGTAGGGATTTTCGGGAAGGCAGTTCTCACAGACTGAAGGGAAGTCTGTCGACTCCCAGCCGGATCGGTTCAAATCATGCTTAATTTGGGGAGGCATGTCGGATAGTATGGGGTTGGTTGATCCGAGAGGTGAGAGCTCCCAAGATTGGATTATCAAAGATCGATAGAGGTGGCGTGTGGCAGTGTGGCTAGTGAATCACGTGCATCTATGCCTCAGATCACCTTTTTTCCCACCGGGAGGTCCAGCGTCCGACTCAGCCACAGGCCGGAAGGTGGTGTCCCGCGAGGAAAAAAGAGTGTGGCCACTCCCCAAGCCCCCCCAGAGGACACTAAAGCTCGGTCTAGTCGTTCGGAGGAACCCCCTGATTGGCTCTCCACTTTTGGATTGTCAAAAAGTTGCTTGGGATTCGACTCTTATTTATTTCCCCTTTCTCCTACTTCTCCAAGTCGCTATCCATTCCCTTCAATTGTCCTCTCTTGCTTCGCTTCTCTTGTGGTATTTCCAATCTTGGTTTACCTTGTCTTTTTCTCTTGGAAAATCTTGGAAATTGACTCTTTTTTGCCTCCTTTTACAATCTACCCCTTTTAATCTTTGCGACTCGTTTCTTCACCATGGCTCCTTCTGCATTGGAACGTGAGGACAAGGCGCGCGATGCCGCCTTCAACAAGGTTTTGCACGGCAAGTCTGCTCAAGCCCAAGGTGGTCTCGCTGCCTTGCGCGGAAAGGACGCTGCCGCTCAGAAGGCTGCCGTCGATGAGTACTTCAAGCACTGGGACAACCAAACTGCTGCTGATGAGACACCCGAGATGCGTGAGGTATGGCAATGCGCATTCAAATTAATTAAGTTCTATCACTAACAGTTCCTGCGTTCTAGGCCCGCAAGGCTGAATATGCTACCTTGACCCGACAGTACGTTCAGAAACAAAGCCCATTAATCGACGCCCCTCATACTGATGATTCTCTTACAGCTACTACAACCTGGCAACCGACTTCTACGAGTACGGATGGGGTTCTTCGTTCCACTTCTGCCGCTTCGCCTACGGTGAGCCTTTCCACCAGGCCATTGCCCGCCATGAACACTACCTTGCCCTTCAGGCTGGTATCAAGGAGGACATGAAGGTTTTGGATGTTGGCTGTGGTGTCGGTGGTCCTGCCCGCGAGATGGTCAAGTTCACCGGTGCTCACGTGACCGGTCTGAACAACAACGACTACCAGATCGATCGCGCTACTCACTACGCGCACAAGCAAGGTCTCTCAGACAAGATGGCGTTCGTCAAGGGCGACTTCATGCAGATGAGCTTCCCCGACAACAGCTTTGATGCCGTGTACGCCATTGAGGCTACCGTCCACGCACCCGAGCTTGTCGGTGTTTACAGCGAGATCTTCCGTGTCCTGAAGCCCGGTGGTACATTCGCTGTGTACGAGTGGCTCATGACCGACGATTACAACAACGATGATCCTGAGCACCGTCGCATCCGTCTCGGTATCGAGCAGGGTGACGGTATCTCTAACATGGTCCGTATCTCCGAGGGTCTCGACGCCATGAAGAACGCTGGCTTTGACCTGAAGCATCATGAGGATCTCGCTGCTCGCCCCGACGCCATTCCCTGGTACTACCCGCTGGCGGGCTCCTTCAAGCACATGAGTTCGCCCTGGGACTTCTTCACCATCGCTCGTATGACTTGGTGGGGCCGTGGCCTTGCCCACCGCTTCGTTGGTGCCGGTGAGACCATCGGTCTTTTCCCCAAGGGTTCACAGAAGACCGCCGACAGCCTGGCCTTGGCTGGTGACTGTCTGGTCGAAGGTGCTAAGAAGAACCTCTTCACCCCCATGTACCTCATGGTCGGCAAGAAGCCTGAGTAATCCTGGGCAACAACGGTGTTAGCGGTCTTTCTGTGTAAAAATATTACCCCCGGCGTGCACGTTCTACCCTGGTGGCTCTCATCCTACTTCATTTCATATTATTTCTTCACCTTACCCTCCGCATGTCACCAGGGGATGTTTCTTGGCTCAAATCTGGCCCAATGTCGGTAGAGGACGAGCTGCGTGCCGCTTTCTCCTAATCGATGGTGTCATTAATTTTTCCTTCTCTTGTTTCTTTTACCTGTCAAGATAGCAATGTAATAGTCATTGAGTCAAGAATAACGAGCAAAGGATTGGTATTGTCTTATGTTACTTTCGTCTCGTATATTTGCCTCGCATATACTGTTGGAACTTGATACGGTACATGTCTTTGGTTGACTTCTTTGAGAATCACTGCACAATTGGCTGGCGGACAGTGGAAGAGCTATTTATGGACTATTTTGATCCGCGTAGGCAACTACCTAAACAGTCCATGCTCGTCATATCATAGGTATCCTGAGACTGGAGGAACAAACCGTGGGGTGCGTCCATCCGTGTAAACATTAGTATCACATAGTTCCTTAGCACCATATGCACATAATAACTCTACCATAGCATTACCACTTGGCGAGGAAGCCCACCATAACATTGAATTTGATGAAATGCATGAAGTCCCCCCAACCGTGAGATTCGGATCTGCTCCACGACGAAGCAGTAATTCCGCCGCTTCAACGTCACGTTGCCAGATAGCCATATGGAGAGGTTTATGGCCCATCACAGACTCATTCACATCTAGGCCTGCAGCAATCATTTTCCCAATGAACGAACAATTCTTAGATCTGGTCGCATGAACTAGTGAGGTTTCCTTCTTCCAATGCGAGACGAGAGGGTCTGCACCATAATCAAGCAAAAGCTCAGCTATCCCATATTTTTTCAGCTTCATAGCCTTTGCCAGAGGCGAGAGCGGATTCCCCGAGTGGTGGGTTTTTGAGCCATCGAAATTGGCCCCATAGTCATTAGGATTGGCACCGCAGTCAAGAAGCATCTTGATCGTATCGTAGTGGCAGTGCGATATAGCCCAGAATAAGATTGACTGGTTTCGCAGTGCTAGGTTCGGGTCTGCACCGCTCTGAAGAAGCAACCGCACAATATCATCCCTTCTAGACGGCTGAAGCGTGCTGTGTCCCCGAACAGCAAGCCAGAGAGGAGTGATCCCACACTTTGGATCGGCATAGTTAGGGTTTGCTCCATTCTCCAACAATAATGTCACAATCTCGTTACTGGGGGAGGGGGCTGCGCGTCTCGGATAGTTTTGGTTTGACACGGGAACCCCAAAATCGGCAACAGCGACGCAAAGCGGCGTTTGGACCAACCCGGATCTGGTCCCACGTGCTTCAATATCCGCACCTTGATCCAGGAGTATCTTCATAACTCCCTTGAGCCGAAGTAGAGTTGCAAGATAGAGTGGTGTTTGGTTCTGCGAGTTCGCCACGTTGATTCCGGCCCCTAGCGCCAACAATTTCTTTACTTCCTCGTGTGCTCTTGCTTCTATTACGGCAATACAGAGCGCCGTGTTACCCCCCGAGAATCTTGTATCAATATGAACACCCAGTCGAACCATCTCTTCAAATAAGGGTGGACAACCGGTAGCAGCTGCTAGGTAAAGAAGCATAGGCCCATACTTCTCCAAGTTATATGGATCTTCCAGTACCATGGCCAGTTTGGAAAGATCGGACACGAGAGACTTGGCAGGCTTGCCTCCACAATTGCAGAAACCAGTTCTTTCAAGGATACCGCTGCGACTCAGCAAAAACAAGGCACACTCTATATGACCGTTTGCCACTGTGGCAGGCACGATCAGCGCTATTTTGTGCATGTATTGTTTGCAAGTGAGATTTCCATACTCCCCGGTAGTGAGAGTGTAATCAACACACGCAATGTGGCCACCCTCAGCAGCCAGACGGAGAGTGGCTTTGCGCGCTGGCTCATTCATGGGATTTGCGAAAGTGGTCTCCCACATGATCTCTGGACGGAGACCTCTTCCTACAAGGTCTTTCATCATATCCAAATGGCCGTTCTTTGCAGCCTGGCCAAGAAGCTGCGCATCACAACAATGGTGGACACATTCTCCATGAAGATCAGCGCCAGATTGAAGTAGTGTATTGAACATAGAGACGTTACCCCCTTGAACTGCCCAGCAAAGTGGAGAATGGAATATTTTACAGCCGTATGTTGGAAATCGCAAATCTCGTCTTATATTTGATGAGTCTACTGCCAGGGACTTCTGGACAACAGCGTCATAGCCGTGGAAGGCGCCGAATGCCAATGACGTTTGGCCACAATGTAGTGCATTGAACTTGTACAGGCGGGTTTCTAATTGGTCATAAAGCCATGTGTTTGTCTGTGAAAGTGCGTTCAAGTCTTTCTGGGTTGCGGTAGAAACGTCAACGTTGCCTGGTTCCGTTGCGGCGAATTGGGAAAGGAGGGAGTCGATTATAAGCAGCACAATCTCGACTGGTAGATCTAGGAGCGAGATCATGTTGTGAAGTGAATAGATGTATATGATCTGGTATGAGAATTGATGTGTGTTGAGCACACAATATCTGTAAGATGTTAACTGACTGAACACTTTCAGGTTGAACTAGCTGGGGCTGAAGTTTGGGCACCAGCCCCGATCCTTACCTAATGTGATATCACCCGTGGACCACATGGACACCTACCTACCACATATGTGTATATGCATCAATGTAGGTACCTAGGCAGGTAGTCCTCTTAATGCCCATTTGAGATCGCGCGTCGACTCCTTGAGGATATTCTCAAAATCACTGGTTACTGTACATTACACGACCTGGTCCTGTTCAGATCTGAAAGGAAAGGCCCGACCCGACCCGACAACCCAACTTTGCCGGATCGCCAAGCCCCAAAAACCATGATCTCCCCCGTCTACAGTATATTTCTATTCAACACATAAGGGCTAACGGGCACTTATTTCAGTCTATAATGGCCTATGAGGCTTGCAGATTATCCCCGGTCCAATCTCGCTTGTACGTTATCCTCGCACGTATGCAGCGCGCTCGCGAGACTCAGTACTACTCGAAGACAAAGGCAGGTGCAGGAATATGTTTAAGGTTCTTGCCAAACGAGATAGATATCTCCGACATGTTCATCTCACGGTTAGCGCATTCTGGTTCGCGGGGTTTTGCCGTGAATGCACCGCTTTCGTTTCTATTACTACGATTTATCTGCATCTTCTGCCCATTCCGCTCCCGAGGTCCGTGATCCGGCTTAGATAGGTCAACATACTCACCTATCCTTTTAGTAGATGGCCGTTCTGACCCACAACCCGTAGCGTCTACAGAGTAGCCGTTTCAAGCGACTGGCCCAATCCTTCGCAGATGAACCGATAAAAACTGACACTTCCACTACGCAGTCTGCTCATGTACATTAATATCTCACGCAATGTCTATTCTAGGTTATTCTACTGATATTGTGAACAGCATCATTGAAGATGCATATCTCAACTGCCCAATAATTCTTCAGGTTACGCTTCCTAAATGTTGTGCCTCTTTTCAAGGTGCCTTTGCACGCTATCTTTGCCCGACTCTACTTATGTAGTGCGTCTTTAAGCTTATCCGTTAACCAATGTGGGTTTGGTATCAATGCTTATACGGCTTAGGACCGATTAAGTTGGCAGTTAACAACACAGGAAAGAAAGCCTACGTGTTTGCTTCTTTGGCGCGTCACCTCATCGTCCAGCGAAATTTCCCATTCGACCTATAAAGAGCTTATTCCCATGACCACCTAGGTATGTTCAGTAATTCATTGGCTCCTTTCGCACCAATCAATACCGCAGCCGCCTCCGCATCCATCAATTCCGCAGCTAAACGCACAAGTATGAGCTTCAATCCACTATCCTATCCGCTTGGTTGAAATTGCACCAATAACAGTGTATTACGCTCTTCTGTCGTCTTCTCATCATATTAGATATATCAATCATCTGGAGCATGGATGCAGAGGTATATAGTTCTTCTAACTGAGAACACAGAGTGGAGATTCAAAAGGCTTGAGGTTTCCAAGGTTAGGAAAAAGCCAAGAAATGGTAAGCATATGTCCCGAGGTCTGGGCACTAAAATCTTAATAATATATGAATTAAACTCCGGATATCTCTGATCACATTTGTAAAAGCAGGCGAGTGTATGGCCAGTCAGTCGAGTGCTGTACTTCCAAGGTTCCAAGGTTGGCCTGAGCTCCAGTGGATCAGCCAGTTAGGGCACGGACAGCAACAACGTGCAAACCCAAGGTCCACCGGCGGGCAGGTACCCGGTCCACCAAGTGCTATTCCCCCAATTAAATCATGTTGAATCTAATTCAGTTCAGGTTCTGAGGGTCACTTCAGTTCAAGCATTAACTACCTATCCGAGAAGGCTTAGGAATGCAGCCAGTCAGCCCTGCATCGATCACAACGTGGTATCGGTTAGCAAGTGCCGGGTGACACGGCATTCTTCCAAAGGGAATGTCATATGCCCAGAACCTTGGAAGGCTGGCTGAAGTATAAGATCGCGTGTCACCCGACCCATCTGCTCCTTTGTTACCTTTACCGCAGCTAATATCGCGATTCAAAACATGTTCACCAAGCAAACTCTTCTCGCCTTCGTCGGGGCCCTCGCCCTCGCCGCGGCTACAACTACCACTGAAGAGACCCCAACTCAGGCTGAGATTGATGCAGCCCGTGCTACGGCCCTGCCTTACTCTCCTGTGTCAAACGTAAAGGGTTTGGCCTTTGATCGTTTTGTGAACATCTGGCTCGAGAACACAGTAGGTTTCCCCTTCAATATATAACAATGACCACGTGCTCACCCCTTTGTAGGACTTTGAACCCGCTGCTTTAGATGAGAACCTGTCCAAGCTGGCCAAGGAGGGTATCCTCCTGACCAACTACTTTGCCATCTCTCACCCCTCGCAGCCCAACTACTGTGCTTCCGCCGGGGGCGACACATTCGGCATGGATAATGACGACTTCCTACAAATCCCTGCGAATGTCTCAACTATTGCCGATCTGTTTGATACTAAGCACATCTCTTGGGGTGAATACCAAGAAGACATGCCCTATGCTGGCTACCAAGGCAAACGGTATCCCCTCAGCGGTCCGAAGCAGTACGTGCGCAAGCACAACCCGCTGGTTATGTTTAACTCGGTTACCGACGACGCCGTGCGCCCGCGCCAAATCAAGAATTTCACCACTTTCTACGACGATCTGAAGCACCACAGCCTTCCCCAACACATGTTCATCACACCGAACATGACCAATGACGCCCACGACACGAACATTACTGTGGCCGGCAACTGGGTCGATCGCTTCCTGTCTCCCCTACTGAAGAACGAGTACTTCACCAAGGACAGCCTAGTGCTGCTCACCTTTGACGAAGGAGACACCTACTCCTACCCCAACCGGGTCTTCAGCTTCCTGGTTGGAGGTGCTATCCCAGAACACCTGAAGGGGACCACTGACGACACTTTCTACACCCACTACTCAATTGTCGCTTCCCTGTCTGCTAACTGGGGTTTACCTTCGCTTGGTCGCTGGGATTGTGGCGCCAACCTGCTGAAGATGGTCGCTGACAAGACCGGCTATGTCAACTGGGAAGTTGATACCAGCAATGTCTACCTCAACGAGACTTACCCTGGTCCTATGTCTACCGACAACTATTCCTCTAAGTGGGCCGTTCCTGCCACCAAGGGCAAGTGCTCTGCTGGCCATGGTATTGCTGAGGTTGTGAAGAATACCTACCAAGGGCTTCAACCCACCTACGACTACGCCAGCCCTGTACCGTATGACGCAACCAGTGGAAACAACGTCGGCATAAAGTACCACCGCACTCTGGTATGTATCCTTTCCTGTTCTTCCCTTTCATGATTTGTTGCTAATAAATTACAGAACAACGGTAAGACGGAGTCTGGTATCACTGGGTAAGCCAGTGATCCACACATGTATATATGATGCACTGCCACTACCATGTCAGATGTGGACATAAGCAGTTGTCCTTGTGTATAAAAGGTTGATTGAATTCTATGTTGTCCTACCACATTAAAGAGGCTTCTCCGATTTTGCAACCATTGTGGATTTGCCGGATGGTCGTGACTTCCTCCAGGGCTTCCAACCTACGATCCACACAGGCTATACTGATGGGTATAGGGGCATCCCCAGTTATCTCTGCCTCACGATATATGTACATATATCCACAATCGAACTATGTATTGCTCCACCAATAATGCTCAGATTTTTGGGTGGTAAGAATTTGAGATATGTAGACAAGTCGCCAACGTAGAAGCGACCTTCTGCATGAGCTCCATTTCCCCCTTCCCCCTTTCTGATATCCTTTGGGTTGTGAATCCTTTGGCCAGATGCAGTTCGAGCGCGTCGATTATTGCCCAGGTGAAATAGTGAAATAGTGTGCTTATCTGAGATTTGGTACACTTCGGGGCTGAAACTTCCAAGGTTGGAAATATTCTCCGCCTTGTCCAAAATTCAATGCTGGCCCTATCGAATCTCTACATCTCAACGATTGCTCTTCCGCCACAATTACAAACATTAGTGCTATAGCTCGAACTCTTTAGTCATAGATGTGGCTTCACATTTGCTAGATCTCAACGTAGATGGGTGTTCCACAAACCAATCAGGGGTAGTGGGATTGATTTCCAAATAACCCCCGAGATCTGGCAGATGGCAACGATATTTGCGGGAAGTTCAGCCATGCCACATGGCACCTTGTTTTCCAAGGTTCCCACGAGGAACTCGAGGGGACGCCAAGATCCTAGAAGCGCCACAGGAGGCGGATTGAGATCCTATCATGGCGTTTTGAGAGTTTTTCTTTGAACGGCTTTGCCGTGATCTGCAAGCCCTGTCCGAAGTACACAACATATCGGCTCCCGGTTGTCTCGTATGGTGAGTCGTGGACCACCTTAAGCGACCCCAAACGGGTGCCAAGCGATAGGTACGTCCAACATGGCATCATGGACAGAGCGCATGTTCTGATTTGGGAAGGTATAGAGAATTGTTAGGCCGACGCTATATGCACAACCACTCGGGGAATTCCGTTATTGGCCCAAGAGGAAGATTTAATATAAAATGGTGACAAGCACGTCTACCAATCTAGTTTCCGTGTTCATTTTCTGCGAGCAGGGATGTTACTGGTCAGATATCTAATCGGAGATGAATAGTCCGACAATGCCCGCATCCCAAGAAATTGCCTTTTCAGTGTCTACCCGAGATTCTGTGTGGGGCCAAATATTATTTTTCCCTTTTGTTTTATGTGTATGTTGTACTCGAGTATGCCTTGGTGGGCCAATATGCGTATATATGTATGGGCCAAAATATGGGTACAGCCAAGGTCTTCGCAAAGGCTTCGCAAAGGCTTCGCGGACGATACTTTCTTGGAATCTTGGAAGAAGGCTTGGTGGATGAGCCAAGTAGGGGTAAGCAAAAATACCCGCATTTCAACCTCTCTTTGAAGAATGATCATTTCCTAATGCGGTAGTATCTTAGTAACTCGATCCACATCAACTTTTACTCTTTCCGGAACTTTTTTTGACTTCCAAAGTTCCTTCGTAAAACACATGTCTCGGTATCCGAATAATTCCTAATTCCCGATTTTCTTTGGGAAGGCTTCATCGCCCCTTTGGGCATATTCGAAAAATGTCTATGAGATTTTCGATATGGGACACTCTGAAGTGGAACATATCAAGAGCTTATGGGTTAGACCTGAGAACGCGAGCCGTTAGTCCTTATTCGACAGACCTCATGTAACTACGGAATATGCCTTGTGAGCTAGATGATCATTGCTCAAGCCGACATCCCACACAAAACCCCCGGGAAATTCAATGTACTTTGTACGGCTGAACCTTCGTAACTGGCCGAGGCATCGGGCATGAAGGAAAAAGGCAACTTTCACGAGATCTTTCTGGGTATGTAATATTCTACACCAATCGGCGCCAGAGAAAGGAAAAGAACAATAATTAAAAAAAAACAAAACCAAAGAAAAAAAAAGTAAAAAAGAGAAAAAGAAAAACCAACTAGTAAGCCCGTAGCAGACGAATGGTCTTTCAAATCTTCCCCTGACCCACCTTCCCCCAATTTCCTCTTCCCCATGGGTATTTGCAGCCCTGCGGAGGGTCGGGTAAGATTCCTTTCCCAGCTGTCAGCTCTCGCAACCTCCCTGGGCCCAACCCTGGGTCAACCCTGGGCTGACCCTGGGCCTGGAGGAGTCTCCAGGAATCAATTTGATCCACCCACATAACGCTAGAGTCATGAGGACAGGAAAAAGAAAACCACGAGGGAGGTGAATACACGCGACTCCATACATTGTCTGGATTAGCGCGGTTTCATATTGTACCAAGACTAAAAACGGTAAACACAAGCCGCTCGGAGCATTTGGCAAACCGCAAGACTTTCTTGTCGCATCCCCGCAACTCCACTAACATGGCCTATGGCCCAGGTACTTCGCCCTACTTGGTCCTCCTTGGTCCCCACGGCGGGTCGCAAGACTTGCCTATCCAATGTGGTAGCGCCGCCGATGTCACTCCAAGCTTTTCGCGACTTGGCATTAACCCAATAGACATGGGGACTGAGTGCATATAAGCTGAATATGCCCCAGTGTCTGAGCTTTCTTTCTTTTTTCCCTCATGTTGCTTTGGTCTTTTCCTCTCTTCATCTAATAGAGGACGTTCATCATGTGGACCACAACCTCCGGCTTGCGGGGCAAGAAGCTCCATGTCGCCATCACCTTTACATCCGTCGTCGGATTCTCACTTTTCGGTTATGATCAGGGTTTGATGTCCGGTATCATTTCTGGCAACCAGTTCACCAAGGAATTCCCCCCTCTCCATGGTGACTCCGAGCACGTCGCCGTCCTGCGTGGTGCGGTCACTGCCTGTTACGAGCTTGGTTGTTTCTTTGGTGCTATCTTCACTATGATGTACGGTCAACGTATTGGTCGTACTCCTCTCCTGGTGGCCGGTGGTCTCCTCATGATTCTCGGTACTGTTATCTCTACTGCTGCCTTCGGCCCTCACTGGGGACTGGGGCAGTTCGTTGTTGGACGTGTCATTTCCGGTCTTGGAAACGGCATGGACACCGCTACTATCCCTGTTTGGCAGTCTGAGTGTTCGCGCGCTCACAATCGCGGCTTCCTCGTCTGCTTCGAGGGGGCTATCATCGCCGTCGGTACCTTCATCGCATACTGGCTTGATTTTGGTCTCTCCTATGTCGACAACTCGGTTCAGTGGCGTTTCCCCGTCGCTTTCCAGATTGTGTTTGCCATCCTCGTCACTGCCGGTGCTCTCATGCTTCCCGAGTCGCCTCGTTGGTTCGTTATGCAGGGTCATGACCAGGAGGCCCTTCAAGTCCTCGCCCAGCTCAACGACAGTGCTGTCGATGCGGATGATGTGCTTGCCGATTTCAACCTTATGAAGGCTGATCTTAAGGCTATGCAATCTATTGAGGCCGGTAGTAGCTGGGGTATCCTCTTCACTGGTGGTAAGACTCAGAACTTCCAGCGTATGATGATTGGTTGCTCTGGTCAGTTCTTCCAGCAATTCACTGGTTGCAACGCTGCTATTTACTACTCGACCCTACTGTTCGAGCAGAACTTGCATATGGAGGGCAAGCTTCCCCTAGTTCTAGGAGGTGTGTTCGCCACTGTCTATGCTCTCGCCACTATCCCATCTTTCTTCATGATTGAGAGGGTCGGTCGCCGTAACCTATTCTTGATTGGTTTCCTCGGCCAGGGTCTTAGTTTCATAATCACTATGGGTTGTCTTATCGATTCGAACTCGCAGAACGCTAAGGGTGCTATCGTCGGTATCTTCCTGTTCATCTGCTTCTTCGCCTTTACTACGCTGCCTCTGCCCTGGATTTACCCCCCGGAGATCAACCCCCTCCGCACCCGTACCAAGGCCGCCTCCGCTTCCACCTGTATGAACTGGATCACCAACTTCGCCGTCGTCATGTTCACTCCTGTGTTCTCCAACCAGTCCGACTGGGGTATCTACCTCTTCTTCGCGCTTGTCAACTTTGTCGCCATCCCCTTCGCCTGGTTCTTTTACTGTGAGACCGCCGGTCGTGATCTCGAAGAGGTTGACATTATCTTCGCCAAGGCCCACGTTGAGGGCAAGTGGCCTTACCAGGTCGCACAGCAGATGCCTAAGCTCTCCATCGCTGAAATTACTCAGATGCAGAATGAGCTGGGTCTCGATACCCCCGACCTCCGGGTCAACACCGAAGCCGAGAAGGCCGAGGCTGCCATGAGCAGCGGCAGTGAGGCCAAGCACGACGAGTAAATGCTCCAACCATCGATTGCCCTTGGTTGATGTCGGCTGAGTGACATTCGCGGAGCTAATTGGATTAATCATTTGTCTCGGATCTCATTATTATGTGACCATAGATACTCTATACCCCCCGTCTTACGGGAGAGCGGGCAGACTAGTATGTAGATAGTCTGCTTTGCGATCTCTTTTTCTTCTCTCTATATTCCATTTTATCTAAATACACACTTTTTACCCCTATCAATTTTGCTTCCATCTCGACCTTGTATGTAATGAATGATGCATCTCCAGTAATGCTGCCCTCTGGCTCGAGTCTGTAGACCTACGATCAGATCAGCGCAGTAGTATGTATCTCCTGGTGGGGATGTAAACAAGGCTTGACCATATCGTATACATAGTTCATACATTGATATTTCGGTGCAGGGTTGATCAAACTAAGCAAGGCATAGCATTCAGATTCAATGTTCGTATTTGTCTGTGTTGTAACCCATAATTATGGAGTACCTTGGAAGCCCCTGCAGATCGCACGTCGATTGGAGGGAGTCTAGGAGAGGAATGTCCGCCCGTGTCTCAAACTAAGAAAGATTTGCATGTGCTTCGCATAAATTCCATGTGTTAAATACAATTTGGAACACATGGATACAACGTAGACATACAATACGGCCTGAAACTGAAGCCGGAGAGCCGAGGCATTCGTGACAATCTCCGGACACATGCGAAAAGAATTACATACCGTACTCGCCATAACTTCTTAGTTTCATGGTAAAGGGATAAAGGAATTTAAGAAATTAACACATCCCACATCCTATCTAAGCATACTATGTAATCTTGAAGCTAATTCACCAATGACCTAGCCAGCCGCAAAAGTACTCTTTTTTCTCAACGTCTCCCCAAACTTCCACAAAAACACTGGCGCCGGCACTCCAATGACGATAGCCACGAATGCCAGCAAACTATTCCCCCATCCATATTCCAAAGCGCTATACATATACGGTGCAAAAAGTGGAAACCCAAACCCAGCTATCGAGCGCAGAAATGCACCAGCAGCAAGCGCACTAGCTGCAAACCGTGTATACGTATCAACCATATAAGTCTGGATACACTGGAATGCAATAATATTGCCAGTACCAAACAGTACAGCACCGATGTTCGGCGCGATCCAATGGCAGTGATACTGAGCGGTCCAGCCGTAGATGAACAAGCCAGCTGGGATAAAGAAGGCGCCGACGAAGAGCAGCGGGACACGGAACTCTGGTTTCCCGACATCGGCATTGCGGGACTTGAGACGGCGGTAGATGCGGTCATTTAATGGGGCGCAAATCTGTGAGCCGAGCCAGAAGCCTAGTCCGAGAGAGATATAGTTCAGGCCGCCGATTCCGGTCGATTCGTTGTAGTAATTTGGGCTTGTCCAGAGGGTGGGGAATGTTGAGAGAACGAGGTACATGATTCCATAAATGTAGGCCATGAATAGTGCGAGGACTTGGACGATTGGCTGGGTGAGGAGGAGGCGGAAGGGACGGACGAGTGAGCTGCGCAATACTTCGGGCAGGGTCTTGTTTTGGCGCTCTGCTTCTGTTTGGTAAGAATCGTCGCCTGTTTCTTTGCGCAGGCGGACGGCGCGGTCGAGAAGGATTTTCGGGCCGTAGCTCTCACGTAGGAAGAAGAGGCCCATTACTTGTATTAGGCCGTCAGTTATTGAGGTTGAATAGAACACCCAGCGCCAGGTTGTGTTTTCGGCGATGAAGCCTCCTGCGATGGGGCCGAGAGCTGGGCCTAGGAGTGGTGCAAGACTGTAGATTGCGATGCCCTTTCCGCGCTCTTCGGCCCGGAAGCAATCCGAAAGGACCCCGCCGCCGATCTAGATGCCGTTAGATATAAGCTTTTCTTGGGATTGGGTTTGCGACTTGGCTTACTGCTAGCGGAGCACTGCCTCCTAGTCCAGCGAAGAAGCGGCAAACTATCATTTGGACTTTCGTCTGTGACACCGCGCACCCGATGTTGAAAACTAGGAAGAAGAGGTTGGCGAGTTGCAGAACGATGGTTCGGCCATAGATCTCTGACAATGGCCCGAGGAATAACGGGCCAACAGCGTAGGCCAGAACGAAGATTGAGAGCATAAGTTGTGAGACTACCTCATCCGTGACTTTGAGGTCTGCTGCCAGTGATGGAAGCGCTGGTGCAACCATTGACGAAGAGACCGGCGAGATGAATGTGAATAGTGATACGGTGATGGTAGCAGCCCACTTCTTCTTGTTGCTCCAGTTTTTCGGGTTTTCGGGGTCTTCAGGACCGTCCCATTTTACCTGTACGGCTGGCTTAATACGGAGTGCAGATTTGGGAACATGAAGCAACCTACCAGTTTTGGGTCGTGACGAGAGCGGTTCGATTTCGTCGTCCTAGATTTCTCAAGTTCGGGCTCTGCAGTATCGGCTTTTTCTAGGTCCAGATCGCGCTCATTCACAATCCCGTTGCGCACTTCCTGGATAGCATCGGGCTCGTGTTCGTTTCCGACAGACGGTTCATCATAGTTGGACCCATCGTCGCTGTGATATACTGACTGGTCATTGAGATGTCGTCCCGAATAAACTCGATCCACCTGGGTCGTTCCTGAATTTGATAAAGACCGCAGCCTCGTCCTCAGAGAACCAGCCAAGCTCTGGGGTCGTGACTGTGTTCTTGAGGAATCGGTACTGGATATTGATGCCGAATGAGACCTGGTCGAGCCAGATTCTTTATGATCTGACATGATCGATGCTCTTACGGAGAACCAATCGACAATAATTGCGGAAAGAATGAAAAATTATGTAGGCGAAGCCAACTAAATGGGCACGCGACACTGATTCTCTAGGGAAAAAGAACCAGACCTCAGCAACGGGGAACGTTTTTTATATCAAATCAGTAGCCACAGAGGAGAAAAAAAACATCAAGCAGACAGACGGCATATTATTCCAACCGTTGCGAACGGCGATAAAGCAAAGAAGGATCTTAACACCGCCGGAAGAAAACCCACTCTCCAATTTGCAATATTGAGCATAGTGATTGGCTTGTACTTAAAGCTTGACACAAGAATGACCCCTGGCCAGATCCCATTGCCCCTCTGTTTATCACAAATCTTCCTGGATACCGGCGGCCTGACCCGTCTTGAGTTGCCATTAGGGCAGTGTCTATGCGAAGAGAAGCCGGTATTTGTGGTTCCATTTGCAGCCTTAGGCGTCGATTGTCGGGTCTTCGGCACATGGGTCACGTGCAGTAGCTGATCGCCAATAGAATATGCCACATTGGGAGACCGGTGCATC
The DNA here is from genome assembly GCA_002072365.1 of Penicillium flavigenum. NCBI lineage: Eukaryota > Fungi > Ascomycota > Eurotiomycetes > Eurotiales > Aspergillaceae > Penicillium > Penicillium flavigenum. The sequence continues at coordinate 182,120 of MLQL01000025.1, forward strand.
GGTTATCCCGGTTCCGGGATATTTCTTAATGGCTAACGCTCATGCTGGTTTATGTCCGCTACGTGCAGAGTGCTATCCCCGGGATCATGCAGCCTCAACTTGCTCGGGCATTTGCTGGCGACATTGGTGGCAAGTATGCAAGTATTCTTTCGGATGTCCGATCGTTCTGAGTAGTCCGATTTACGTTGTAGTTTGTCTAGACCGGTTCGTACGGCATGGCTGATGCCTAACTCTTTCTTGTTTTGGTAGTCATTTTCTGAGAGAACTAAATGTCCAACCAATGAAAGCAACAGAGCAGCAGTAGTACCCAGCAACCCTGTACGCATCAGAATTCACATGGTGGGTCTGGTCGTGTACTGGTTCGTCTCCTTGCTATTGTTGCAGCATGTAACATTACTTAACAAGGCCCTTTCTCCAATGCACGGCCATTTCAAGTTAGATGACCCCTTCGGTTACTGGGCTAGGTCGGGACCGGAATCGGAGGTTTCCCAGAGATCTTCTGTGAAGCTCTGTGCTAGATTGCTGCATATATAACAATGTGCGGCACGAGGAAGCTGAGGTCCAGGGCTACGGAGAGAAATGCAGTACTATGGTGATGGATAACTTGCTGCCAAACTGACCTGGTATATACAACCAAAGAGGTCAAAGTATTAGAATGACATAATGACCATCAAGATAGTGCTTTGTATAGGCCTCCCGAGGTCTCTATGTTGTAAACGTTGCGGGAGTGCCAAGGTTACCCCACACTTTCTTATCAGTTCTGCACAGAGATACGATTGGCGCTGAGATCCCCTGTCCTGCCTTCTTCTGATATCCTTAAATCAAATATGCCGCCAGATCGACGTGTGCAGCGAATTGTCCGAGTAAGAACTGGTTGTTTGACTTGCAGGCGTCGCAAGAAGAAATGCGACGAGACACGTCCAATCTGTGCTGGCTGTCAGCGCAATGACCTGGCCTGCCAGTGGCCTCCAGATGTACCTGGCAAGAGAGATCCCAGCCACGAGCACGAAGCTCAAGCATCTGCGGCAGATGAGTGCCGACCGAATATTTTCGATGCCATTGAGCAGCTCGATGAGATGTCGATGCCTAGGAGTCCCTTATCGCAACGAGCGCCATCTGTTTCATCTAGTGCAGGGCACTCGGTGACTATTGGAGACCACTTTGAAGATACGACGCTGCATGAGGAGACCCATAATCAACGCCGACTGTCAACAGCTACAGGAGCTACCACTACCAGTGATGCTCTTGTCGCCTCTGTGTCAATGGGAAACGTGCTGCCGCGCAGCCTATCCCTGCTGCCTGGATACGATGCCGAGTCCTATCAGCTTCTCAGTCATTACCTAGCCACAACAGCCGACTGCATGGCGAATGGCTCCACGCCTATCAACCCCTTTCTGGTACAGATTGTACCCCTGGCATTTTCTAGTGACTTGTTGTTGCAGCTGGTAATCACTCAGAGCGCCGCTCACCGCGCATTTCGATCACGGGACGAATCAGATACAATTGCCCACAGCCACTACACAAAAGCCCTCCAGCATTTCCGTCGTGGAGTAACGGACTTTATCGACGGGAAAGAATCGAATCCTCTCATGCTCCTAGTGGGAGCACTTCTGATGTGTTTTACCGAGGTAGGACATCCATGATTCTAAAATAATGTGTTCAACAGTCTAACCAAACCAGACAGCAAAGGGTGATATGAACGGGACAATATTCGACCACTTGTCAGCCGCGAATTCACTGTTGGTCAAACTGCTTGCCCAGAGCGACTCAGCGGTTCCACGAGACTTGAAAGATTTCGTCATCGAATACTACACCTATACTGCGACCGTCAGTATGATTTCGATCGATGCTCGCTTTAGTGGGCAGCTCTTCTTAAACCTGGATCTTGAGCAACGGTCGCGTGAATTGCTGCGGACCCAGTACGTGGGCAACCTGTGCGGTTGCTGGATGGAACTATTGCTGCTGATCCCGTGTATCTTCGATCTCGGTCGGCAGTGGATCATGGATGATACGCAGGCGGTCATTCCCACAGCTGATGATATCGCCATGTTTGCCTCCATCCAAGCCCAGATTCTACGCTGGTCGCCTTATCCCAATGTCGGGACGGAGGTCCGTCTGGCTGGGTTAATCTTCCAAGAAGCCATACTCGTCTATCTATACACCTCCCTAGGTGGCTTCCAATACACCAATGATGGAATGTATAAAGGCATGGTGGAAAATGCAGTGACAGAAGCCATGTCATACTTGGGTGAGCTGTCTCCGAGTGCGCGCATCAACTCTGGCCTCTGTTGGCCGATCGCTGTGGTGGGTTCATGCCTTCTCAACCCCGACCAACAGGACTGCCTACGAGGACGATTGAATGCCATGACCGAAACATTTGGTCTTGGAAATATGCACCGAACACTTCTACTCCTCGAAGCAATGTGGCAATCACCTGCGTCCGTGGCCGGGCCTTGGAATATTTGTCGAGCAATGCAGCAAAACCAAATATGGATCTCATTTGCGTGATGTATTGTCATTCTGTTACTCATATTATGTACAAAACTAGCAAGTCGCCATCCATTCATGCAGCCAAGTTCTTCGGTGCTTCCGTCGCCGGACCCTCCGGCGTAACATATGCCTTTGTCAAGCCACCATCGACGACGAAGTCAGTAGCATTCACAAAACTGCTCTCGTCACTAGCAAGGAAGATCACCGCATGGGCCTGTTCAACTGCCTCGCCAAACCGACCGGTAGGGAAATGGACCTCACGACGGAAACGCTTTTCCTTATCATCACCAAGCCAATCCTGCAAGAGAGGCGTGCTATCTAAATGTCAGTTCCATCAAAGGTTATAGACAGGAAAGGGGCAAAATATCAACATACTTAAGAGGTGCAGGACAGAGCGAATTGAATCGGAAACCCTCGCGGGCATGGACAATGGCCAGCTCCCGAGTCATTGCCAATACAGCACCCTTGCTAGCGGTATACGCCAACTGCGGCGTCGCAGCCCCAACCAGCGCAACCATACTAGCAGTATTAATCACGCTAGCGCGCTTCTTGCCATGCCTCCGGAACGCGCGCACAGCATGCTTCGAGCCGTACCACACGCCCTTCACATTGATATTCATTGTGCGATCCCAGATATCCTCGGGACACTCCTCCGAATCTCCATCCTTGGGGTGCATGATTCCAGCGTTATTGAAGATGATATCTAGTCCACCCCAGGCGTCGAGATGAGCGACTGCTGCTTCGATGTGGGACTCATTCGACACGTCGACGACTTTAGTCTCGACTTTTCCGGTGCGGGTTGAGGCGGGCACGACACTGTTCACTTTGGACAAGGCTTTGTTCAAGCCTTCGTCACTGATGTCGGCCATTAGGACGGAGGCGCCTTCACGGAGCATGAGGATTGTTGTTTCAAGGCCAATGCCTCTGCTTTTGTTAGGAGTGTCTTTGGTTGTTTGGTTTGTCATAGGTGGATAGAGGCACATACCCAGCTGCGCCGGTAACGATGGCATTCTTGCCTTCGAGACGCCCGACCATTTTGATATTGTGTGTGTGATACGATAGAAGGAACAAGGGAGGAAATGGAACAGCTTGCTGGACTGGTTTTGAGTAGTTGACAAGAGTGAATAAGACCGTAGGAGGTAGGCCCTTGGTAAAGGCCTGAATTTATACCATTTCCGGTCTCCAATATCCAGCCCACATGGTAAAATAGACCCAGCCACGGAGTCCACGCGCTACATTCTTCTCCGTGCCCTTTTTCTCATCTCAATCCACAAAGGTGTGGTTTGAATTCAAAGCTCTATCGCGCTCCTACTACCCCACCCGCCGGCGCGGTGAGCTCAACACGCGGGGCATGAGGGGTAGCTGTCAGGTAGATCTTCTACCATTTAGGTGCATGAAGCGTTTTCGGGTATCGTGGACTATCTTTGGTGGGGTCTCGGGGCTAAGGCAGCGCGGTCCGGGACCGCGCTATAGTGGGGCCTATTTGGATGAGCTTCAGACAATATGTTGGAGATTACTCAGCACTGAGTATGCAGATATACATGGATGTTCATACAACTCATCCGTGGTACCTCAATTGCAAATCCCCCCAGTTGGATATGGTGTGTTGTCTTGTGGCTCTAAGTCAAGAGTTATAGGAGACATGCTCGGACAGTTAGATAATAAAATAATTGAATGAAACATTATTGAGGTAATATTGAATTGTTCCAAACTATGACACTATTTAACCATCTCCAAAACGAATTGCTCATGCCGAGCCATCCTTGATGTGGTAACTCTTCAGCTTCACGAATCCATCGTAACCCCGTGGCCCAAGAGTGCATCCCAAACCTGATGTCTTCCAGCCAGTCCAGGCAAGATCCTAATATGCAATATTAGCATTGGAGAACCAGTAACAAGTCGATTTAGAAATTGGAGAAATATCTTACCGGGCTTGGATAGTCACAGCGATTAATGAACACTGTACCGGCCTCAATTCGGTCGATCAATTCCTCTCCGCGAGCGATATCCTTCGTCCAGACGCTCGCCGTCAGACCATAATCACTATCATTCATCAATGTAATAGCTTCTTCATCACTGGAGACCTTCATAATTGGCATCACAGGGCCGAAAGTCTCCTCTTTCATCGTAGCCATGGTATGGTTGACATTGGTCAACACAACCGGAGAGACAAAGTTCCCTTTTTGGATCTGAGGGTTGCTCGCCACCTCGAAGCTTGGATTCTGCGGAGTAGAGTTGACAGCTCCTTTAGCAATTGCATCCTTGACGTGAGCAGCAATCTTTTCCATGGCCTGCGTTGAGATGACAGGGCCTGTTGTTGTGTTTTGGTCCTGCGGGTCACCGAGTTTATACCTGATTGAATGTCAGAGAGATATCCTTCTTTTGAATGTAATCAAGCTCACGATTTCAGCTCCTCCTGCACAGCGCAAACAAAGTCTTCGTAAATATTCCCATGCACGTATACCCGCTCTATGGAACAGCAACTCTGTCCGGAATTGAAAACAGCTCCGTCCACGAGTTGCTCTGCGACGTGCTTCACGTCGGCATCTGGCCGAACATATGCAGGATCATTTCCACCGAGCTCGAGGTTGACGGGCTTGATGTGCTTGGCGGTTGCCTCCCTGAGTCTGATTCCACCTGCAGTTGATCCGGTAAATGAGACTGATTGGATCTCAGGGATCTGTGCCACCTGGTCCAAAACATCCAGGTTTCCAATATGAATGACCTGGAGGACCTGAGACGGAAGCCCTGCCTCGGTGAAGACCTCGAGTAGTCTATTTCCAAATAGCGGGGTCTGCGGCGAAGGGCGCAGGATAACGCTGTTACCAGCAAGAAGTGCCGGGACAAGGGCATTGACAGTAGTCAGGTAAGGATACTATCATATCGATAAGCAAGTATGAGAATACATCAATAGCAGTCCTCACTCACATTCCAAGCACCCGCAATAAGCACTGGCCCCACGGGAACACGCTTGACCATTCGCCGGAAGCCGGCTTCTGGCCGACCAGGGAGATCGGACAGGCTCTCTTCCGCAATATCCATCAAGTACTCGGCGCGCAGACGCATAGTGTTGATCTCTGATGCACAGTACCGGATGGGTCGGCCCATTTGTGCAGTCAGTTCTCTGGCCAGATCATCGCGACGCTGCTCGATAATGTCCAGCGCTCGTTTCACAATGCTCTTCCGATCCTCCAGAGAGGTTGTTCTGTAGGACTCAAAGGCTTGCTTTGAGGCGACGGCAACTTTGATAGCTTCTTCGAGTGAAGTGCCAGGCTGGTCAAAGATGACCTTGTGCGTTGAGGGGCAGATAGTTCGAATTTGGTTTGACATAGCGCAGGTTGTGTATCTGGTATGGGAAAAGGAGAAGGATCCCAAAGGTGGGAGAGGTGGGCTTTATAGCGCGGAGCCGATTGCGCGGTTGCAGATCTGACAGCTTATAGTTTTATTATTTTATTTTATTATTCCACTTTTATCCTTTGTCTCTTGATTTGTATCTGCTCGAACTACTTGGTCTTCGCATCTAATATGAATCTTGCAATTACCTTTGCTATCAACCACCCATCATGGGAATCGCCCACTCGGGACAACCCATCTTTATACAGTTCATCATCAAACAACCCATTCTCATGTCTGGCTTCGAGCAGACATGACATAATTCCTTCATTGTATTCCGGGTGCCCTTGTACCGATAGCACTCGCTTGGGCAAGTAAAGGCCCTGAGCTTCACACTTTGGACTTGTAGCCAGATTCGTGCAATCAACTGGAACATCGAAGACAATATCCCTGTGCATCTGTTGAATGCTCTGTATTCAATCAGGATCCTGCTCAATTGAACTTATTCGGGTATGTCTTCACTTGCCAGTGTATTCTTTCCAAACAGTTCTTTCCCGGCCTCAGTCAGGGTGAGCTTCTCGACAGAAACCTCCCACCCAGCCTCGTTTCTGCCAACTCGAGCTCCCAGCGCCCGAGCAAGAATCTGATGCCCAAAGCAAATCCCGACCACGGGCTTCTTGTGTGTTAAAACAGCCTCACGAACGTTGCTTGTGAGATCACGAATCCACTGATCGTCAGCCCAGGCGTCATGTTCTACCAACTAACATCAGTTGCCTTATTCGGATATTGAAATAGATAGTAACATACTGCTTCCAGTCAGAAGAACGGCGTCGACGTTCTCAAGATCAGGAAATCGGCTATTGTCCACCATCTGATGTTCACTAAATTCGACCATAATGTCTTTGGACTCAGATATTTCCAGGTCTTTGAAGCCTTGGCTCAAAAGGGCTTGGAACATTGCGTAGTAGTCGCCATACTTATCGAGGACAGGCTGGATAGGCGTGTCACACACGAGAATGGCGACATGAATGCGAATGGAGGGTGTCATACTGGGAATGTGTACTTCCGCTTTAGATTCACCATGGACAACAAATCCATCAGGTTAATATGGTTTTATCTCAATTCCGACTCTCAAGTTTTGTACCATTCCAACTCGCCGATAAGCGCGCTGTCCACTGACCCCACAGCGCGGACCGCGGAGCATCTCCGAGAGAACATCCGGTGATAGCTTCACCGATGACGTTCATTGTTTTGCGTGTAAAAATATTACGCGCGATCGTCTGCCCCCTGCACCGCGCGGGATTATTTTTGACCTGAGAGATGCGCGGCATTAATGTTGACCACATGTTGGACCCGCAACCTCAGCAACCCACTATTCACGCAATTGTATAAAGCCACAGGGGCCGGCGAAATGTCTCTTTCAATTCAAACTCCAACTGTTGGACTCAGTCAATTAGGCCTGCTGTGATTTGTTGAATTTTCTCAGAATGATCACGCCCACCATGATCACTGTCGAATCACTCCCCAACCTTCTCGCCCACGACATCAAAGTCAAAGTCGCCGGTATCGACAGCGATGGCGTACTTCGTGGCAAGGTTATGGCCAAGGAGAAGTTCCTTGGAATTGCGGAAAAGGGATTTGGCTTCAGCTCAGCCCTTTTCGGTTGGGATATGCATGATATGCTATGGACAACCGATGCACGGGTCGCACCCCCGGAATCAGGGTACGCAGATTTCCTGGCTGTCCCAGATCTGAGCTCGTTCCGCCGCCTACCTTGGGAAGAAAACATTCCGTTCTTTCTAGTGCGATTCCTTGATGATACACGTCCGGTTTCTGCAGATGGGAGGAGTATGTTGAGGAGTCTGTGCGATAAGCTTGCAGGGGAGGGGCTTCATGCTTTAGCTGGAGGTAAGTCACTGGAAACGCCGATGAGAGGATCTGAAAGGCTGATTCCAGACAGTCGAACTTGAATTTATGAATTTCCAGACCCCTTCCGAAGACGGATACGGCAGTGCAGGCTCCCAGCATCCCAACCTCGCTACTTTCCTGGAGAAGAATGCCCCTAGTGCCCTTCGGCCAATTACAGCTGGGATGTTCTGCTATAGCTCAACGAGGCCGGTTGCCAACAAGAAGTACTTCTACGATATTTTCAATACAAGTGCGCAGATCAACTGCGGCATTGAAGGATGGCATACTGAGGGCGGGCCCGGTGTGTATGAAGCAGTATGTCATCCATCCAGGTCCTTCCATGAACCCATCTGACACTCCACATAGGCCTTGAAAGTTTCTGAGATTAGCGAAATGGCAGACAAGGTGGCATTATTCAAGTGAGTACCGCAAAAACCGCAAACCGTCGGTTGCTTCCAGAGCTAATAAGTCGACAGACTCTTAACCAAATCCCTAGGCGTTGACCACGGCGTTACACCATGCTTCATGGCTAAGCCCATGCAAGGCATGCCAGGCAGCTCCGGACACATCCACATTTCACTTGCTGACAATGATGGGAAGAACCTGTTTGCAAGGGAGACACCCGAGGCAAACCCTCAATGGTCCGACATCGCACACCTTTCAGACACAGGACGTCATTTCCTCGCAGGGCTTCTAGAAGCTCTCCCAGATATTATGCCATTGTTTGCGCCGACTGTGAACTCGTACAAGCGCCTCGTTGAGAACTACTGGGCACCAGTGCACATTAGCTGGGGACTTGAGGACCGGATTGCCTCAATCCGTCTTATCACGCCACCAGTATGCAAGCCAGGTGCCACGCGTTTCGAAGTCCGCATTCCTGGAGCTGATCTACATCCCCATTATGCGCTGAGTGTCATCCTGGCAGCCGGTTGGAGGGGTGTACAAAAAAAGCTTGAGATCAAGGTCCCACCGATGTCTGCACGCACTCCCGGGGACCGCCCAGAACTTCTTCCCAATACTTTGGACAAGGCTTTGGACCGTTTCTCGGCCCCAGGAAGTGTTGCACGGGAGATTCTGAGTTCGGAGTTTGTAGATTTCTTCACAGCCACAAGACAGCACGAATTGGGTCTTTGGAGAGAGGCTGTGACTGATTGGTAAGTCGGAAATATTGTGCCACCTGGAAATGTAAGACTAACTCGGTTATAGGGAGTTGAAGCGATATATTGAAATAGTGTAAATTTGTAAATTATTGCTGGACGTCGCGAAGCAAATTGATTTCATGACCCCGACTTTTGCTTCAAACAAATCAGATTTACCATATATTTTTTCATCTTGACGAATCCTAAGAATACTTTCTCGAACAAGATCTAGGAAAGAGGAGACAACAAGTCTGCTTAGTGCGTGTGTAGGTAACTAAATTGCATATTTGCCATGCATGCGCACGCCCTTTCCGATAGACTCATCTGCCTAATCCCTTAGGCCCATGTTCGGTATAGCAACTACTTCTCTCTGTGTATATATAGCTGTTACTGAGATGAAGCCCGAAAAAATGGCTGCTCAGTATGGAACAACCTTGGAAGCCCTGGGGGTCCCCACGCCCGCTTATGGTATGACAACCACAACCAATGAAGTATTTCGTAACTGTGCATGTTTCTGCAGGTCATAGGCTTGTATCGAATAAGATTTAACCCTACTGGGAGTAGATACTGAGACTCCTCTGTCACCTCTTATTGTCCAAATAATCCCCATGGACCTACCTTCATGCATTCAATCACTTTATTCAGAGGCTAAGATACAGAAATGCGCTAAGACTTTTAGGTTTCGGGGTGCCTTTAGGCCGCCCACGTGATGATCGGCAGAAACACCGGGGCTCATCCGGGAGGCTGATAACCCCAGAACTTACATATGTATGTGCTCATGTGTATATACATAGGAACCATCAATTCATAACGGCATTCTGTTCGCAAAGCCAGAATGGCTTCGAACCTTCCTCTCCCTCTCCCGCCGCGCACCCCCACACCACCAGCGGACGACGAATATGCCTCCCAGATCAACTCAGGGATACCCATTGATCGCAATTCCCTATCGCCGCTTAAGGCTTCATTTCCGAAGGGTATCATGGATTCCGAACGTAGAGATACTCTGAGTCCCACGAAGTCCTCTTTCAATTTGGCAACCTCGCCTGAAGATGCAGAGACACCGGTCGAGAATGGTTCGGGCGACACTTCCCCCGCCGGGCCATTCAATTTCAATACTACTGTTATGGCAAAGAGCCCAGTGGTCAAATCGGTTAGTTGAATAGCGCCGATTACCTGTGATGGTGGCAGTGCTAACTTATTCCCTCGTGCTTCAGAACATGGGACAACGCCGTGGCCACAAGTACAAACACAGTAGCATCTCGCACCAGATCTTCCTCGAGCCTCCTCCTCGCGCGCCCCTAGCCCTTCCGAACTCCCTGCCCGTGCCAACACTGAAAGAGTGCAGATCTAGCATGTCGAAGGACCAGAAGACCCGCTTCTGGTGGAGTCTATGCCATATGTTCGTTGCGGCGTACACACTCTGGACCGCACATGGCTCCTTGGCCATGACAGCATTGTCGCATCTGATTCTATTCGATTCACTTGGGGCTCTTTTGTGTGTTGCGGTTGATGTACTGGGCAATTTTGAGGTTTGGAAGAGATCGACTATCCGCCACCCGTTCGGCCTCGAACGTGCAGAAGTTCTAGCCGGATTCGCGATGGCTGTGCTTCTTTTGTTTATGGGAATGGATCTCATCTCCCACAATCTGCAACATTTCCTCGAAAAGGCTGGACATGAGCCTCACCACCCGCATGAACATGATCGGGTTTCTCTTGGTAGTGTGGATGTGACTGCAGTTCTAGCTATTTCATCGACGCTTGTGTCAGCAATTGGTCTCAAGAACCATGCTCGAATTGGAAAAGCTATGCGGTTTGGGTATATCCAATCTCTTCCATCGGTCTTGAGCAACCCATCCCACTTCCTCACCCTCTCTTGTTCAACTCTGCTGCTGCTTTTACCTCTGGTCTCAATCCGGATCTATGGTTGGCTCGATAAGCTCCTGTCCGGCACCATTGCCTTCTCCATGTGCTTCCTAGGAACTCGCTTGGTGAAGACTCTAGGTTCCATGCTTCTCATGTCCTACTCCGGCCAAGGAGTTTCTGATGTGATCAAGGATATTGAAGCCGACGCTGCCGTGTTCGGCATTGATGACGCTCGATTCTGGCAGGTCCATTATGGCCTATGTATGGCAAACCTGAAGCTCCGAGTCAATGGTTCTGAGGATAATCTTGTCCGGCTACGGGAGAAGATATCCAGCTTGATTCGCAACAGACTGGGTGGCGGATATGGCGCCGGGGGTCAAAGATGGGAGGTATCTTTGCAATTTACGATTGAGCGTGCATGATCTCTTCAATTTCGATGGCTGATGTCTTATCTGTTCATTGTGCATATGTCTTATTCTACGGGATACCCCTGTATATTATGAACGTTCAATTCGTAGCCAACATAGATTCTTCCAAGTTCAATAAATCAGTATTCGAGGGCATTTACGTATGTAGTTACATGTGTAACGAATGTACAGTAGCACGTAAACGCAAACCTCTTGGTATTACCTTCAGGTCCAGTCTGCACATCCTCATTCCATTCATTTCAAGCAACCGGTTATGACAATTTGACAACGGAAATGTTGAAAATATATATATTTGGTATATTAAACGAGTAAAATAAAATAGGAAGATTTCAAACAGAAGAAAAACTACGGCTGCATGATTCGAATACCCCTGCGAACAGTATTGGTTTCAGTCAATCGCCTTGGACCACATGAAGAAAAATCAAGTGGTAGTGTGGTCTCTCGGCCTATCGACCACACTATCCTCATACACAAACCTCGTACACTAATTACTTCTTCTTTTACTCTAAAGACGTTATAAACTTTGTAATTTGAGCTTGGAATCAGAGCAATGCTATATCGAGCTGTGGGGGTTATTCAAACATATAAATGGGAACACCAAATATATTGTTTACGGAGGTAAGTAACGGAGCTCCTCTGTCATATTTTATAGCGAATCCAAGTCGACCGAGAAGCTTGAACATTTACGACTCGAGCATCTTTTTAATGGTTTTAACGGCGAATATATCAGTTGTACATAACGCATTCGTGGTTTAGTAGTAGAGCAGTTGTGTGGTGGCAATGGGGAATTGTATGTTCGGATATCACCCAGTGTTATAGTGAAGAGGATTATTATACATAGTAAAGAGCAACGTCAACCATTCTGAATGAGGCAGGGGTCCTATGCCCGTCGCTCTAAACCCAAAGGTATAGTTTTGAGTGCGTGCTAGACCATGTGCTGCCGGAAGTCCCCTTTTCCCTCCCTTCTTTTACTCTTCTGCCATTACCTATGTGGAAGACTGAGCTGGAAATACGATGGTTTTTCTGGGATTGGTTTCGGAATGAGTTTCTTGGTGTAAATGAGCATCAAATTATTGAGGTCACTGGATAGTAGGAAACATTATGTTATGAAGAATAATCTCATGGGAACCATAGCCCAGGAAGTACTCGGTAATACCACGGAGATAACCGTAAGTCAAAGCCAAGTAAAAAGTACATAAGAGAAAACGGACAACAAAAGAATGTAGGTATCGCCAATCCAAGGCCTTCATAGGATCCAGCGTGGCATTCTCGACAGTTGTCATTGCGTAAGAACCAAATTCACGCATTTTTAATGGAAGCCGTGGCAAGCCAGCTTGAAGGAGACATAGCCAGGTTCAAGGATGTCAGGGAGACACTGGCCCTCGGCGAAGGGGCCGTGGTGGAAAGGAAGGAAGTGCACAGGCTCGCCGGCGCAGTCATCGTTGTTCCAGATGATCACCCCGTGACAGGAGAATGTGTCCTTGGTGTCCATATGGGCGCGGAAGGAGTAGTTGTCAATGCTCCAGTCACGGTTGACGGTGGTCTTGTCGCAAGTGACGGGAGTGGCGCTCACTTCAGCAGAGAACTTGGGCTCGCCGAGTGCGGGGTGGCCAACGTCGCACTTCTCCCAGGACAGGAAACTGACACTGGCTACAGGGAAGCCGGCGTAGGCAGTCATGGCAAAGGTTGCCGCGGTGGCAAGGGTCTGTGTTGTGTTAGCAAGTTGTATACATCTGAGTGCAGATGATAGATGGATGGAATTACCTTAGAGAAGTGCATCTTGGTCAAGGATTGTGGCCTGGTAAAGAAAGTGATTATCCGGCTAGGAAAGGCGTTAAAGAGAGTGTCGATAGTATGAAGATAGTTAGGTTGAGGAACCTGAAGGGGAACTGCGTCCCATGGTATTTAAGAAGCAATGGGCCGCGACGATCATCATGGTTGGGTAAACATAGTCCCAAAACACAGCTGTCCCGAGCATGTGGAATGTAGGAATTTAATTGTGTATTCAGGTACGGAGTAGTATTTTGCAGCAAAGGAGGGCACTGGAGGGAAGGGGAAAGGGGTTGGAATGCCTAAAATCAAACCAGTCTTGGCAGATAAATGTTGATCTCCCACAAGAATGAAGTACAGCTTCTTCCAAGGTTACAAAGGGCTCTTACAAAGGGCCAAATCAGCTCCCCTTGGGTCCCAAAGAGTGTGCATGCAGTCTGATGGTTTGCTGGACCATGTGCTGTGGGAAATCTATAAACCCCTGCGGGATATTCCTGGCTTAAAGCATGAGGCATGGGACATTTCGATGGAAATATATGGGTAGGTATAGTAGTTGATTTCGAATTGCCCTGGCATGAACGCTCCTTATTGTATGATAGCTAGAAAATAGCCATGCAGTTAGGTGGACTAGACACCCCCCGGGAGCAGTTCAAGGGACTACTCGAGATAAAGAAACTCCAACGACCCAAACGCTTGCACGTCGCAGCCAGCTCCTCCAAATCAAACATCTCCCCGATAGGAACACCCCACCCAGCCAGAAGATGATGATGCAAGTCAAACTCCGGGTTCAGAGCCGGGTAAACCTCAAAGCTCACAGCATCGGACGCAACAGCCGCAAAATGATTATCCCATATGAAGCGCAAAACCCGCTCACTCTGCTCGATTCCAGCATGCTGCGGTATGCCCTGCTGACTATAAGCCACCCGATCTTCGGCCGACATCCGCTCCCACGTCCCAGGCAAGCCAACCCGCAAGAAAAAGATATCGCCCTTCTGGAATTTGATGTTGCACTCGCGCGCGATTTCCTGCACCTCGTCCAGTGAAATCATTTGCCGACTCAGCGCGTTTACTCTGATGCCTTTCTTCTCGGCGTAGGAGACGTAATCGATTAGCACGCCGCGTCCGGCAATACCCTTCTTCGCCCAAAACCCAATGCCAATCCGCGACGAGTTCTCATCTAGAATTTCCTCTGCGCTCGTGCCGCCATAGAAGAGGCGTCTGTCTTGGTCTTCTGGTGTTGGGGCTGGCGCATTGTGGTGCCGGAGGCCATCCCACTGAGAGGACTGCTGTGGATTGAAGTGGTACTCGTCATCGAAGGCGTTGCCCTCGGCAACCCATTTGACACGGTGCTCGAATGGTTTGCGACCGAACCCTGATTTCACGATTCGTGAGTCTTATGTTTTCTTATTTTATTCGATGGTCAAGTGCCCTTATTTTACCTGGTGGGCTCAAATTCTCCATGTTCCAGTTTAAGCATACCCGCTCACCGGTCTGGATTTGTGTTCGCGCGGCTTGAGCAACTATCGCGGGCGTTAGAAGGCGGAGCATCCCCAGCCCTTCTTCTTCTGATCCTGCGGACGCAGGCCAGAACCGACGCTTATCGGGGAGATCATCGAATGTCTCTGGAAGATTAGGAATACCGGACATGGTTCGGGGTGGGTGGAGAGTATTGGAGAAGTAGATTAGCTGAACAACTTCAATGCTTCAAATAGCACTAGCTAATTCAAGTAGTGAGGTTGAATATACCCCTCACCTCGGAGGAAGTCCGGTCCCTTGACGTGGGTATGACCCCCGTGATAAGAGCTCATTGCCAATTTAGTCGAATCAAATCGGGACTAAACCTGAGCTCAATGGTCTTTTGCGCAGGGATTGTTCGGCCGAGGTATCAACAATGCAGGATAAGATACTAGATCTGATTAAGTCTTACCAAGAGAGCTGATGTAGAGGTTGAGTTCTGACGCATGGACCATGCAATGCAAATGAAGACGCCGGGTCTATGACAGCTACGTCTGTGTCGATAGGTAGCCCAAATCCTTTGTTATTCCCTCCTCGTTCCTTCCTCCGTTCCCAACGTGCCCTGTGTAACCCGCTAGCGTAGCAGTGAGGTAAAATTGAAATCATCTTTCGGAAGGCGCGAGGTCCCCACCTGCGAGTATAAACCCCCCAGTTCGATGCATATACTAGTAGAACCATGTATGAAGGCAGTACAGCCCTTAGGCGGTCCAGATGCAGTCGCTGTCAAAGTCAGATGTCCTATTTCCAAAGAGATTGTAGTCCAAAGTCCATGTGGTATGCATATAGAAGCTACAGAAAATAGGAAAGTAGAGTACAGGGTGATATCGCCAGAAGAGAACAGCAAGCAGAAAAGTTACATGTCATCCAAGTCGTCATTAGCGTTCGAGGCACGCTTTTGCATATCTGACATTTCATACTCTTCCTTTCGGCTTGAAGACCCGGCACGCTCCCCAGCCGACATAGCAATCGCCTGGCGGCCAGTGTCGGAGGATTCGAGGAACTCGCGCAGGCGGCGCTTGCCTTCTTCCAGAGCTTGCTGGGAGGCGGCTTCAGTCATCTTCAGCATGGGACCCCACAGGTTGAGCTGGTAAGTGATGTATGCGCCAATAGCAAACGCAAATAGCAGGATAAAGTAAGCTGGGTTGCGGAGGACTGGACAGTACATCAGTAAATGCGAAAATGAAGGATTCATCAATGAAAACTTACCAGCCCAGATTTCGTTCCAGCCAAGAGCCAGCAACAAACCGTAGAAATACAAGGGGACCTGTGTCATACCGCCGATGGCACTGCGCTTGGCCTCGACGTAGACACCGTCCGCGGCCTTCTTAAATCGTACAGTGAGCTCTTGGCGCTTCGCATCGCTAAGAATTGTCATCTCTTCTTCTAAACTCTTGCCCTCGTGTTCGTCCACACCCCCGATGGGGGCCAGATCCTCCTCGTCTGCAGGTGTCGCGGTGCTTGGAGTGTGTCCAATCCATCGGTCAAGCGGGGGTGGGGCAGTAGTCCTTTCGAGGCGGAAACGAGACAGAAGAGGAATCACCGTCAAGGTAGACTCGCGAGCACGGGTGTAAATGCCCTCGATGTCATCAGTTGGGCGCCAGATACGTGGCACGCCGGCTTCGTCGTAGCGGAACTTGTCCTCGAAGTTTTCCCGAAGTTTGAGGAGCAAGTTGCCCTCAATCATCTCCTCTTCAATCTTGGCGCGAAGAACACCCCAAGACTTACGTCGCAGTCGCCAAAGGCCAACATCGACCTCATCAATGCTAGCATCGAAGCTGCTCGCACGGTCCGTGAATCTCCGCTCAGCGTCAAGAACAGTTTCTTCAAACAAGTTCCAGATCCGATCCCAGAAGTCCTTCTCGGTAGGTTTCTCCCCGTTCTCGGGTGCACCACCTCCAGCTCTTCCAGACCCGAGGGCATTGAACTCAAGGCCGACAGATTCACCCAGACGAGATTGAACCCACCGCTCAACGCGGGTGGCCAGACGTCTCATTTCATCGCGGCGCAGACGGGCACTGACCTCAGCCAATTCTTTCTTAAACAAAGATAGCTCTTGCGTGTAGTTGCTCCAAGAAGCTCCATCCACCAATGTGGAGTGGGCGACCTCCTCGAACTTCTCCAATGAAGACTGGGTCTCCTTGGCGACGATTTCGGCGAAGTCGTAGCTACCGCCCTTCTTCTGGCCATCCTTGACAGCAGCGCTGACCGAATCACTGAAGTCGCGGATTCCAGACTTGTGAGCTGCCGACAACTGGCCGTGGAAAAGTGCCTTGAGGCGGGTATCGACCTTGCCCTGAAGCTCGGCGCTTTTCCGCTGGTAAACGCCCTTGTGGTATCGGCTGGCTTCCGTCTCAAAACTTTTTAGCGTCTTGACGCGCGCAGCACGCATGGCAACACCAAGTCCCCCTAGGATCTCAGGTGCACCAACACGCACGGACTCGGCCTGCTTATCCTCAAATGCGGTGATCGCCTCATCGAAGCCGATCATTACCTCGCGCAGAATTTCGTCGCAACGGAATTGCGCAAGCAACTCCTGCTGTGTGGGCAAATCCAAGTCCTTGTTATTGACGATTTGATCCCAAATTCCCTCCGCATAATGTGAGAATCCATCGGCCGGGATGCGGCGATGGTATTCAGGTAGGAAGACTCCTCCTTCGGAGAACTCGCCCTTTAGGGCATCCCTCTTTGGGTCTCGGTGACCTTCCCGGAAACGCAGGCCAAGCTTGTTTGCCTCCGTCACAAACTGGTCAGGCTGATAACCCTTGTGTGGCAGTCCGTAGAATTGGAAATCAAAGTAATCGTGGATCGTCGACTTTTCCAAGCCCGCAGGTTTCGATATAGTGTCCCAAAGGCGGGAGAGGTCTTCCAATAATGTCTTCTGCAGGTTCTTGAGTGGTGTGGTACCAATGAAATCACGAATGACGAAGAATAGGAGGGACCGGTGAGTGGTACTGTAGAGAGATTAGCACCCGAAGCGCAAAGTGAAGCAGACGATCGAAAGGATACATACTGTTTATCCTTTAGGAACAGTTGCAAGTTGACTTCGAACACGGTCTTCAACAACCCCATGTTGGCTCCCTGATACAACCCCACCTGGTGTTCCCAGATGTTGACAATGAGAACCTCACTCGTTGCAAGCGCAAAGAGCGCACTCTTGCGCTCGAAGTCCTGATCCTCGCCTCTCTCGCGACCGTCAGTTCCCTCCACGTCCATGACCAAGATGTTATCAGCCATGCGCTCCGCCGCGCCGGCGTCGCCCTGCTTCTTGTTGTTCGAAAGCCAGATACCCTTGGTTGTTTGCCTTCTCTCCATCTCCGACATCACGGAGAACTGGGTACCGAACAGGTGATTGAGCAGTGTGGACTTTCCAGTGGATTGCGAACCAAACACGGAGATGAGATGGTAATTGAAACCAGCCGACGTGACATTTTCAAGGGACAAATATTTGGACAGGTTGGGACTATAGTCATGCGATCAGCATTCAAGCGTCATAAATTAGATGAACCATAGCAGATGGAGGTGGCCGTACTTGAACTCCTTATTCTCATCAATGACCTGCACGCCGTGCTCATAGGAAGCAGCATCGCCTTCGGCACCGATCGAAGCAAGGTGGCCATTTGAGAGAACCGGCGGCGCAGTTGGACTCCTTTCCAACCCTGAGGGGCGTCGTTCAGCCATGTTTATCTTCTGCTCTGTGTATGTTGAGGGGGAGAGGTGTTTGTGGCAAGAGCGACTTGAAATAGCAAAGATATTGTAGGACTTAGAGGGCCATGCAGGTGGAAAAAGCAACAGACTAATCGAACGGGGAAATGGGAATAATTCAGGGATCACACGGTCGTTTCACGGGTTCATTGAGATGATCAGTCCCGAGGTCGATGTCCACCCGTGGGTTGGGGAAGTCTTACATAAACCCCTTTAGCCCCGGCAACGTCACTTCTGGACCACTCTAGACTTATATGGCATTTTATCAACAGGATATTGAGATTTCCTCTACTAATGGTATATTGTCACTACAGAAAACCAATCCTGCTTCGCTATTTAGACCTCACCGGTTTCTGGCAGCAGATTCCCCCCTGTCATGCAATCAGATGATAGAAATTGCATTTCTTTCGACGGAATATATTC
This sequence comes from Penicillium flavigenum, assembly GCA_002072365.1. Classification (NCBI taxonomy): domain Eukaryota; kingdom Fungi; phylum Ascomycota; class Eurotiomycetes; order Eurotiales; family Aspergillaceae; genus Penicillium; species Penicillium flavigenum. The sequence continues at coordinate 200,691 of MLQL01000025.1, forward strand.
ATTGTCAAATGTTCTTAATTTACATCATATACAGATTTCAGGCAGTTAAGTAAATACACAAGGGTATCTAAACTCACGGTGGTGGTACACCATCTGACCAGTCCAGATTCCAGCCCTGATCAAGTCCGAGGTCAACACTGTGGTTTGGCCACATATACTGCCCAAAATCATCGAACAGGCCACTAAATGCGTTGAGCTCCAGGCCAACATATGGGTTTGTCACTGTTTCACTCCTCGAAAGCCATGACTGGTCTGAATAACCAGGCTCCATCGTGGGTGTGAAGGAAGCATCATTTAAGGCATCAGTGTTGGTACTCGGTGCACATTCAGGGTCTGACATCGGCGGCGTATAGAGCTGAGTAGGACATTGTTCTGAGTAGGAAGCTTCGGTTCCTATGGTGCCTGATACTACTGAGGTCGGCTCCTTGATTTTTGGACGACCTTTGGAAAACTTGGTTCCCGCCCCGACAGTAATAGTACCAAAATAGGGCACGGTAATTTTGCAGCTCGAGAGGCTGCTCCAATCGTGCTTGAAATCTTTGGTGTCGTGGATGGCGCGGAGAATGTTTGCAGACTCGGCAGCAACTGAACCTCCCAGCTCCGTTGCCGCCTGACCAAGGATCCCAATGACCTTTTTTACCATATCCCAGTCTTCTTCATCTTGCTCTTTACTTTGATCTGGATTCTCGTCGGAATAGCCTTGCAGGTGTATTATCAAAAGAAGACATAGCGTGAAGGCCATAAAGTCGATCATTTTGCACAAATAGGGCTTGATGTTAGATCGAAGGACCTTGTACAGGACGAGCCCTTCTCTTGCGGATTGAATCGCGATCGTGTGGCAGGGACGGAATCGAGGCTCATGGGGAGATTGCAGCATCAGGGGGAGGTGGAGAAAAGCACGTAGTAGCTTGAGCATGAATTGCAGCGGGACCCTCTCAATATAGTGTTCCCGTTTCTCATAGTGACAAGGCTCTGCGGCTTGGAAGTGACTTGGCATGGATTCCCAAGAATCCTGCAGCTCTTGGTCCAGTCGTAATGTTGCTTCGAGAGTCATCTTGGAAGGGTCTTGGTTTCGGTCAACCATATGGCCCGTGATAATGCCAATGCGCGACACGTATTCCTCGGGAGCTGATAGATTTGAATTGAGACGTTGCTCCATCTGTGGCAAAAAGAATTGATCACTGATACCATAAGGCAGGCCAAGAATCAAACTCAGGAACCGATCCGATGTTGCCAGGGAACACCAGATTTTTAAGCGCCTTTGATATAAAGAGTCGCCTGGCCTTGGAACCTTAGTGGACAGATGCATCCCAGCTAAATGGGCAAACTCGATTGCCCGACGGATCACCAGCCAAGCTTTCCGGAGCCGGCCATCAGTCAAATGAACCCTGTGGAGTAACATCTGACATTCTATACCGGGTAGGGTAGCCGCGAAGTTGTCATCACGGGCGATGAGACGGTCCACCATCTCAATGCATTGATCAGAGAATTTTTGAGGTTCAAAGGGCACGGTTAAAGTGTTAAAGTCAAACTCAGACGGGGCATGAACCGCGCTGATACTCAGGCACATGAGTACCTTCGCGACTTCGGCAGGAGCCACTAGATTATCGCGACAATTTTCATTGAAAACGAGTCTGTCGGCATGTCGATCGAAGAGCTCCGGGAAATGATCTTGCCACACCAAGCAATGGAAGGACGCGTTGATAATCTTATTCATATCCTCTAAGGGAGGTAGAAATCTCATGAGTTCTGCACGCACCGCTTCGGCTTTTGGCGACATGTCCTGAACACCCGCGAATTTATCATTATTCGACGAGTCCTCTCGGCGGCTCACGAGATAGTTGTCAAACAGCTGTAGTATCGGCGCATTGCAAATTTGGTCACTGGATGGGCCTAGTTCGTCTGGCTCAGTATCCAGTGGTCTTGAATGGGCTTTTATACCGTCCGCTGGCTAATGTCAGTCATCCGGCATCAATCCACACTCATCCGGGAGATACCAACATTGTTTTATCCCATGGTGATCACAAGACGGAGTGTTAGAGTCCCGTTGGTCTAGTCGCTTGGTCAGCCCCTCCACGAGGTTCTCCAAGTGCGCAACTCGCTCGCGTAGACTGTATGGCTGTTCGCCAAGTTGGGAGTTCCGCTGGTAGCCGGATAATGGAGGGGTAACAACCGCATGTTCTTGATCAACACATTTCATGCCTCGGGACCGACACTCATTACAAATTTCTGGACGGTTGGGGTGGAATGTACATCGAATCTTACGTCGCCGACCTATAATTGAATACTATTAGCGTAGGCATATCAAATGTCTATTGACACATACACTCTGTGCAACTTCTGGTCCCCTTCCTCATCCGCTTTCGCGCCGGTTCTTGGTCCGACCAGGATTCCATATTAATCAGTACAGCGAAAATGCAAGTCTAAGATCCTCTGTCCACGGACGTTGTGTTGCTAAGTCGATCAGATCAGTCGTTGTAGGTTGTGCAGCAGGGTCCTTTGGCGAGGAATGATCTCTGGAGGAAGACAAGAGAAAGGGGGCGCAAGAGCTCTGAAGAGCCAAGGCAATCTAGAGCTCAAATCAGTCCCACGTAATCTTAAACAAAAGCACAAAAAGGAACAGTTGGATAGTTCCCATGGATGTTCGTCCGTCAAGTTCGGCCGAAGTGCCCAGGTGATGCGACACTTTCACCCGGGCCAATCAGATGCAATGCGCTATTTCCGTTAAGTCCGTCCACGGGTCTACTATAGAACAGTACGGGTATGTATATTAGCTACCATCTACAACATATACGCGTTGAGGATCCATTCACAGCGCTATTTATTCCATGGCATGATTTTTAACCCCTTCCAAGGTTGTCACTGTCCATCTCTCTTCGTTTTGGTCTACCAAGCACCGAGAGGCTGCAAGTACTGGATCATATCCGCTGCCTGGAGTTTATGGTAGTTCTGCCCAGGGTGATAATGATTCCACCAAATACAGGACGTGCCATTCTTATTGAAACAAGTGGCATTCGGAAATCCATATGCCTGAGGATCGTCCAGGATCTTCGGCATAAAGGACCAAGTATCGTAAAGAACGATAGTAGTCTACGATCATGTTAGTTTTATAAAAAAAACCCCCCCATGGTAAGAGACCTCAACGTACGCCAGTATGACTCGACTTGAATTCATTGATCATTGATTGAAGGCCGTTATTGTAAGCCTTCACCCACGTAGCATACGTTTTAACGGCTTCCGGCCCCTCTTTGATGATCATAGGACTCCGATCTGTAGGCGGGACATTCAGGAAAAGGAACTTCCGTCCGCCAGATGCATATATCTTCTCAATGAGGCATTTGTACTGTGCCATTAATGTCGGCACAAGTAAACTAGGTTGGGTGTTTTGATGGCCCCAGCCGATGCTACAAATTGAAAACATTAGAACATAGCAGACAACGGTGTTTTGAGGAGCAATACTCATTGATGCCAATCCAGAATCCAAACACTGCATTATCTGAAGACCACGGCGCAGATATAGGCTTCTTGCCGTATGCCAACTCGAAGTCCCGGACTTGCGATGTCAAAGGTTTTGTCTCCTCCCAAAATATATGCACGACAGGGTGGACTTCAATGGGAGAACCAATCGGTGGTGATGGCGTTTGTGCGGTGGGCTGGGGAAAAATACCCTCTATGTGTTCGCACGGGGCCAGGACAGCGATGTCTGTTTCAAAAGATTGGAGGACGGTGACAAGCCAGATCCTCAGAGTAACTGGAAGACCCTTGGCCGAAGAATCATTGGTCGGCCAACTGCAGTTGCAGAAGCACAAAACCGCTTACGCGTTCTCGTGCAAGGCACCGATAACTTCCTCTATCATATCAAAGGAGACGGGCGGAATTGGGGGCAGTGGGAGTCACTGGGTGGCGCCATCGTCGGCGAGCTCTCTCCAGTGTCTTGGGGCCCGGACCGGTTAGATGTGTTTGTGCGTGGGACTGACAACCACGCATATCACAAAGCGTGGGATGGGTCCCAATGGCGACCGTCCCCAACAGGCTTTCATGCCCACGGCGGCGACATCGTCTCTACACCTGCAGCTGTATCTTGGGGGCTCGGCCGGCTAGATGTGTTTGTACATGGTGCCGACAGTGGCATACACCACAAGGCCTCCCAGCAAGGTCTGTTTCAATGGACAAAAGGTTGGTTGCCACTTGGATCCAACACTCTCAGAGGACCGCGCGCCGTTGCTGCCAGGGCCAACAATCTGGACATTGTTATCCAAGGAAAGGATTCAAGCATCTGGCATAGGGCATTTGATGGCGCTTCATGGGTGCCAGCTAATGAATGGCGCTTGATTGGTGGCCCTATTGACGGGGCCCCTGTGCTTGGCCCATTGGGCTCTAGCCGGTTTGAGGTGTTTGCACGTGGGAACAACGGGGATTTGTTACGATTCACATGAGTATAAATTAGGGAGTACGTCCTCGTTCATCTTATGCCGGATCGATGAAGGTAGTTAGCTGGATAACATGTCACTAAAGAATGTCCAAAAGTGTGCTCTTGGAAGAAGATCCATTTCTCCCTTCCTGTTTTTGGTTTTACCCCTAACTCTACGGTTGCCCCAAATTGGTTTGCAAATGCAAGGGCTTATCCAATCAATTTTTATTCCTTCTTTTTTTTATTTAAGTTGTGCCGTATACATCATTCCAACTACTGAAAGTAGATCACCAACTACCAACTTTTGTTATCTCTTCCCAATCAACCTCATCGGCAACTCCGTAATTGAGCACATACGGTACCTTTTGTTTCGTTTTATCAGGGAAAAATGGAGCTAGTCTCAAATTAACTACCTGTATACTTTAAATTTGCTGCTTTCGTCTGTTAGACCTAGAGCTGTGATGTCGTCTATTACGCCATCTTAAGCCTAGAATTTATTTTCGATTCTAAAAGGGCGAGTTACCTGTCCACAACTCGATCAACAAGACTACGAAGGCTGGAACGCAACTACATAATAAATGTTATTGATTTCAAATCAAACGCTTTGTAGCCGCCTACGTCTGCTTGCAAGACAACTGGTTTTCCCCTTAGGAGAAAGATATAGGAGAGGCAGATGTGTAGTCTGATTATTGACAAAACCGAACCTTGACCTTCGTCTAAGACTTCGCAACTTCGGTGCCCGATTCTGCGGTGCGGGCTGTCGATACCCAATGTCCCACACATCATATGTCACATGTGGTTCACAGACCATTAATCCCTTAACAATATATCGATGACGGTAGTAGGTAGTCATAAGTACGATATATCGCATTAAGTATAAAGTTCAAAAATAGAGTTCTCGGCTTAAGCGGAACCAGATGAGTGAAGGAAAAATAGTAATTAGTACTCGGACTTTGGAGATCATCCTTTAACCTTAATTTTGATCGAGCAACCTAGAATTGATTTCCTGCCCCACTTAATACGGGGAGTCGAATATAAAACCCTCTTCCCTAAGATGTGTGTCTCAAGCTCGAGGGATGTGCACTAAATAAATGTTATACTTGAATTTACAGATATCACGTCATAATCACCGAAGCGGCTGAACGCCCCTAAATCTACTCGTGTCCCCGAGCACTCCTGAAAAGTATAAGGCTGGGTGTCGCTCGCGTCTGAAGCGTGTCCACCAGACTTCAGTCAATTGTGTATTTGACTTCTTTCAGAAACAGAAAGCAATCATGGTCCGAATTCAAGATTTTGAGGGGATGCAATACTCCCGCGATGGGACTACGGCTGAGAAACAGGACTACGCCTACTTCAACCAGCAATATGCGACCTCAACTCACGAGGACGATCACAACATGTACCCAGATCTCATCGTTCAGCCGAAACGAGACGAAGACGTCATCCAGACTGTGAACTGGGCCAGAGAGAACAAAGTCGCTATCGCTATCAAGAGTGGTGGTCACCAGTACAGTGGTGCATCGTCTACCAGTGGCAAGAACATTCAGATCGACCTTAGCAACACATACAAGGACTTGATGGTTCTGAATCCCCGCGACCCCATTGACCAGGATAGAGCACTGGTGTACGTTGGCGTCAGCAATCAACTCAAGGACTTCAACGCATATCTCAAGCACAACCAACTTTTTGTCCCCCACGGACAGTGCGCTTACGTATGTCTGGGTGGGCATGGTCAGACTGGTGGTTATGGCCAACTTGGCCGTAGCTTTGGCCTTTTTGGCGATCATATCAGAACCATTCGTATGGTCTGTCATGACGGTGTCATTCGAGACGTCTCTAAGGAGAACGAGGCCGACCTTTTCTACGCCGTACTCGGGGGCAGTCCAGGTAATTTTGGCATCATCACGCACTATATCGTCGAAGTATATCAGGCCAAGAGTTACATGGGGACAGTTTCCGGTCCAGATGGATTCAAGGGACCACATGGTATTAAAGGACTCTGGATCTACTCTCCGGAGGCCCTCAAAAACCTGCTTACTGCAGTCGCACAAATGGCTGACGATAGCAATGTTCCGCGAGGCTTTGACCTCTGTGTGAGCGTCCTCAGTACCGACTTTCCCGTCACGATGCTATTCCCCACATTGAAGAATGCTGACGAATGGGAACGCATTCAAAATAAGATCAAGGGAGCCCTCGCGGATAAGTTTCTTGACTGGCTGAATGGCAGCTTCCCCGCAATCATTGTGCTCTATGCCCAGTGGTGCCCAACCAGCAAAGATGACAAGTATGACGAGAGTGTTAGTCAATGGTTCAACAAGTTCCGGGCCATGAAGGGTTTCTTCGAAAACGACACCCTCCTCATCAACGAGCTCGAAGAGGACATGTCTCAAATGACTGGAAGATGGATCTTCCCCAAGCAGCGAGAGTTTGATCTCCCTTACGTCAAGCGCACATACTCTACGAACTCGAAGACTCTCGAAAAGGACGGCTGGGTCGACTATGTGGTTGATCGCATCGACTTGATCTATAACCCGCACCGGTTGCTCGATAATAACCCGGGAGACAAGGAGTACGAAGTTTACACAAATTGCAAGCTTTCAGTGCAGATCCAATGCTATGGAGGCGACAATTCGCGTTTCTATTTAAACAAGGATAACGGCACCTCTTACAGCTGGAGGGACACATCGGTTGTCCAGACGCTAGACTGCTTTCATGAACCGGGCGACAAGTATAAAGAGTATGCCGAAAAATGGCAGGCCAAGAATGACTCCATTATGGTTGGTCCCTCGAGCCCTTTTAGCAAGCAGGACAGACGTTTGCTCTGGGGGTCTTATGGTGACTGGGACCTGGGGAAGCAGGAGATTTGGAAATGTTATTATGAGGATGCGGACAAGTACCAGAAACTGGGTAGGGCAAGGGATAAGGCTGATCCCAACGGTACCTTCACTGCAAACCCGTTCGCTGTTTCGGCTATTGCAACCAGGGACGCTTAAACTGTAAGATTGCTCAGTGGATAGGTCACTAGTAGGGAGGGGCTGAGCTCGCTTAAACCTTGAGAAAATAAATTGTTTGCAGGGATACTTGTTCGTCCAGGGCAAAGGAAAGGGAATAATATGGAAGTGCGACGGTTTGACCATAGGCGTTCGGGATTTGGTTACATAATCAGATAATACCCACACACCCCAGGTTTTCGATGACCCGCGAATATTCATCCTTAACCTTAGTATCAACAATAGAGTTGTGGATTGTCGCTCCCCCGACGGCGGAGTTGTAGCTCAATACCGGCGAAGCATTGTATAGAGTAGTTAGGTATCCGACCCAATTGGTACCACCACTCGTTGTACCGGTCCCTATTTGGCATTGTGGGTATCTCAATCCTACTTGTTCGGGTGAATAGTACTCACCTAGTGTCGGGTTTCCCATCGGGTTCATGGTAGATGGCTGTGTGCCATTGACAGCGAGCTCGGTCTGGGTGTAGGAATCTCCACTGTATAGTTCATTAAGCTTCTCTCCGATCAATTGATACAACACGATATCATACAACGTAAAAAGATAAGTCAGTGCACCTTGAGCTTGCCAGGGCGTCGCAGCAACTGTCGCACCGCCTGCCATAGAACCAACATCGTCTCGATTCTTCATGGTATATAACATGAAAGGTCAAATATCTCTGCAACTTCGAAGGAAATAAACAGAACTGCAGGAAAGCCCGTTACACATGCGCCTATAGCTTCTCCTTAAATATATGTTGGCTCGTGTTTCCGTTCCTCCGGTATTGCTTGTGGAGATCTTCCAAATATATTTAATATATTTAATATAATCATCCTTTGGTTGCGCTTCTCTGATTGGTTTGTAGGTGTTCGATGTTACCACTGGGTAGCAATGACAGCACCAATGAAAGTGAACTGCGTAAGCGAACGCGGTCTGATATCTGGATTCATTATATGAAGTATGATCTAGCAGACCTAATAATGCTGGAAAGGTATGGCGATATGGAACTAGATGATCCAATGAGAGATCTCAACACCACTGCGCACCCAAACCAGTTCAAGGGCGGAATCGTAGTGGTTTGGTAAAACTATCTGCGACTTGGGCATAAGAATATTCTAACCCTGTAAAGGCTAGTCCTCATCTCTGAGATATGGAGATCTTGAATGCTTGATTTGCGGAGTACGATGTATACTTCTTAGTTCTATCCCCGCACCCCGTGTCGGAGGAGAGGAGTCCGTGATACTAAACTAATACTAGTGTGCCCCTATTTCGAAGCGAAGGATTATTGAGTTCACCAAGCATTTGGAGAGGTGGATGGTAAAAAGCAGTATTTATTATGATGGATAGCTTAGAATTTGGGTGGATCTTGGCAAGATCATGTTGGCGGAGCACCACATCGTGAGTGCTACAGGGTGCTGCAGGCCAAATCGCCATAGCACCATACATCAGCACCAGAATCATCGTAGGACTGCAGCCCTAGGGCAGTTGTCAAGGCCCAGCTCGAGCAAGTCAATTGGATACTTTTTGGGGAAGAGAATTGAGAATAGCGGAAGATCTCATCTTTTCGCCGACCTATCTATAAACCCGAGCCGACCGCTTGGAGGAATCCACATTTAGCAGGTTTGAATTGAAAGTGGGGCGTGGTATAGTATTCGCATATTGAACCACCGCTTCTCTGTCTGGCAAGGCCTAAAGATGGCTGTTTTATAACTACTAAGTTGTTATGGAGCGGATGCCTCCCTCGCACAGCAGATAGTTCGTTTAGAAGCTCGTTTCTCTCTCTTCCTAATACAGCCCTCTCTCTTCCGATCTTTAGCCCCCACAGGCGGCAGTGTCTAAGAAAAGTAGGTCAAACACGCATAGCTGCGCGACCTCTTGCTGTGCATACATATGTAACTAGGCTCACCCCGTTCACACCACCATATCGTAAGCAATATACTATGATCCCGTAGAGAGGCTGAGAGGCGGTAAGCAAGAGGAAAGGGGAAAAGGGAAGCCGTCTAGACCCATTGCAGCGGTTGCTTGATTTCTATGTCTGACTTCGCCCACCATATATGAGGATGTGCAGCGTATTCTTAAGCGGGACGGCCGAATTGCAATTACCAATAGAAGCGGAGAAAGTTGCGTGAACCAGGAGTTGATGTAATTTCATCATGCCCACAGGTATGCACCTAGCTTCTGTATTCGTTCTTTTATGCGATAGACTGGAAATGAGGGAGGAGCAGCGAAATATTCCGTACACATTGACTTGAACTTGACTGGAATTATATATGAGCCTAGGAAGAATTTGGTCTGAATACATTTTCACGGGAGTGGAGAAATGAAGGAAACTCTGACTACATCTCCAAGACAGTAGAGGTACATGAACAAGATTCAAGCGAAAACTCCGGTTTACCCCCGGATCCCTCGTGCTGATCGATGATTCCCGCGCTGTGGAATAAAAGGTGCCAAAACAAACAAGATGTTAAAGAAAAGGGGTTCATAATACAAGGGTCAGACAATTAGCTTGCCTGACCATGGGTGTGAGCGGACCATTTACTCGACGACACGGGTAATCAGACCAGTCGCGACGGTGCGGCCACCCTCACGGATGTTGAAGCGCTGACCGGGCTCGGCAGCAACAGGGTGGTGGGTCTTGAGGATCATCTCAACGTTGTCACCGGGTTGGACACGCTTGGACATGTCGCCATCGGGGAAGCTCAGATCGCCAGCCTCATCTAGAGCCTAGTTAGTATCCTGTATATCGATTTGATATCAGATCAATCAGTGGAAATTAGACATACCAGCAGTACGGATGTAGACCTGGGGGCGGTAGTTGGAACCGAAACCAGTACGGCGACCACCCTCAGCCTCGGTCAAAACATACATGGACACGAGGAACTTGTTGTTGGCCTTGGTGCTGTTAGGGGCAGCAACGACCATGCCGCGGCGGATGTCCTCACGGCGGATACCACGAAGCAGCAGACCGGAGTTGTCGCCAGCACGGGACTCGTCACAGGACTTCTTGAAGGTCTCAATATCGGTAACCTTGGTCTTGATGGGGTTACCAGAGTCGGTGGCACCGACAATTTCAACCTCAGTGTCCTTCTTCAGGAGACCACGCTCGACACGGCCAGAGACAACAGTACCACGGCCAGGGATAGAGAAGACTTCCTCAACGGACATAAGGAAAGGCTTATCCAGATCGCGCTCGGGGGTGGGGATCCAGGTGTCGACGGCCTTCATGAGCTTCTCAATCTGCTCAGTACCAATTTCAGGGCGGCGTTCCTCTAGGGCGCAGAGGGCAGAGCCGAAGATGATAGGAGTCTCCTCACCCTCAAATCCGTAAGAGGAGAGCAGCTCACGCATCTCGAGCTCGACGAGCTCCAGCATCTCAGGGTCCTCGACAGCGTCGACCTTGTTAACAAATACAACAATCTTCTGGACACCGACCTGACGAGCAAGCAGCAAGTGCTCACGAGTCTGGGGCCTATTGCGTGGTTTGCGTCAGCACACTCTTCAAGCTAGATTTTTAGACTGGGGGCCGTACATCTGACCATCGGAAGCAGCAACGACGACAATGGCACCATCCATGTTGGCAGCACCAGTGATCATGTTCTTAATGTAATCGGCGTGACCAGGACAGTCGACGTGAGCGTAGTGACGGTCCTCAGTTGCGAACTCAATGTGGGCAGTCGAGATGGTAATACCACGCTTGCGCTCCTCAGGGGCCTTATCAATGGAGGCATAGTCGAGGAAGTTGGCAAGGCCCTTAGAGGCCTGGTACTTGGTGATGGCGGCAGTCAGGGTAGTCTATGGGCGGACGGGGTTAAATTTCATGTTCGGAGGGCGGAGATGTCGGAACGAGTCGCGAATAGCTTACCTTGCCGTGATCGACGTGACCAATGGTACCTAAACAATAACCTTTTAGCATGAAGGTGGATTATGCGCCAGAGGCAGGAACTTACCAATGTTCACGTGGGGCTTGTTACGCTCGAAAGCAGTAGCCAAGCCACGGCTGGCGGCCTTGTTGCTAAAGACATGGTGGACGGGGTTGACGGTAGTTGGGCGCAGCAGGGAGGACCGGCTAGTGCGCGCCAGGAGGTTCAATGAACGAGAGATGGTCGACATCTTGGTTCAATCGAAACAAGAACGATGGAACAAGAACAAAAAAGAAAGATTGAGGAGATGGAGTAGGGATGGGAGAGAAGAAGCCCAGATCAACACCAAATTTTCTAGTAAGATGGCTTCCGGGATGGATGGATCCTCAGGGTGGCTTAGTCATCAGCCAATCACAGACCTCGAATTGCGGACAGAAGTTAACTAGGCACATGTAGAGGTTGAACATGGGACACCAATTTTATGTATGCTTTTTGGTGATCAGTGAGGCAATTATGCCTTGATGCGGATGCGGAGGGCAATTGTCTTATGTTGTAGCTCTCCAGTGCTACTTCCGAGATATGTACAAGTGGCATCAAGTATCATGGCGCCAACACATTCAATTTTGGAATAGAGGCCCCCGGGTCTAACAGTGATGACAAACAACGCTATACAACCTCCAGGCTTCCAAGGTTGGAATCGACGCCATGTTTTAGAGTTCAACGCCATATAATATACACGTGACCAATCCTCTCTGCTAGATATTCTTCTGTGCAGTAATCTTGAGTTGCTTCCCCGGTTCCCCCTCCATTGCCTTGGTCTGAGTTCCACCGGCCTCTCTGATTGTGTCCAAAACACTCTGCATGACCTGTTTGATCTCATCCACCGTGGGCTTGCGCTTGCGCTTCTTGGTAGTCAGTAGGATTTCCACCCTGCGGCCTTTCTCCAAGAAGGTCGAGAGTTGTTTCAGGCGGTGTGACAGATCATGGGCATCGATTGCCCAGTTCAGTTCAATTTGTTTGAATGTAATCTTGGATGAGCGAGCTGACTTTGCTTTGGCCTTTTCAAGTTCTCGCGCTTCTTTCTTATTGTAGACCTTGCAAACCGGCGGGTTGTCATGGTCTCCCTCCTGCACCTGGAGAAGAAAGAACTCGGAGTGATCAAAGCTTTCAAGGACATCCTCCAGTCTGGTCGGGGGGTCGAGGTCGCCTTCATCGTTCACAACTTGGACAAATGGTGAACGGATAGCTTCGTTTATCGGGGGCTTTTCGACGGGTGGCCGGTATCCCCGAAGCTCTAGGCAACGGGATTGTTGAAAGAATCGAATCTGGGGAGCATTCTGAAGCGGCCTGAACGCAAGAATCCCAACTCTGGAGGTGCGCACGGGTGTGACGAAGATCTGGCGTAGGGCCTGGGCGGATGATATGAGACCGCGTGTGTGGTTCATATTGCCGGCTGGTAGCGGGAAATATTACAGGAGCCGTAGACGGGCGGCCAGCTTGCCACGAAAGGAAAATGTAGGGTTCGCAACGATAAAACGCATAGGTAAGTCGATGGGACGCTAAATATGGGTAAGTCAAATACGTCTCAATGCAAACATGACAAACATTAGCAAAGGCCCCCCGCAATACCAACTTTAGAAGGTGATGCTTCCGGCCAGATAATCTGACCCAGTACCTAGGTAATTCCTGATGCCTGTATAGACGTAATTATCTCAACTAGATATTAAGTGCGTAGCTACAACATCCAACGTTTAATACATAGTCTAAATCAACTGCCTTAATACATGGAAAATGGGACTTGGGACATGCGGGCAATCATCCCATCAATTACTACTCCTCCCACTAATAGTACATGCTAACAATGCTTTGAAGCTCTACTCTCTGTGCTCTGTAGGGAGGTGAATACACTCATATTGTTTCGTTATATTTCGTGTACTCCGTATATAACACTCAATTCTGCAAGATGTAGTTTTCACTGCTAACTTATTAAATTGCAACCCACAAAATTGCGACATTGCTTGTGTTACTTCGCTGGAGCATTTGTATTTTTCTTGATTTTGAGAAAAAAAAAATCCACCCATTTCATACTTAATAGATGAGACAGATGTTGTGATCTTAATCGTTTCCTATGTGCTTGAGTCTTGGAAGTTCTCCTGAGGTATGTACCATGTACTTCCACGCATGCATCGACGCCACATCTGCGCCACAACCATGAAACCCTGAATCTCCTTTTCTCTCCTGACAATTTTACCTCTTTACATTTATCCACTTTTCTCCCCCTAGACTGGCTTGGTGTTTTTGGAGGATATCGGGATTAATGGTCACTTACTTGTTTCATTCTTCCTCTTAACCTGGTACGATCGTTCAGCCATTCTTGCGCCAGCGACAAACGCTACCTGTCACTACACCCTTATATCCGATAACTGCTCGAATGTCGACTGGAGTCGACAATCGAAACCATAACAGCAAATCTGACTACATAGTTTCGGCCACCCGCCACCGCTCCATCTCCCGCAGCGACGAATTTGCCATCCCGCAGTCTACTGCGTCCAGTCAGTCCTCTGACAAAGAAACCGTTAACATGGCTCAGGCCCAGAGATCGCGTTACCTGAAGACAGGCGCAATCATCGCCTTCATTTTTATGGTCCTGGTGTGGCTCTCCCCGTCCCAGCCGAGCGCTTCACATCTTTCCACCGGTTGGTGTTCCCCTTGCGCGCTTGCGTTTGCAGAACTGATTATCTAGCAGAGCGGCCACCTTCAAGCAGTGGCGTGTCCACTTCGAAATGCACCAAGCCATTTGATTCGTCCAAGCCTCTTATTCAGTATGCTCTTATGATCGATGCTGGCAGCACTGGGTCCCGGATTCATGTATACCGATTCAACAACTGTGGCCCTACCCCAGAACTTGAGAACGAGGTCTTCGAACAAACAAAAAAGAAGGAGGGAGGCTCTGGTCTCAGCTCCTTTAGGGAGGATGCCGAGGGTGCAGCTCTGAGTCTGGATCCTCTTATGGATGTCGCTGTGAAGTCGGTTCCTGAGGAGTACAGGTCATGCTCTCCAGTTGCCGTCAAGGCCACGGCCGGACTTCGTCTTCTTGGTCCTGAAATGAGCAACAAGATCTTGGAAGCCGTTAGGCACCGATTGGAGACCGCCTACCCCTTCCCCGTTGTCTCCAGGGAGAAGGGCGGTGTTCAAATTATGGATGGTTCAGACGAAGGTGTCTACGCTTGGATTACAACCAACTACTTGTTGGGCAAGATCGGTGGCCCGGATGAGACTCCCACGGCTGCCGTCTTTGATCTGGGTGGCGGTTCCACTCAGATTGTCTTCCAGCCTACCTTCGAGCAGAGCAAGGCTGGTGGTATGCCGGAGCACCTCGCCCCTGGTGACCACAAGTATGACCTCAAGTTCGGTGGCCGCCAATTTGAGCTGTACCAGCACTCTCATCTTGGGTACGGTCTCATGTCTGCTCGCGAGGCTATGAACACCGTGGTCGTGGAGGCGATGCTAGCCCAGAGCCCCAAGGACCTGTCCTGGGTTGACCAGCCCATCTCCAACCCCTGCATTGGCCCAGGAATGCAGAAGGAAGTTGAGCTAAAATTCCCTGCTGATCATCCTCTTGGGCCTAAAGTCAAGGTGACCATGGTCGGGCCAAAGGACAAGTCTATGGGACCCCAGTGCCGTGCTATCGCCGAGAGGATCTTGAAGAAGAGCGGGGAGTGCAAGCTTGCACCCTGCTCTTTCAACGGTGTCCACCAGCCCTCTCTCTCGAAGACTTTCGCCCGAGAGGATGTGTACATCTTTTCTTATTTCTTCGACCGCACGGCTCCTCTCGGAATGCCGGAATCTTTCACTCTGGATGAGCTTAACCAGCTGACCGCCGCCGTCTGTGCTGGCGAGAGCGAATGGAAGGCCTTCGAAAGTATCAAGTTCGAGAATGAGGATAACGCGCTCGTGCAACTTCGGGATCGTCCGGATTGGTGTATGGACCTCAGCTTCATGATGGGTCTGCTGCACACTGGTTACGAAATGCCCTTGTCCCGCGAGGTCAAGATCGCTAAGAAGATCAAGAACAACGAGCTGGGCTGGTGTCTTGGTGCGAGGTTAGTTCAATCCCTTCCCATCTATTTCTAATCAGTATACTGACCTGCTACAGCTTGCCTCTTCTGAGCCAGGAATCCGGCTGGACTTGCCGTATCAAGGAAGTCGTCTAAAAAATGAGACGGAGAAACGCAAAATTATTCCTTTTTAATAATGCCATTCGGTCATAGTGTATGATGGGTTCATGCATATATAGAGATCCGCGATATGCTCGTGTTTTGTTTTGCTATTATATTTTCTTCTATATCTGTTATCTAGACTTGAATTCTGATGGTTTGCATACATACATGTGAATGAGTGTATGTGTCTTTGTGTGTGCGATTGGTTTGGAGCCACTTCTGTAGAGGGAAAAAAAGCAATGCATTAGACGCTAAATGGTAACACGGAGCCCACGATTATGCAAATGCCAAGCCAGTAAACGCCATGATTGAATCAAGACCACACATATCGACCGAAAGTAAGATAATGCAACCCAACACCAAATCGAACAAGCGTTTACTATGCCATCTCCTCGATAGACGGCTTATCCGTATTCGACTTCTTACCCTTACCTCCCATAAGCTTCCCAATGATATCCGAGTCATTCATCTCCTGAGGGGCTTTCCCAGCCCCAGTAGCACCCTCAGACCCTTCGTCATCACTCTCCTCATCACTCGAAGAATCATCATCGCGTTTCTCTTCCAAAACCCCAAGACCGAGATCCTAAGATCCGTTAGCAAACTCCATCCCAAACATCAAGCCCAATCGATAAGCCTTACCATCTCAATATACTGCTCCCCATTCTCGTCGGCATTATCAAGAACCAGACCCCCAGCCTCCCCAGCTTCAATCTGCCTCTTTAAATCCTCATTTGCATCCTTCATCTTTGGCAAGAAAGCGTTCAGCCGCGACAAAAGTCCCGAATCGCCTTTAATGCGATGTATGCGCGGTTTCGGGCGGCCGGCGATGTGAGGTAGTGAGGAGGATGGATCAGAGGCATGCGCGTGGGTGGTCGACTCTGTGGTACCATTCATTTCTTGATCAGAATGTTCTTCGTCTTCCCTTTCGCTCTCGCTATCATCCTCAGAAGAAGAGCCTGAAGAGGAGGTTGGGTCGGAGTCGGAGGATTGAGCAGAGTTGGCGCGCTGTCGACGGGCTGCGGTACGGTCTGCTAGGTTTAGGGTTTGCGGAGAGGGATTGCTTGCAGCAGCCTCGGATCTTGTCGTTGCATTTGGCATAGTTTGGATGTTCCTTCGAGGTATGCGGTTTGCTGGGAGTTGCAGAGATTTTTGGGAGATTGCGATGCGCCGATGTGGGGTTTAAGGGCTGGAAGGCGTTCTGGCAAGATATTTTGAGATTTTTGTTACTGCTAAGTGTGATCTCAGTGTCCGTTAGCCCGCGGGTATTGTCTGTGTCTGGGAAGACTGGAAGTTGGCGAGTCTGGTTGAACTTTTTTTAGGTGGAGAACTGATAACGAATAAGCTTATCTGCTATCGAATCCATGGATGATGCATGTGATCTACATCAGCATCAAGATAATTTCAACCCGAAGTTTAGACGGAATTAAGTACAAATTGTAGATGGCAAGGGTATTCAATCGCTATAATTCCTCTAATAATACATGTTATTATTGCGGGGTAGGTTTAAGAATAAGCCAGCGGGTAAAAAAAGCCTCCCTGTCTTTTGATACATGGCAAAACATCTGCGAAAATCATCGGCTTCGGTTCCTTCTGCGACTGCGACTTCGTCGTCGACTTGGACTTCGTCGTCGACTTGGACTTCGTCGTCGACTTGGACTTCGTCGTCGACTTGGGCTTCGTCGTCGGCTACGACTCCTTCGACGACTAGGAGTTCGTCGACGAGGTCGGCGATCATCCACTTCCTTCTCTTTTTCTTTTTCTTTCTCCTTCTCCTTGTCTTTTTCCATGCCAACCTCAAAATCTCCCTCTTTTGCTTGAGCCGGATCCTTATCTCGTTCAGATACAGGTTTGTAACGGTCAATGTCAGCTAACCGGGGTCGCTGTTCTCGTTCTCGCTCTCGTTCTGGAGAACGGACCCGACGGCGGGGTGACTTGCTCCGGTTACTGGTGGAGGGCACGTAGCGGTCGATATCTAGAGTAGGAGAAGGCGAACGACGTCGAGACCGAGATCGCCGTCGAGTAGATCGAGATCGTGACCGAGGACGGTCACGAGCACGACGGCGCGAGCGTGAGCGGGTGCGAGAACGTCGGCGTACGGGTGAGCGAGAGGGCCGACTGCGCCGAGGACGATAATTGTCGTGGTCTCGGTTGCGGCTGCGGTCTCGGTCTCGGTCTCGGGACCGCGATCGATCCCGTATTCTCTCTCTATCGCGGCCAATACTGCGGTCCCGGTCACGGCGGCCAGCTGAGCGACTGCGACTGCGACTGCGACGGCTTGGTCTGTAGCTTCCACCACCTCGGTCATCCCGGAAGTCGCGGTAGCCACGGCGCGCATCCATATCACGATCTCGAGACCTCACAGAAGTATCCTTGGACCGTTCACGTCGACGATCTGTGTCATAACGGGATGTGCGCCGTCGACGCGAGCGACTGCGACTTCGATCCCGAGTCATATGTCGGGACCGATCACCCCGGTCAGCAAGAGAACCACGCCTCGCGTCAGCATCTCGGGATAGGCTGGCTGCTCTAGTAGAGTTATTGGAGAACCTAGAATCATTGGCGCTCTTAGCCGGCCCCAACGTTGATACTGGCGGTTTCAGTCCATTTTCGATAGCCTCGGCTTCTTCAAAGTCAAACTCAGGCTTCTGTCGAGCCTTGGCTGCAAGTTCTTCGCCTTCTTTCAATAGCATTTGCAAAGCAGCCTCCTCAAGTGACTTCTCATCCACAAGAGGCGCTAGCACAGGAGTGGGAGCATTAGACGCAGATGACTTCTCATGTTTTGAATCCCGGGGCCAAGGGGATAAGCCACGGTCAGAGCGATAGGCCGGAGAGCGATCACGGAAACGGTCTCTGTCTCGAGTTCGACTGCGGTCGCGGTCCCAGCCTCGATATCGCTCCCTATCTTCTCGCCTTCGTCGCTCAAATCTTTCATCCCGCTCTCGTTCTCGCTGCTCGTCGAGAATCCGCTGCTCTTCGCGTTGGCGTTCACGATCAGCTCGCCTCTGTTCATCAATTTCCTTTCGTCGGGCCCGGTCTTCCTCATCTTTCTGTCGTTCGAGTTCACGCTTCTTCTTGCGTTCTTCATCCCTGACACGTTTTTCCTCTTCCTCGATCTCCCTCTGTTTGCGCTCCTCCTCGCGCCACACTTTTTCCCGCTCATTCCGCTGGGCGCTAACGTAGGCTTCGTAATCCGCATCGGTTTTGTTCCCTAGCTCGAATTCACGCGCGGCAACTTCCTCCCCAACGTCCTGGCATCGGATCTCACGAACAGATTCGAGGATAAAATCCAGGTGCTTGGAGGTTAATTGGTCGATAGAGTCCTCCACGCTCTTGTAGACATCACCACGGTCCACCGCACCCTCAATGAGCGTCGCTGCTTTTCCTCTTTCGCGGGACAGCAGTGCTGGCTCGCGATCGATCTCTGACTCTGCAAGTGCGACCAACTTGTTGGTAAAATCGGTTCGAAGTTCCTGTTCAAATATGATTAGCAGAGTGCAGAAAAGCATGTGAATAATATCTCATACCCCTTCATTGAAGTCAGCCCATATCTGTTTACGAACACTATCAAAGCCACCCTTCTTCTTGAATGAATGTAGGAGTTTGTCAATGACTGCATGTTGCGCGGCAGACAAGGGAAGATCATCGGTCTTGAACTTCTTGCGCTTCACACTCTCAATGTCAAAAGGCCGTTTAGCCATAGAATGGGCATCATCGATCCCCTGAGAATCGTCCATTGCCTCATCAGAAGGCATAGTAACACGATTGACCTGGACAAGAGACAGATTCAAAGTCGCGCGAGCGATAAGCGATAACAACTGTGACCGGAAGAATTGTTGTTCCGTGATTGGGAACTGCGGCCCGCTGATTTGCTTCAACCTCGTCTCTCCTGTACTATTGCGACGGCAACATCCAACTCCGCCTCCATTTACCCCGGCCGCTGTGGTGTTGAATTAACCAATCCACCCATCCGCCTTCTTGATCCTTTTTCCCGGATCTCCCTCCGCACTTGAATTACAACCACAACCCCGCGCCCGTCCGCGATCATGGTTCACAAAGTACTCTTCTGGAGTGGCTTCGGTACGTGACATACCCTTCCCCGGCTTTCAATATATTATAGAAATATGCTACTTGGTAGCAGTATTGTTTGACTTATTCATATGGTCATTGGAACTAACCGCGTTGATCCCGCAGGCATTGCCGTCCGCCTCTGGCAACTCGGTATCGAGATGCGTCCGATCCTCGCCAAGGAATCCCTTTGGGTCTACCCTCTTTTCGCCGGTGTTGGTGGAAGCTTTGGATACTGGCTCCAGGGTGTTGAGAGCAGACAATTGAAGATGCTTGCACAGCGCCGCGAGGCCATTCTTGAGAAGCGTCGGCGGCGGGATGAGAAGCCCGAGGGTGGTGCCCTGGCTGCTGCATCATAAAGCAAAGAGCTCTTATGATTGAGATTCGTGCGTGTATGCATTTTTCTATTTGTACCAAAATTCAACCGGTTTGATATCAGTATTCGGGGTCTTCGCATTTAGTGGACAATTCTTGCCACAAATGCATTGGCATTTGTTATCTCTTGATCTGTTCTACAAAAAAATTTGGATAAGAATAGTCGCATAAGAATATGTAGTCTTCAATCTGTCCATTCCTTTTTTTTTTTTTCATGGGGTATGTATCCCGAAGTAGAACGTTTCCAGGGTTGATATCGACCCATCCATCATGTCTGAGGCGTCATGAGTCAGCAAGGAGTGGGTGCCCGGCGGGCAGGCTCCCCGGGGTCGAGTACATCATCAACTCCGCTCCATAGACACCTACTTATACTGCTCTCGTCATTCATTAAACCTTTTCAGTTGTACCCTCTGTAACTTAGCCGAGCTCGCCGGTCCTTCTCGGGTCTTTTCTTTCTCTACATCGCGATGCTTATTGTCCGTCTTTGAGAAAGAGTCCGATGCCGAGACTGCGTGGCATAGATGGATAACCGCGGCTCCTTTTTCTTCTTCCTGCTGGTGTTCTACCTTCTCCTCAGTTCTCAGTCTCGACCGCCATTGATCGATGAAGATCGGGCACGGCAACGTGAGCTTGATCATGAGCGACAGGTCCTTCGGCTGTTGAATGGGTCAAAATATGGCGACTTCGATCCCCCCGCAAATCGATGGCTTCCTTTCTCGGGCTTAAGGGGGAATGACAGCTATGCTTGGGACCTTTTCCCTCAGGTAAAAGGCCTGGCTCGCCACCAGTTACAATCAGCGGTCTCAAATGCCGGATTAGAACCCCCGGATGGTCTAGAACACCCCGCCATCTCGCCTACGTTGAACTTGACCAAGCTCCTGCTTCCAGTATATCGCAACTCGACAGGAAAGCTTCGGGGGGACTGGGTTCGGCGAACTGAAGGTGCTGAGCGCCGTGAGCCTCTGAACACGACAGCCATCGCCGAAGAACACGAATACTTCACCCATGAATTCAGCCATAATATTACTGGCAATGGGGGCACCTTTTACTTTGATATTGAAGAGGGAGGTGGTGAAGAGATTCAGATGGGCGATGGACTTTTGAGAGAGATGCGAGCCAGTTTGACGGTCGAGAGCGAGGACTTCTGGGGGAGTACCTGGTACATCTCGTTGTTTGGTGTACACTTCCCAGACACCGGAAGTATCGTTTTGACTACGTCTAGTGAGAAATTTGGCGGCATCTTCTCGTTGCCACATTTCATGCTATCTTCTGACACTTATGAACTCTCCCATGAGCTTCTTCTCAAGTCGCTGTCAGACACCATCTCGGAGAAGCAAAATCGACCACCAACACTGTTCCCCTGGTCCTCTCTAGCAGGAACAGAGCAGATGGAGTTCCCTGCACCTAAATGTGAACATATCATCTACTTGCAGCAGCATCCAGTTGTGCTCGAGGATGCCCCTGCTGACCGATTGTTATTGGAGCGTATGGAACAAGAGCTCAGATATCCTATGGGAGCGCCTATCCCAGATCCTCCTCTTATGGTCATGTCTGCTGTTGTATTTTCCCCAGATTGCGGGTACATACTTCAAACGAAAGGAACCCCTGAGTTCCCTCCTTCTGATTCGCTATATGTGACTGGGCCCAAGCAGGAAGAGTACAGTAAATATGCAGCTCGTCTCATTTTTGTGGTTTCCGGAGTTTTTGTTGCCCAGATCACCTTGCTTCTCCGACAGATCAAAGAGGCTTCGACTCCTTCTACCCGGAGTCGGATTAGTTTCTATACCATCGCATTGATGGCGCTCGGCGATGCATTTGTTTTGACATTCATTGTTTTGGAACTATACGCGGCAGTATCTTTCTTGGTTCTGACCACTGCATCATTTTTGGCGTTCCTGTCGGTGAGTTATATTGGTATGAAATTCATGATGGAAATATGGGCAGTGCAAGAGCCAGAAAGAAGAGAGCAAGATCGTTCGCCCAATCCGTCAGGACCAAATATTCGCCCTGGAACTTTGCCTTTGCCTTTGCCTGCCACAGCTCCGGAAGTGCGAGACTCGGGGGCGACCCCGATCATCTTGCCGCCCGACCAAGATGCCCCCGACGATGAGATGGATTCACCGCCGCCAGCCACCCGAACCACTCCGCCAACTCCAAGGCAAATACGCAGCGACGTAGGAACGATGTACGCACGATTCTACCTTGCGCTGTTTGGCATGCTCATCCTGTCAATATGGGCTTTCCTCCTACCGAGACGGCTCGGCTCGATCTACACGCGCTTCCTGGCAGCCGTCTATCTCTCCTTCTGGGTTCCGCAAATCTACCGCAATGTGATGCGAAATTGCCGCAAGGCGCTTCGATGGGACTTTGTTGCCGGCCAAAGTGTTCTCCGGCTCTTCCCATTCCTATACTTCCTCACAGCACGGGGAAACGTGTTGTTTATCCGCCCTGACTACACAAGCGCATTCATCATGACTGGATGGGTGTGGATCCAAGCTTGGATCCTGGTCAGCCAGGACGTTCTCGGACCACGCTTCTTTGTGCCTCGTGGCTGGGCGCCGCATGCATACGATTATCATCCCATGCTGCGCGATTTATCCGGAGCGGACGAGGACCTCGAAGCTAGTGGTGGCGTTTTGTCAATCGCATCTCTCCGGGGCGATGAGCGCGATCTGGTCAGTGACTCCAAAGATGACGACAAGCAACGGAAAGACCGCAAGAAGGCCATATTCGACTGTGCTATTTGCATGCAGGATATAGAAGTGCCTGTCCTTCCCCCGCCTTCTTCTGCCTCGGGTGGAAGTAGCGTCACCGATGGGGCCTCAAGCATCTTGAGTCGACGGTTCTACATGGTCACTCCTTGTCGTCATATTTTCCACACCGCGTGTCTGGAAAGCTGGATGAGACTTCGCCTCCAGTGTCCGATCTGTCGTGAATCCATACCTCCTGTATAGCTTCTGTTGTAATGTCCTTCACACACTATATCATCCTCCTGTACACAGACCTGCTGCATCACGCTGTTGAGACTTGTATGATCTAGCTGTGAATACATATCCGCCTAGATATATGGGCCATGATTTCTCTACAAGGAAATGAAAAAACAATCCATTCACATATACAGAACTCTTGTTGAACAGTACATCAATCCGTTTACGAATCGACAAATCTAAACGCTTTCGTTGAAGGAAATCGGTCACCATTGGCCATACATGATGATAAAACATCACACTTTAAAAGAAAAAGGAATTCTCCACATCCAGAATAGGCAGGCATTCACAAACCACGAATCACAATAGTCTTTAAGCTCTGCAGATCTAAGCATCGATGGTCTCTTTGTAGGCAGCCTCATCGAGCAACGCATCAAGCTCAGCAACATCAGCGACCTCAATCTCAGCGATCCAGCCCTCACCCTCGGGGCTCTCATTGATGGTCTTAGCCTTATCCTCGAGGATGCTGTTACCCTTGATAACCTTGCCGGCGACAGGGGAGAGGACATCGGAGGCAGACTTGACCGACTCGACAGCGCCGACGGGTTCGCCGGCGACGATCTCGAGGTCGACCTCGGGAAGCTCTACGAAGACTACATCACCCAAGGAGTGGGCGGCGTATTCAGTGATACCGATCTTGGCTGTAGAGAGTGCGTTAGTTACTTCGCTGCTCCGTATCATGTATACTGCAAGACCATATACACCTGGCAGTCGGTTCAATGGGTCGAAGGCAGGTGTATGGGACCAATTGATCGGGTAGTAGTGGACTAACCAGTCTTGCTGCCGTCGGCCAGCTCAATCCATTCGTGCGACTCGGTGTACTTCTTCAGCTGGGCTATCATTGCGCTGTTAGTAAAATGTGACATCATAGAGCTTAAGGGAGCATATTTGAGGGATTGCGATGCTTCATTGCCAGTCCAAATGTCTTGCACGTCGTCCTGGACAGCATTTGACAGCATTAGGGGTTCATGGTACTCACAGAGAGGGCTCTGGGAGAAGCTCCTGGTTCCCCGCGGGAAACGGAAAGCAGGCGAAACCTGGCAGGCAGAGGCAAGAGGCTTCTGGGAAAGGACCCGGGAAGCGAAGGGGCGGATGGCACGAGCGACGGAGGACATTTTGAGGTATAGAGGAAAGGAATTGGAAGCGTGGAAGGTGAAATGAGAAGAGGGGAGAGTTTAAGTAGAAGGGAAAGAAGGTGATGCGCTTCTCCGGCGGAGTTTCGTTGACGGCATTTCCCCGATAACGAAATGCCAAGACTTACGATAAGCAACGCGCTAACCTCGTCGGATTTTGCTGGCTTCAAAAGGTCATTGCCTCATTTTTGTGTCTAGTTCGCGCCACCCCTCGATGCCATGTTGTACGAGCTGATTGCCATTGTATGTTTTGGTTTGATTGGAACTGTTATACTGACCCTAAAAGACATGTCTGGATTTGCTAACCGCTCTTCTAACAGGTCCGCCCGGGCAGCCTCAACGAGGTGCGAGAGTACGTCTGAATCAACACCATCGTCGCAGTCTCCATCATCCGAGCCTATCAAATACTAATATACATAATTTGCAGAATCGCCCGTAATGCTGGCACCCAAGTCATCCGCTCCGGCGGCGTCGTTCGCGGCTACACCAACTGGGGCGCCTTCCGCCTGCCCCGGGTCACCACGAAACACCAGGCCCGATACACCGAAGGTCACCACTTCATCATGCGCTTCGACTCCTCCGGCTCTGTTCAATCATCTATCCGCCGCACTCTCGGTCTCGACCCGCGTATGATCAACTTCTCCGTGGTCAAACTCGGCGACAAGCTTGAGGAGATTAAGGATATCGAGGGCAAGGTCGAGTGGAACAATGTTTCCACCATCACCGACCAGATCTAATTGACGCAATCTTTTTTGACGGAAGTTTGATTGATTGTTGATATCAGATTTAGGAGCGTGGCATGGATTTCAGCACTTTTCTTTTTGTTCTTTGTATTATTATGGCACGGGCATTGGGAACTGCCACTTGAACCTATCAGCACAATCGGCGCATATTGTACAAAATACCAGTTTGATCTACAAGTCTATTTTGTGGCTGTTTGCTACAGTTCCTATTCCCTCCACTCTTCGGTACTCCATAAAAGATGGCAACGGCGAGCATGGCAAACAGACCATGAATCCGATAGCAAAGCTAAACATATATCTCCCTATTTGGATTTATAGAGATCGATATGCTGCGCCCTCTAAACGCCACCATTGTTCGATTTATGTAAACCTAGGGAGTGAAATGCTTCAGCCGAAATGCATTTCCTGCGCCTGACCAATCCTAAACACTGAATTTGGATTAAGCGTTCTATAGATGTATAGATTCATACAGAGGTACAATTAAGTTGTTTAAAATATCTACGGCGTACAGTCATAGAATTCACCTTTATATTGTACATCTTACCTACCTAGGTAGAGCATGAGTCAAATGAGCCGAGGCACCGGCCGGTCCCGTCTCTTAGTCCGGGGTACGTGCCAATCCCCATACATCCATTAGCAAAGATCAAAATTTATCACCTCTACTCCCCACAGTACAATTCTACAGGGTTTTCGCTATATAGCGGAAGACTGTATGAGGCCCGGCTCATTAACCCCATCTTCACCTACCACAATCGGAGGGAGGATCGCCATCGGATGCAGGGACTGGTATTGTTGATCGGACAGGTACCATCGCCCCGTAAACAATCAACCTTGTCGACACAAAAAGCTGCTTTGCACAGCTTAGCTTGTACCTCTCGGGAGGAAAAAGAGCCCAGATCAAAACGCCTCTCGCCTCTTTTGCGCTATGTCTCCGCAACGCGGGGCCCCGGACAATGACGAGCTGACGTCCCCGCATTCCTTTGTTGAGTTGATGTCGCTGCAACGACTCGAAGATGCCTTGATCTCCTACCCCGACTCCGCCAAACCAGAAAAGATTGAGCGGTTCCGCTCTCTAGCAACACCTTACAATCCCGGTCAAGGAACACGCTCGTTTGGCGGACATGTTTACGCCCAATCAGCCTATGCAGCGTCCAAGACCGTCGGTCTGGGGCTAGTAATTCACGTAAGATTTTATACATCAATTGCGTCCAAGTAGACTCAAGCTGACATAACGGCAGGATATGACGGGTACATTCATCCTAGGGGGACGGCTCGACACGCCATACGTGTACACAGTGCGACATATCCGCGATGGATTCATGTACAGCACACGAGCCGTTGACGCACGGCAAGCAGGCAGAATCTGCTTCTCGTGCATATGCTCCTTCAAGCGTGACGAGAAACAGCGTCTCTTTCAGCACCAGCCGGCATCAGCACAGGCGCGCTTCGACTCAATTCTCTCGGCAAAACGGCCAGAAGACCAGGACCCCAGTCCCAGCGTGGACGCAGAATGGTGGATCGAGGCTGTGCGACAGGGAAACATCTCCGAGTCCGAGTTTCCCGGTCTGGACGTGCGCAAGACCGATATGAAGGACTATAACCGCGTCGCGGATGTCAAGCAACATCCTGAGCGATATCGCCAGCTAACGCAGTACCGGCTGAAAGGATCACCGGACGAGGATCCTGCTGCGAGTCTAACACAGATCCGGCAGAGGGAACAGAATGGGGAATATGATAATCTATATGCGTGTGCGCATATGTATTCCAGTGATAAGAACTCGCTTCTTTTGATTCCACGCGCGCTGGGGATCAAAAACTGGACTGAGATGGCGAGTCTTACGCTTACGGTTATTGTGCATCAGCATGGGGAGGCTCTGCGGATGGTTGATTGGGACAGCGTTGGTGATAGCGATGTTGGTCTGGATGAGTTGCCTATGAAGTGGTTCGTGCAGGAGGGGTGGACGCCTCGGGCTACGGAGAATAGGGGGACGCATGAGAGTCATCTTTGGAGCCCTGATGGCACCTTGCTGGCGACTTCTTTGCAGGATAGTATGTTGCGCTTGAGGAAGTTGGGGGATGCAAATTTGTGATTTGTAAAGGTCCCTCGTATATACATAGTTTATAGACTAGATGCTCATACGGATGAGGCCACGACAAGAAGATCTTTTGCCGGGAATAATGCTAGTGATGTTTAGACCTCTTCGCTACTCATGTTCAGAAACTGAGATCACAGTAGCAGCAATATTGCTGTAACATTTGCGCAGCCTACATATATTGACCATCTAATGTTGTCAATACATTCAGCCTACGACGAAAACCCGTGGAATCATTGGAAAAATGCCAAAAATGCCATGTCACGCTCACAAAAAGAAGGGTATTATAATGCAGTATGCGCTAGAACGAAGAAAAGAAAATCAAATATCTTCCCCGGATATATTAGCATGCTTGAAGTACTTCATACCAACCCATGCGACAACAACCCAAACCCAAGACATGACAGCCGTGAGAATGATAAGTGCAGGATAGTATCCGACAATCGGCAAAGTAGGATCATCCTCCAACTCAGGCGGCGCATAGGGCGTCTCCCCAACATCCCAAGCCCAGCTCCAAACCTCGAAGCAGCTCCCAATACCCACAACAAAAACCAGCCACGTTACAACCAGTATAATCCAGCCCCACCACTCGGTCTCGGAGTAGTCCACGTCCACATCGGGACTGCTCTTCATCTCAACCGGGTGTGTGACCAGGGGCGAGGATTTGTGTCGGTGGACGGGTAGGTATGCCGGTTCGGGCTGAGGCTGGAGCGAATAGAAAGAACCTGGGTTGGAGGACGGTGGGGAGATGTGCAAACCGGCTGCAGAGCCGATTTTGGGGCTGGTGCCCGTGCCGGCCGCCGTGGTGTTTGAATTCGAGTGGAGGCGAGGGAAGGAGATTAGGTCCTCGTCGTCGGTGGCTTGTTCTTGGAGATTGTGCTGTGCGAGGCCCTGGCGCCGGCGACTTATTGAGGGTCGGATGGGTTTCTGGGGATTTGCCGTCCGGAACCAGGCCGGCTGCTGGGTATCGTCGCGGTCGTCGAAGGCCTCGCTCGCGCGCGGCGAGTATCGCGTAGGTCCATTATCAGAAGGGGTTTGATCTTTTGGTTGTATAGACGCTTGTAGGTTGGCGGCGGGGAGTCGGCTGGGTTCTGCGCGGAGGGCTTCCAGAGCTTCAGCGGCTTTTGCGGTGGCTCTTTTGTCGCGCGATTCGAGCCTAGTGCCTAGCAAGGCAGTCTTACGGAGGGAGCCTCGTCGGCGGCGCGTTCGGTGTTGTGCGAGAGCGGCAGACATTGCCCGGCTGCTGGTAGTTCCTCCCTTGCCTGTGCTCTGCGGCATACCAGAGTGGAGGTCTTCGTCGCCATCGTGGTCCATGCCTGGGTGTTGTCTGTCCAGGGGGTCTTGTGCTGCCCGGCTCACGCGAAGGAAGGAAAGTCTCGAAAGAAGGGAACCCGAAAGTATTCGTTTATGGCCGCTACTTGCGCTGCCTGATCGCGTGCGAGGAGATAGTTCGTGGACCGCCAAGTCCGCGGTATTCTCGTTATCCATTGGTGCAAGTGGAACCAGGAGGTGGAACGTCAGCTCGGTCAATCTTCTTGCATTGATGAAATTCGGGTTCCGCTTTCGTTTTTTCCCTTGGTGCTTTTGCTTTGCAAAGAGATAACTATGTTACCTGCACAGGACCGTAACGTAAAGGAGTGGCGTTGTAGCCTGCAATATCAGGCACCAACGATGCAAGTTAACGTAATCGGTAAGCGAGTCGGCCATGTAAGCCAGTCGGCCACCCAACCCAACCTACTAATTTCAGATGCATTTATCTCAACCAAAACGCCATTAAATTAAAATTAAAAAAATCATCATCTATCTGGACATGCATCTCTCCTATGACCCTGATTTTTACATAGCCCACATGTTAGTAAAGCCCTAGTTCTTAGCTGCAAAGGTGGCGAAGGCCTTCTTCGCCGGGGGGGTATAGGTGCTTCTATTGCTTCCACCGGCTGCATAGTTAAAGCAGATGCTTCTTGAACTGAGATGCCTTCTTCTGCGGGTATCTGCCTTCTAGATCGAGTGCGTTTTTGCTTCTGCTTCTCATTAGCGGCGCGTAATTCCTTGTTTTCTTTAGCGAGTAAGAGAGCACCTTGTATTGTAAGACGGAAGCCTTTCACAAGCTGGTTTAGTGCACGATCTGACGGGCTAGGTGGACTCCGAGATCTCGTACGAAGTAAAGCTTTAATTGATAAAGCCTATCGACGTAGTTCTTTCTCCGTAAAGGGGGTTTTCGGTGTAAAATTCCGGCTCGATTCACTACCCCGGCTCGGAGGGGGGGTAGGTGTAGTAAGCCAAATATTAAGCTTCGAAATCACTCTCTCCGGTGTAAAAGGTATTAAACTAGCAGATCCAAAGCTATTTATAATAGTCTCAGATTTAAAAGCCTCTATTCGTGTAAGGGGGTATACTTCGAGGAAATTAAGTTTATCAATATGATTTATCCCAACCCGCATTTTTGATTCAACTAGCCGGCTATAAGCTCGTTTTAATACCGCAAAACAGCCTATATTAAGAGGCTATAATAAGTGAGAAGAATGCGGCGGTATACAAATTGGTATAATACCATTTTGCTCACAAATCTTATCAAATTTCGGCGTTAAATGACTTCCGTAACCGTCAAGTATTAAGAGCCGATATCTTCCTTTTATACGCGGTAAAGTTGTAGGAATAAAAAGCTTTTTAAGCTAGCGAAGTCCAATTTCATCAGAGGTCCATCCATTAGAACTAACTTCGAATCGCTAATCGCCCGGGAGGCCGCCGTCGAACTAGGATTCAATAAAGACTTTGCCTTTAAAAATCATATACGGAGGTAGGGCCTAACTAGAAGCATTCGTACACTTAATAACCGTTACCCACTCGCGATTTCTAGGTTGTAAAAGTGCTCGCCGACTGTAGTATTCACTCCTCGTTATAACCTTCGCGGTTGCCGTTAACCCTATCGCAAAGCCGGTCTCGTCAAAGTTATAAACGTCGTTAGGGTCGATTCCAAATTAAAGAATAGTTTTTTAAATAAGATTAAACCACTCCGTGATAATCTTCGGATCTTCACATTTCGCACGCTTATAGTTATACCGTTTCGAAAACCGAGAGGATAAGAGAGGGCGCCGTTTTATAAAATTGTATACCCATTTTTCGCCGACCGAAATAACCGGGGTAGTTCCGCGCTTTTTAAAAAGAAGATTCGCCATTTCTCGTATAGAAGAAGGCCGGGGAGCAGCTCCACGAGAATCTATAGAGAGAATCTATTTTTTAAGAGACTCCTCTTCAGTTTCTATTAGCTTATATAAATTAGCGCGAGAAATCGCGCGATTTTAGAGGCCCTATAGTCGGTCTTAAAGAGTTAAACGCGGTATATTAAATCGGCGTGCTACTTCACAAATTGAAGAGATTTCTTTATTTTTAAAAGCCTAGATAGCTAACAAGATCCTACCCTCTTACTCTATTAAATTTGCAGAGGATCGGGAGCGAATTGGTGGCATAGTAGGTGGTTGAATTAACTAGGTGCTAATTTATAGACGCGTTTTAGGTAGGGTGGCCGACTAGCTTATATAGCCGACTCGCTTACCGATTACGTTAACGTAATCGGTAAACGAGCGGCGCATATAAACAAGTGGCGCACCCAACCAAAACGCGTCCATAAATTAGGTCTTACTTAGTTTAACCACCCACTATGCCACCAATTCGCTCTCGAAGCTCTCAAAATTCAATAGAGTAGGAGGGTAGGATCTTATTAGCTATCTAGGCTATAAAGAATAAAGAAATTAGCGCTATTCGTGAAGCAGCGTGTCGTTTTAAAGTACCGGAGACCTCTTTACGCCGCCGGCTTAGCGGTATTCAAAACCGCGCGATTTCACGCGCTAATTTATCTAAATTGATAGAAATTGAAGAGGAATCTCTTCAAAAATGGATTCTCTCTATAGATACTCGGGGATCAGCTCCCCGGCCCTCTATAGTATAAGAAATGGCGAATCTTCTTCTTGAAAAGCGCGGAACTACCCTAGTTCTTTCGGTCGGCGAAAAATAGGTATACAATTTTGTGAAACGGCACCCTCTACTATCCTCTCGGTTTTCAAAACGGTATAACTACGAGCGTGCGAAATGTGAAAATCCGAAAATCATTAGGGAGTGGTTTAATCTTATTAAAAAAACTATCTTACAATTTGGGATCGACCCGGACGACGTTTATAACTTTAATAAGACCGGTTTCGCGATAGGTTTAACGGCAACGGCGAAGGTTATAACGAGAAGTGAATTCTATAGTCGGCGAGCTCTTTTATAGCCTAGAAATCGAGAATAGGTAACGGTTATTAAATATACGAATACTACTAGTTAGGTCCTCCCGCCGTATATAATTTTTAAAGGCAAAGTCTTTATTAAATCTTAGTTCGACGGCCTCCCGGAGGACTAGCGATTTGAGGTTAGTCCTAATAGATAGACCTCTAATAAAATTAGACTTCGCTAGCTTAAAAAGCTCTTTATTCCTACTACTTCTTCGCGTACGAAGGGGG
Source organism: Penicillium flavigenum (assembly GCA_002072365.1). Classification (NCBI taxonomy): domain Eukaryota; kingdom Fungi; phylum Ascomycota; class Eurotiomycetes; order Eurotiales; family Aspergillaceae; genus Penicillium; species Penicillium flavigenum. Next base: position 232,062 of record MLQL01000025.1, read on the forward strand.
GGTATCGGCTTTTAATACTCGACGGCCACGGAAGTTATTTAACCCCGAAGTTCGATAAAATCTGTGAAGAAAATAAGATTATTCCAATCTGTATACCTCCGCACTCCTCTCACCTTTTATAGCCTCTGGATATAGGCTGTTTTGCGGTGTTAAAACGAGCTTATAGCCGGCTAGTTGAAATGAAAATGCGGAACGGAATCAATCATATTAACAAATTTAACTTCCTCGAAGCATACCCTCTCGCACGAACTAAAGCTTTTAAATCGGAGACTATTAAAAACAGCTTTCGATCTGCTAGTTTAATACCTTTTACACCTAAGAGAGTGATTTCAAAGCTTGATATTCAGCTTCGAACCCCGACCCCCCCGCCTAGCCGGGGTAGTGATTCAAGCCGGAATTTTACACCGAAAACCCCCTCTACAGAGAAAGAACTACGTCGGTAGGCTTCGTCAATCAAAGCTCTACTTCGTACAAGGTCACGAAGTCCACCGAGTCCCTCCGACCGTGTATTAGACCAGCTAGTAAAAGGCTTCCGTCTTACAATGCAAGGTGCTATCTTACTCGCCAAAGAAAATAAGGAATTACGCGCCGCCAACGAGAAGCAGAAGCAAAAACGTACTCGATCCCGAAGGCAGATACCCGTAGAAGAAGGCCTCTTAGTTTAAGAAGCTTCTCAATTAATTACTGAGCCGGTAGAAGCAATTGTAGCACCGACACCCCCGCCACGAAGAAGACCTTCGCCACCTTTACAGCCACGAACGAGAGCATTACTAACATGCGGGCTATGTAAAAATCAGGGTCATAGAAGAGATGCATGTCCAGATAGATGATGATTTTTTTAAATTTAATTTAATGGCGTTTTGGTTGAGATACATGCAATTAAAATTGATAGATTTGGTTGGGTGCGCCACTCGTTTACATGCGCCGCTCGTTTACCGATTACGTTAATTGTGAACTATAGTTATATCAGCGACGCGAGCAACGCGCTCAAATAGTCTTGGATATATTCCAATGTATGAAACACAGAAACAGCAGGTACGATATGTCCACAGGTGGGAAATGGAGTTATATATCTCATATCAATTTGAGGTGCACTTTCCCTAGGTCACCAAAGTACATAGTTCGTACCTTCACTTCTTAGAGAAAGGCTAGGCTCTAAGGTTTTATTATACGTAACTTTTGGAAAGCACGCCGGCTTCTTTAATAAATACACTAACAAGAGGCCACCTAATATAGAAAGTCGGGCAAAATCAAAATAACTGAGACGTAGGACTTCAATCAGCTGATCCATTTGGTTTGAAATGATGTTAGAGATCTCATCTACTATGATACATATATCCTGTATCCCATATCCCCTGTTATAAATCAGGATACAGAAATAATATTCCAATAAATAAGTACATATATCAATATCTCTCCCCCGGGCCATATACAGCTGCATAATCAGTAGATGACCCCCAGCCCTTGCTTCCAACCTGCTTACAGAGAAACAAAGAAAAAGAAAAGATGGGAAGACGTACATTGACTAGCCCATCTGGAACATGGCGTATAGCTGTTACACTGCATACATGTGCAGCGAGGAAAGGGCTGTAGTCTACCAATCAGTTAACGCTACTGTGAATAATAACTGGCACGAAACCAGCTTGGAGGTTCGTTCAACTTTAAACGCCCCGCAGAGCATGACACAGCATGTTCAGTTTCACCTGCGAGCCTACGGACAGAGAATATCATGCAATCTGCCGTCTGGTCCGTACATCATACATGGTATATATAGATTAAAAAAAAAAAAAACAAAGAAAATGCTATAGGCAACGAGTTTAAAGAAATGGCAAGGCATAATACAGTGAAAAGAAAGAGAAAAAAGGCAAATTGGTATCTGGGCTAAAACGCCAGCAAGGCAGAGATACTTAGAAAACAAGATCAATGGTGTCGTGTGCTCCAAGGAAATCCATCACAGCATATACGGATACTCGTGGGAGAATGCCCAGACCAATGTGTCAACTGAGAAATCCATGGCAGCCCATGAAAAGCATCTTTTGAGTGAGAATGAGTATCAAACAAAGCAAGCAAGCCTAAGAAAAGACGGAAGCAAATTTGATCCAACACATGTACTCGAATGGTAAAACAGCTAGAGAAAAGAAATGAATAAGATGGCAACAGTCCAAATACGCGGGTGAAGAGTAGGGAAGTCGCTTTTATTTGCGGGCGTGACAGAGCCAAAAGTCCAAGGAACACTTGCAAGGCACGCTTAAGAGAAAAAAGAGGAAAAAAAAA
>MLQL01000025.1:235976-416063 GCA_002072365.1 Penicillium flavigenum
GGGGAGCTGATATGCAGGGGGTACCTGTCAGGAGAACTCACATTCTTGTCGGGAATGATCTTCACGCTGACCACGTGGCCAGTGGTCTCAAAGATCTGCTTGAGGATGTCCTCAGTGACCCTCGGATCAAGCCCACCCACATATAGGGCTCTCTTGTTTGGTTCAGGAGCCGCTCGGCGGACATATCCACCCGCGCTTGTGGGGGACATCATAGCAACTCCGGACATGGGAGAGGTTATGGCGGTGGGAATCGGATTGGTATTCTGGGGGATTATCACAGGAGGGCGTGGAGGCGGGGGCATGTGGGACTGGTTGCCCTGGCCATTGCCCTGAGGAGCATCGTACTGTTGGCTTTGACCGACAGCGGGCTGGGATGCCGGGGGGAGAGACGAGGGAGTCGAGGCCTGAGCGTTTTCAGCCATTATGATTGCTTTTGAAAAGATACAAATATATCCCAAAGGCGATCAGAGGAAGCGAGTGGTGCGGAAGTCGGACGGGGTTAAATGTCAGACTGGGAGAGCCCAGTGTTAGGTGATCTGTCAGATTCAGAATTTGAGACAATGCAGAGCGTCGCTGAAAGCCACAATCGCAAATAAGACCGGGAAAATATATGTGGTATAGGAGGCCGCGGGGACTAGGATGAAGTCCAATAAGAAAGACCCTAAGCTGGGAAACAAAGAGCACCGGGTATAAACAGTGCTAGTAAAAGAGACACCGAAGTGGAACCTGGGTGGCTTGGTTTTGGTTTCTTTTTTTTTCGATCAAGCTCCGATAGAATAAGGGAGATGTTTCTGTGGCCTGATAAAGCTGCGGTCGGAGATTGAAATACAAAGCGCGTTGGGAGGTAGGAAGCCCAACAAAAAGCTGAGAACACTCAAAGAAAACCAAAGCATGCAAGACCCTTTACGGGGGATGAAATCCAAACAGGAAAGAAAAGAGAAAAAGGAAAAAGGGAAAAAAGAGAAGAAGTGAGGATACAGAAAGAAAAAAAGAACTGGAGAACAGCAAAGTAAAGGGAGGAACCTAACCGCTAGGGGTGGGGGGGAGGACACTTTACCCCAAAGGGTTTAGCCGCCTTCATCTCTTCCGTACAACATCCCCAAATTCTTACCTTTCTCATTCTTCCAACTTGTTATATCTTCAACTTGGAGAATTAGAACCCATTTTCAACTGTCTCCCATACCCTTATTTCCATCATGGCCAGCTACTCAACTAGTTATTCAAACCCAGACTCACTCACGGAGCTCTCAAGCATAATAGAGCGGACGGTAAGCGCTGGCTCTGGAACATCAACTCTTGGCATATAACCTCTGACATCTGCTAGCTTATTGATACCGGCCGTTTGTTTCGCAAGTCTGGCTCTGTGCCATCAAGAACTCACCTGCAACGATCCATCCCATTGTATCATGATAGTTTCCAAAATGCTTTGGATAACCTATCAGAGCAAATTGTGAGTAAATCAACCATCTCAAATAGATTAATATCTTTGTTTCAACTTTTTTTTGTTTTTGTTTTTCCTTCTCTGACGCTGTGCAGTTCATCGCGAAAACCTTTTTGGAAAGGGATTATGAGGCTCTCAAAGCCAGTGCCGCTCCCCAGCCCATTGAAGATGCGGCAATGAGCGATGTGAACCAAGTTGAACCTGTCATTCAACCTCCCCCGACTGAGAAAGTTGAAATGGATACGGAGCTTGAACCTATGCCTAAATCAGAAGAAGCTCTCTCTGCGAACCAATCAGCTCCGGCAGAAATCAAGCCCGACACCCAATCGGGCGATGATGTAATTGTCAAAAAAGAAAGCGACAACAATGCTGCTCCCGATCAATCATTCCCCGGACCCAATGAAGACCTCACTTTTGATTCAGTCCTCAATGACACTGGGGGCACAAATGACTTTGGTCTTAGCTTGGACTTCAACGATGATGACATGGGGAATCAAGCTTTCCTATCCGGGTCGAATTTCACGACCTCCGGCACTACTGGTGGTGTGGACAGGTTAAACGCAACTCAGCCCCTGGGGAATACTTCGGATGCCCCTGCTGGTGGTGGTGCATTTGACATGGAGTTACAGAAGACAGAGGGGGATGACAGCAATTTCCTACAAGGTAACTCTGGGGAGGATTTCATGGGGCCGGCTGAATCAAACTTCGACGATTTGTTCATGGACACTGATAATTTCGGAGAGAATGGTGGGGACTTCAATCAGCTGGAGGGAGACAGCCTGATGAATGTTAACGAGTTGGACGATAATTGGTTCAACTGATGAAAATGAATGGACTAGTGGGATCTATATAGTCTAGATAAGGTGGGGGTCAAGTTGGGGGAAAAGATATCCTATGGTTTCCATGCGTTCTCATTTGTCGGTGGTACTAAGCATAGCTCGAGTGGCACATGTCCTGATACTGTGACTGGAAGCATAAATTATTGCGACCTGCATGGATCTTTTGTCAGGTTCAAGGTTCTTCCTGACTGCTGTGGAACATTAATGATGAATACAAATACAGCCCTGGAGCATTAACTAGCCAATCTGATCAAGAAGTATGGTTCACTATAAAAAAAAAAATTTCTTTTATCCTTTGGATAAATAAATGAAGTAATCCGTCCAAAGAAGACAGTGAAACCACATAATCCAGATTCAAGACAGCTTCCACCGAAAGCATGAAGCCAGTGGTAACACAGCTCATTGTGCGACAGGGTCATAGCGTCACATTCGAATCGGATCTTTCTATCTGGACCTTCATTTTATTCTATAGATATTTAGTGTACAGATAATAAGATGCCCCCGAGGTTACTAAGTATACTAGTGTATAATATACCTATGTAGGTAAGTTCAGGTGTCCAGGTGTAGTTTATAAGTCTGGTGACATAGGTTGAGATCGGTACGGTTCACGGAGAAGCAAATCAGGGCAGGAAAGTCAAGAGGGCGATCACCCCAGAACGAAAGCACTAGGATTTGCTTCCCGAAATAGATCTGCCCTATACGATGTACAACACTTTATGTGGAGAGTCTAGGCATAAAGTGGCTTGGTGAGGTCATTGTCATAAAGAGATGGAATTGTCATCACGCCAATAGTATTTAATATTTAGTATAATCATTTGATATGCCTACAATATGTACAACACATAGGTGATGGTGACGAACTAGAACTGATCACCATCTTTGTCGGGGTCTGTTTTCCGACCATTCATATTCTACCTAGGCCGAGTGATCCCGCGTGAACCTGGAAAATCAGGCCCCACAACGAGGCTATTGTAGCCCTATATAGAGTATGCAAGTCATAAGAAGACTGAGATACGAGAAGATGGAATGTAAGGAATGCAAGGTCTAGATATCACATTTTGTACGGTTTCAAAAACCCATGGGGTATAAAGGCGCCCAAATATATTAAATGAGGCCATGCAGCGCAAATTAAATCCCCCGCATCTAAGCCTACCTAGGTAGTCTCAGTTTTGTAGAGGCCAAGATGATCCAAGAGCTGGGCGTTAGCACTGCCCTATGCCATAAGGCATGAAGTCGTTTGTATAGGCCATGAGATCCGAGAGTTTTATAACTCTAGACCCTAGTGGAATGTTTCTCCACAAATATGGGGAGAAATGCCGAATCAAACCCGTAGACCGTAGAGATGGTTAGAGACGTTTGGCGCGGATCGCCGGATATGAGACCCTCTCTGGAATTTTCCAATGGTGTTGTCATCGAGTTCGGATTTATGATTCTTGGGGTTTTTATCTCTTCCATGGATCAGGTTGTCTTTTAGTTTTTAAGTAGTTCGCCTCCTAACTACCTAGGTATATTCATCTTTTTAATCACCTACGCCACATTACCACATTATGCCTGGAGCCAGATCATAAGAGGAAGAAAAAGGAAAAAGGAGCCACAATTCTCCAACCCTAACAGCCAATCCTACACGTTGAAATAAAGATCTGCACGATGATCAGAGTGGAGGACTTATGAAGTCAGCGCCCCCGAGAATTCCATCTTCCTACAGTCTCCTTGCGTAAAGGGATTCAAGGGAGAAATAAATAAAAAACATCGCACAAGATTAAAGATCGAAGGTATGTTGAGAGTCTGTCCTACACATCCCCTGCAGCTTGTATTCCCTTTCTCGGACCATTCTTGTCTTTACCCAAATTGGAGCATATCCAAGGGATATACGATATACAGCATACAGTTTTTGGGGAGCTTCTCCGGGATGCTCGAATAATATCACGATGATGGGTGCTAATGTCCTCCCTCTACCAGCGCATTTGACTTCGCGGTCGGCCTCCAGCAGCCTCACCCCGCACTCGGAGTTCACAGGACCCCCGTCGCTAGGAGTATCAATTTCCAATCTCATCGCACGGTCGGCTCGTCGCCATACGGTGTGTATCGAAAATCAGATCCCTAAACGGAGTCACAGGGACTCAATCCTCAAAAAGCTGGCGGGTCCACGTGAAAACGCAAAGCGATTCCTTCGCTTGCGGTCGTCTGGAATCCAAGCGTCTTCGCAACGTCCTACCCGTGGTGTACGACCAGTTTCGGAGATTATATTGTCGCCGATATCGGTCGACTTGGAGGACGAGATGCGATCGGATTCGTCATCTACCGAGGTGCTGCCTCGCCCAGTACATGAACACCACACTGTGACTACCGATTCTACCCTTCCATTTACTCCCTTGCGAAATGAGAAGATTGTAGCCACCGGGAGTGGCATTTCCGTCGGTATTGCCCTCACGGAGCCCGTTCTTTACTTGCAGGGTTATGATCAACAAGATCCAAGCAGTAAAAAGTCCGCAATCCTACGGGGACAGATGCATTTGAAGGTTACCAAATGTGTTAAGATCAAGAAGATCTCGGTCTGCTTTCGCGGCCATGCTCAGACGGATTGGCCAGATGGTATGAATCCACATCATATAATTATACTTCAACAGCTGACATTGTTCAGGTATTCCACCTAAGAAGATTCACTTCCATGACAAGAAGGATCTCTTCACGCATGGTGTGGTCTATTTCAACCACGGTGACACCGCCCTCATGCAGAATGACTATGGTGCGCATTACTATCAGCATGCCAAACCGATATCATCCGTACCGGGCAAGGAGGGGGTGACGATGACAACTCGAGAACTATTCCACAATCGCAATTCTACCGCCACACTCGCCCTACCAACCCCTCGAGAAGTCAAACGTCTTTCTCTACAAGCCAACCGTGGGCATTCACGCAGCTTCAGCAAGAACGAACCCCCGATTTCCCAACCCCAGCCACAGCGAAATTACCGCATGTTCCCCGTAGGCGATTATTTATACAGCTTCGAGTTTCCAATCGATGGATCATTACCGGAGACAATCAAAACGGATCTGGGCTATGTGAAATACGACCTGGAGGCAATGGTGGAACGATCAGGCGCATTCCGACCCAATCTTCTCGGCGGCATGGAAGTTCCCGTGATTCGTACCCCTGCCGAGGGTTCATTGGAGCAGGTCGAGCCGATTGCGATTTCACGGAACTGGGAAGACCAGCTCCACTACGACATCGTCATCTCGGGGAAGTCATTCCCGCTGGGCTCGCAGATCCCGATTGCGTTCAAGTTGACCCCACTAGCGAAAGTAGAGTGTCACCGAATCAAAGTCTTCGTGACGGAGAATATCCAACACTGGACGGCAGACAAGAGCGTGCACCGGTTACAACCAGCGAAGAAAGTTTTGCTTTTCGAAAAACGAGCAGACTCGGCCAGTGTGAGCACTTATCCCGGCAGCTCCATGCGTGTCACCGCAGGCGGTGGCATCGACTGGGATCACCGCGCTGCCGCCGCAAGGGGCAGGGAGATTGTGGATCGGAGTCGGACCAATCTTCTAGGCAATCTATCTAATGATTCCGGTGTCGGTCCGACTGAGATGGAATTCAACGTGCAGCTGCCAAGTTGCCACGAAATGAAGGGACGCGACGAGGGTCAGCGGCTGCATTTCGATACCACATACGAGAACATTCAGATCAACCACTGGATCAAAGTATGTCAAACCGTCTTTCCTCTTTCTTCGCGTCACAATGATACTAACCGATCTACGCAGATTGTCCTCCGTCTATCGAAAGTCGACGAAAGGGACCCCACAAAGCGAAGACACTTCGAAATCTCCATAGACTCGCCATTCCACATCCTCTCCTGCAAGGCCACCCAGGCCAACATCTACCTACCAGCCTACACAACCCCAGCTGAAGAACCCGTCCCGCAAGCCCAAGAATTTGCATGTGGATGCCCCGGCGCACCCCTCGCACCCCGAGAGCAAGCCATTGCCCCAACCACATCGGATCGTGAAGATAGCAGCCCCGCACTAGGCATCATCGCCCGCCGAGGCTCAACGGGCCACAGCTTCTCTCGCAGCTTCACCAACGACTCCGGCGGCCTCGCCCGGCCTCCACAAGCACACCTCGCAACACCACCAAACGACTGCAATACATCTATTCCGCCTCGCCCAATGCATCTGCTCCGTGCGCCATCCTATGCGCCGCCTGCTTTCGAGGACGTCCCTCCGGCGCCGCCGCTTGTCACCCCTCCTCCAGAATACGATACCATCGTCGGGAACGACCGAGAGGCCGTTCTTGAGGATTATTTCTCTCGTTTATCGTTCTACGAAGAAAACGAAGACGATGAACGCGGTCGTGGCCGCGTCGATGTACCCCTCACGCCGGGTGGACGTGTCAACCGCAGTATGGACGTGCCCCGCGAATGGGTCCGACTCGAAGACTATTTCCAGTAATACCGCCTCTTCTTGGTTCTATTAAAAGGAAAGCTATTACGAGGTCCGAATCATGAATTTACGCCATTGTTCATATTGGGATTGGTGTCGGGCACATGTTTTCCAGCGATGCTATCTGTCCTTTAGATGTGAGTCAGAATCCGAGTCTGGCTCTTCTTCTTCTTCTGGGGTTATATTTGGAATTCCTTTCTTTCCATTTAACAGCGCTTTGTTTATGATTTATGCAAGGCCGGCTATATTTTTTGGTGTTGATACTGGACTTTGTTTTTCCTGCGTTGATCAGGGGCAAACGGCGAAATGGGACACCTAGTCAGATATATTATATGGATACATGTAGTAGACTGAACTATGATCATCAAGTATCAGAAACTATACAAAAAGGAAAAAACACACCAACTGAGTATCATGACGTACCTGGGCCCTGGAGATAAGAACTGATGTGCCAGCGATAAGGCCAACCTCGGAACGCATCCACCTGCCTTGCCTGGTTTAGCTCTCTCCACATTCCAAGCTCGTCTGGTTCTCGAACTGTCACTTTTTTTTCCCCCCTTCTCTCCTTGAATTGTCTCTTCAATCAGAGTACTTGTGTCTTGCCCAACTGGACCCCCTCCCCCGAATTACTACAGAGCTAGGTCTTACAAGGTCGTACTTCGGAACTTTGGAGACATACTACGCCGATAGGCTCACGCTTAGTGGCATAGGTGAGTTAGCATATGTCTTATAGATGGACAGAAAGCGAGCAAATAAACTCTGACTACTTTCAGTGTACAAAAAGTGGCTCTCATCTATCATCAACAACTGCATTCTTCAATTCTCCGGCATAGCGGGGCGTACGGCGGCTTCCCGCGGTGACATCCGATCCATCCATCTGTGAATTTACCAGCCGTGCAGACTCCACAAACAGTAGTCATGGCTGTTGAGGTCGTACCTCTTACCGAGGCAGATATCCCCGGTGCCATTGAAGTAATTCAACGGGCATTTGCAGACGATCCTTATTTCAAGTGGGTCTTCGATTCATCCAAGGTATGTTCCATGTTGAGAAACAGCTACCAAAAAAAGAGAACGAGATACCCATCTACCCATAATCACCAGGCTAACATACATATCTCTCATGGCGCGGTCAACTTGACCGATAGTTCGTCTACTGAGAGATAACTTCACGTATAGTTTAACAAGCAAAGAAACTATGATTCCCTCGCAGCACGCTGCCATTGGGGAATCAAGAATGCACTATTCCACGTCGCAAAAGAAACCCAGGACCCCGACCCTAAATCCCACAGCGCTTCAATAACCACAACCCCAATCCTCGGCGTCTCCTGCTGGCTACCGCCTCACCCATCCAATCAGCCAGAGAGTTGGTACTCCTGGTTCCAATCATGGGCCCTATCCTTCAAGCAAATGCTCAACAACCTCCGATACTTTGGCCGCGGCGGGTTGCGCACAAACAGGTACTGGATCTGGAAACAACGGCAGGCCGAGGCGCAGGCTGCTATCTGGGATGATCCGCGCGGGTACTATTTCTGCAATATTGTTGCTGTTAGCCCCAAGGCGCAGGGGATGGGCGTTGGGAGGTTGTTGTTTGAGGCCGTTACAAAAAGGGCGGATGATGAGGGGGTCAAGTGTTATCTTGAGAGCTCGAAGAGTGTGCCCAATGTGGCGATCTATGAGCGTATGGGCTTTCACATGAGTAAGGAGATGGAGTGTCGGGATGGAGCGGATGCTTGCATGGTATGTACATTGTACTTGTTTTGTTGTGTTTGGTCGTGGGGCTGAAATTCGTTTGGGCTGTTGCTGACTTTGATTGTTGGTAGTTGTACTGCATGGTCCGGGATCCGAGGACGGAGTGATTCTTTTGTTTTTGTTTTTGTTTTTGCTTCTATGATTTGGCTTGGATGCTGGGTCATATTATGATTTTAGCTCATGACAAGATTGGGAGTACGTCATGGATCAGTCCGCAATGACACTCCAAGGAATATGAACAGACATCCTTTAATCAAAGGGTTTCGTATATCTAGCAACTAAATCTTTCCTAATAGTCGGACTCCGGCCCGGTTATAAACCAGCCCTAACGATCCGATCCACCCATCTCCCAATCCACAAACGGGGAAAGATAGCTCGAATCTAATCGAGTCTAACATTTGCGAAATGCGGCGCCATAGTAATCTGCGGGATACGTACGCATCCACTCTAATTCATCCGTTTGCAATAATCCAACACGGCGAATGATCTATCAACCCTTCAATTGAATATTTCCGTACGCTAGGGTGCTTGCATGTTGATCTGTTTATATTGCTGCACTTGGACGAGATGGGCAGTAGTCTCTGTATCCACATTTTAAGCTTATCCAGTCATATTCATGTTAATATGCCGAAGCTCTAACGGCCTAGTTTTCCGGGAAATATCTAATCATCCCTGACTCTGGGTGGTGTTTCAGAACTAGTCTGGTTTCAATATTGCACGGGCTGGTCGGATTGTTGCTCGTTGGGAATGCCCCATTGTATCAAGGTTCGTGCGTTGATCGGGGACATATATATCTGGGATTTGGAAGGGACCCCTAGATTTGATGAACATTGGATCTCCAGTTAAAGATTTTAGGACGACGCTTTTGGATAACTCGGATAAATCCATTACCTTGGTTGCTGTGCGTATTTTTCTAAGGCATACCTAGACACTAGACAAGCTGACTTTCCTTCTTTAGTGTACATTGCTTCAATCATTGCAATGTTTCTCCTTCTTCTACGAAAGCTATGGGTCCGACGACGAAGATCAGACACGGGGAAATCTTCCACTTCGTCAACTACATCCCAAGAGCTCAAGTTCCAAGAGAAAGAGCCACATCTACCTGAGATAGTCATGAGCACTGCACCGCAGCACGACGAAACAGACCAGATCGTCAATCAATTAGCCGCGCTTGCAGCTACCTTGAGCAACACATCAAGCAACAGCGCCCCATTATCGGTTGCTGCCCCCATATCAGAGCCCCAATCAGCAGCACTCAGACCCGAAATAGAACAACCAGAAGAAGAAGAATCGTTCTACCATCTTTCCAGCCTGATAACAATCTCCTGCTTGCCACAGCATTCGCCAGGCCATATATCAACTCCGTCAGCCTCGACACTAGGCTCTAAATCAGGGAGACGCAAAAGTCAAATCTTTGATCGGAAGAGAGCCTCATCGATTCTAAGTTTACACCTCGGAGATCTACCGAGTTTGCCTTTTTCCTCGAAAGGGAAGGTCTCGCGCAAGCCTTGTCCGAGGTATACTCCTCTTCCTCCACCATTTGTGCAGAAGAGGCTTGCTATTCGACCTGAGGTGCGCTTCTAAGGGCTCGGGATTGGGTGGAAGATTGTTTCGCATGCAAGTTAGGATTTTGTTTGATTTGTGCTTTTGTTCTATGATATCCAAGGTGGGGATATCGTCTATTATATCATGTTTATGTATTGCTACTGGTTTGTTTGTTCTAATGTTGTTATCAATCCCCGGTTATACATGGAAAAATGGAAAACATCTGGATATTTTATACTTCAACTGCATGTCTACTCCGTACTATTCTTCCCTCTGGTTGCACTTGTAGCTCACTATTAACCTTCTATCTATAAATAACTATGACATTGAGGAGAATATGTATTTAAGGGAAAAAATATATGTATAAGAGGGCACCCAAATATATTGGGTAACTGGACACACGTTGTTAAGGACATAGACCGCATAAATGGCAGACTAATCTTGTTACTATATACCTCGCTATCGATAACGATCTACAGCATAGGGGCATCTATGCAACTTACGAGGTAGTAGGTAGCACACGATGTAGTTAGTCTTACGATCTGTAGTACAGCCCACATGACAGCTCTACTCTATTGACTTACCGAGCTTTACCAAAGAAGAGGTAATATAATTTCCAAACGGGTCATCTGCAAGACATTCCGGCAGCCGCTAACACACAAAACACATGACATACCCACACACGCATCAAATACCCTGCATGGAACCGAAGCCGAACTCCACTCTCGCCGGACCAACTCGCGAAAAGGGAGCAGATCGTCGGGGTTTAAAGGCTAACGACTCGGCATTCGTCTCCAAGCAATGGTGTGCCGGTATCCATGTTGGGTCATGGGATCCTTTGATATTTCGCTTGGCTCAGTGGGGTGTAGAAAATAATCCTGGCACTTGGCGGCATGGATATATCATCGTATCTGTAATAACGTGATTGGTCGCCTAGAGAACTCGTCGAATGGGAGTCATTCCAGCTGTAGCCTTTTTATATACCCTCTGAGAATTAGGCATACATATGCAGTGGCCTTGTGCTAACATTCACTTTGCATCAGACGGGATAGACGCGAATGGGGATTGTGGGGTCGAGGGGCGAAAATGACTCGAGATTCACACTATCTATGTGCAACATACGTAATGTTAATCTAGTTTGACATGATAGAACGATCTACAGACTTTACATCACCTACCAGACCTACCAGTCTATATATGTCATGTACATAGTAGTATTCCGTCTATAGTAAACTTGTAAGCGGGCTCATCTCCGTGCCAGTCGGGACAATCGATAAGTGATATTCCGACTCGGCAGCGGCAAAACCTGAAACGAGACGTTTCAGCTAGTCTAGATTGGTAGAATTGTCGGGATTTGCACCCACTGCCGACAAATCCCCTTCTATTATTCATGACCGATCCTGGAGGTTACCTATCACAGACACCCCCTTCCTGGGATAGGTGGGTATGTAACCGGTTGTGGCTGACTCCACCCTAAAACTCGATTGATGCACAAGCTGTTGTCAATGCTGCTGATGATATTGCTTATTGTTGGTGTTGTTTTCGATTTTTATTATGTATATTATGTCTGTTGTTGGATTTGGTCATGTTTCTTGGGTTGCTGACGTTAATATTGCGCCTAACAAGGTTCATATCGGCAGGTCTCTTGTCTATAGCGTAAAGCGTGGAGTCGCAGATGAGTGAAAACACGTAGTGCATGGATTATGACCGGAGAATTAGGCTGGAGAAGTTGGCCTTTTGAAAGCCAATCACCAATTTTTACCCACTTGACTCTTCGAGGGAATCCTCTCGTTGGATTTTGCTTGCCGAGACACTACCTGCCTCTAGTATATATACTAGTACTAGTATGTGCACGAGACCCAGTAGAATTAAAGAACAGCCTGATGATAAAGGGGAAAACTACAAATAAGATCGAGAAATGATCAACAGCCCCCTCCGGAGCAATTAATTTGGATAGTCTTTGAGAGAAAAACGTTCCAATGAAAACTATTCAGCGATAACAGATGACCCGTTATATCAACGAATCGCATGGTTTCCGGCCCAACTCAGTTTGTCACCACATATCCGGCAAAACAGGAGCACATGAAGTAGGAACAAGTGTGTGTGCAGTCTGTTTTAATATTCTATTTGGATATTGATGTCCAGGTATACCCGACGGGTTTTCTAGAGGGCACTGAGCCATACAGGTCTAGATGCGCAATTTCACACCTAAAGGATGAGACCCCTGTCGGTGACTCAGTCGTGGAAATGATAGACATGTCGCCAGTATCACAATCACAGCTATCAAGCTCTTCGTCCGTGGTTATCCGTCCTGTGGCCGTTGGACTATTAAGCTAGGGTAATTAATTGGTGTTTGGTATTTATGAACATACGAAATAGAAAACAAGCCACGTTAATTCAGCAAAAAGGCGTTGAGAATGACATTTTAGACATTAGCCGATACAGGGACCGTGTGCGAAACGAGTGCAACATACCCTTAATTTGTTAGAGACAGAGCCTTAATATGAATTCTCTTAGGCTCAAGAACGAAAGGAAGCCCCGACAAAAAAAAAATAGAAATAAAAAGGAAGTACTCCGTAGATTGTATACAAAGCACCTTGACCTTCGTTAGATCATTATCCGTTCCACTTGCCCGATTCAGCCGGCGGCATTGTTCCCATAATCTTCAGGAGTGGCATAATAACCTTGGAAGACTTGGCTTTCGGTAAGTGTACAAATTACATTGTACTCGTCCCGATATGTACACTGATAGTAATATCACAGCCTATTATCGCACGGGTTCTTCGATACGGTTTCCAATAGGCGCCCGACACGGCACACAAGCTCATTTATAACCAACGCCTAAATTATTTTCTTTGGTAATTGGCGGAAAACAAACAATTAATATGTACAGAACAACGCAGTGGCCTTGCATTATATTGAACACGGTCCAGATGGAGGAACGCGCAGCCTTAGCGTGGAATAAGAGAAAGGGAAAAACGACGGAAACTCTAATAGTCGGGTTCATTTCCGGAAAATCCTCGAACTAGCATAAATAGAAAATAAAAATTGGGAAATATGCATGTGTGAAACGGACTGAGCACACTTTTACCTGGACAGGTCCCCCGGCTTTTCCCTCGATGAATTCAATTGTACCTACAACATATATTGTACTCCGCATGGAGTATTCCGTTGTTCGACCAGGAATTAGTCTTCCAATTCCAAATAATTGCGACAGGCGATCCATGGTTCCATACATCGTCCCCAGTGATTCAGCTACATCTGTGGACGGACGCGTGGACCGCCGGTCCCCCAAGGTTGTTTCGGAAGGCCATCTATCAGCCGGGGATCCACCACCTCGGGTTTCTCGGGTACCAAAGCCCCAAGTCCTTATTATCCATGGATGTATTTCCCAGGAGAAGGAGCCAATTGTTTCTCGGGGTCTCGGGGGTCTTCCAAGCTTGGGGTCGTGGGGTCTTGGGGTCTAGTTTATGACATAAATGTTCAGCCCTTTATGTATATTAGACCGTTGCCGTCCTTAGCTCCCTTCAGGAAGTTACACGTGGCATCGTGCATGGATGCATGGGCTTATAATATAGTTCCAGGGGGGAAAGAACGAGGGGATTGCACGGTGGAAGTAAGGTGAAATTGACGCAAGTATAGACGAAAAGAGTAAGCTAACTTGGGCAAAGAACACAAATAGCGAGAACGAAACTGTATATCATCCTTGCAGGGGGAGGGGTGTGCAATATATCCAATCTCTGGTTCTTCAATCGGCGACCCCGGAGCAGAGATTGCGTGGTCTTCGTTTTATGCTGGGAATCCATAGTTCCATGCCCTGTACGGAGTAGTACTCTGTGTGGCTCAACAGATGGAAAAATGGATTCCAATCCTCCAAATTTCCATGCATCCTATCATGAAAAAGCATGGACTCGATCGGAGAGAGCGTCCAACCGTTGTAAGCGGACCAGTCGAAGCTGCAGGGGACGTTCGGTAGGTAGTGACCCTGCTGCCGGAACTACTGCATTCAATGCTCATTGTGGGTCATAGGTACTTAAATATCTCCCGAGTCACTTGGTTGCCATAGGTTATTATATTTTTATTTTAGGGCGGTTTTCTTTCCGCACTGTATTTGGGGCAACCCCTTTTCCCCCTGGCCTAGGCATGGCGGAATGTGATGGAAGAGAGAACAACCACGTCGCGCATGTGGCCTCCGGAGAGTTAAATCGAACATTGACTGGATTGGATTGCCTATCTGTAAGAAGTTGGGTCCAAACGTTCTGAAGGACCAGTCAGAAAAGTCGAAATATATCCGTTCCGTCTGCATGAGCGTTTCAACAGGCATGTGATTTATGGACTATATTGAAATGAGTACTGGTACAATATATATTTTTTCACCTTCCTGTCCTTTGAAAGTAAAGAGCTTCCAGATCATAACGAAATCAAAACAAATGGATCTAGAGCTTGGAAGTGAACCATAGGGTAAAACTCCTCCGAATTGGGGGATCAATGCCGGAAAATTAGACGGTTCACTCGTCTAAGTCTCATATATGAAAACCACCAAACGCCCAAGCCCAAACAAGGTACCAGACGCTAGAAAAGGCATAAAGAAAAATACATCGAAGATATGAACGCTCCCAAAGCCAATAAACATCAAGACAAAGCAGCCAATAATACAAAGTATCGGAAAACGCATCCACAAAGCAAAGTTTAAACCGGCACAATTCGCCCCACAGATTCAAATAAAGGCAGAATTTTAGAAACTTGTCGATCGTAGTCACGTAAAAATGGGTTCAGATGTTTTTTTCTTTTTTCAGAGCCGCGATTCTCGGAGGGTCGGCTCCCCCCGAATCCATAGTTCCTGGATGGAGTGCACGCCAAGAACGGACAGGAGAAAGCGGGATGGGAAACTTTAGAACATGCGCTTGACCGAGTTTCAGATGTGAAAATTTTATTTCGAGTACCCTGAGGCCCAACGTATTGAAAAATGCATCATCGAGCAGACGAGCAAAGTACACATTTGCCCACCACCACAATGAAGCGGTCGTGTGGGCCATCGTTGCAAGTAGTATTGTCTTTGGTTCCCTCCATCTCAGTGCGGAGGAAGTGGGCGGCGGGATTGGAGCAGGTGGAATATATGTAAAAGTTTTTGAAAAAGTTGCACATCTCGATCCCATCGGGGGGGGTGGATTGGGAGGTTTGTGAAATTGGCGATGGCGAGAGGGAAGTATGACTGGGGAAGGTAATGGAAATATAATATGAGAGAATGGACCTGAGATATAGATCAAGGTGTATGGGAGTAAAGAAATAGAAAAACATAGGAGGCTCGACCAGATATAAGAGTAGTTTGCTACCGGTAGAGTGGATGTCATGACGCCCAAGGAATAGATAAAATAAAAAAAGATAAAAAAGATAAAACCAAAAATTAATTAAAAGAAAATCAAAGACATTCAGAATAAATTTAGTTTTGATCCCTAAGGATAAAGATGCAGTACCTTGGGTATACAACATACAGTACTGCACGGCATCCTCTCCACCATCCCCACTCCCCCCTAAGCAACCCTTGTCAAGAAAGCGGGTCCTGCATAGAGAGAGGCTTTAATGTTGTATAACCGTTGAGACTAATTGTACTAGTAATTTTAGTTGTCTTAATTTATATTTTTAAGGGGAAGCTTCAGGAAAGAGTCGGGAGCATCACAAAACATCGGGTAGATGGGAGATCGACACGGTTCCTCGCAGCCGTTGATGCTTCTTATATTCACACGTGGCGCTAGTCGGGATCTTCATGCATGAGACAAATACCTTCGGCAGTCTCTTAAATCTCCTAAGAACTTAAGCAAAACTGTCAAACCCTTGGCACTGCTTCTTCTTTTTTTTCCCTTGTCCAAGAGTCAGGCGAACACGGAGGATTTCTCTTGTTGGTAGAGAGTCTGGTGACGACAGTTGTAACATTGTGCAAGATTGGGCCTGGAATACCGGAGAAAGGATGTGTTGGGCAGTCGGAGCCGGTGATAGGCCCCAATAATCAAGCCGAGGGATTTTCCTTAATTCCTTTTTTCTTTTTTCGAAAATAAAATAAAGGAGCTTTGCGTCACATCTGTGCCATAACCTTGACGGATAGCTCCAGAGGTCCCACCAGTAGTCGCGACTCATCCAGATTTGAAGATTCTATAATGCTGTATAATTTACCTACGGTCCTAAGGTAGTAAAGACGGTTGTTCGAGAAAGACCATGAGTCGAGTACACAGCTATGATACATGGAAGAAGGACTTGGCAGAGGAATAGTATAGACTGTTTCTAGGACACAGATTGACAAATCAGGGTCGTTCAAAAGTAGCTTTGGTGGCAGCAGACTAAAAGATCGGAGACAAGCTCTCCGATCTGTAGTATACGGGAAATGGCTTCCGCCACCACTTGTGACATCTGTATCTCGCAAATAAAAAAAGTTAAAAGAAAAGGGGGATTATACGAAGTACAAGGTTAGAGCTCTTTATTTTACTTTAGGATCGTAGACTTTAGAAACCATGCTCCATACGTGAAACCTGATGCAATGGACACCTTCCATATTAATTCCGAATACTGGGAAGCTTATTATCAGGCAACGAGTACATCATAGTTAATATTTGTTCGGAACATAATCGGTCATTCACTAGGGGAAACGAACCATCTCTGCAGGATTGCGTCGTTGTACCCGTTAGTAGAGACAATTTGCCTAACTGGGCAGCTGGTCTGGCGAACAAATGATTGAGAGGGCGAGATCTACCTTCAGGGCAAATGTAAAGTATATTTTTAGTCAGGAGGCCCTGGATTGGCAAACCCCAGTCGCGATGGTGTGACAATGCCCCAGTTCCAGGGTTGTGCGGAGACTTGGAAGAGATCAGTCCACGTACGAAGTCAAATCCAAGACAAAAACAAAAAGAGGAAAAAATAAATTGCAGTCTACCTAGGTAAGACCCTAACCCTCAACTTTTACTCTGTAGACTACCAATAATAATGACCAGCACGGCACCACATGTCTTTATCACATAGTCCATCGGCTTGTGGAGACCGAAAAAGGTAGATAAAGTAGCTTTTCACAGGATACGGTATAGTCTCAACGGTGCCTAGTCTGATTTGTAAATTGGGTTTTGAACAGCTGAATGGGATGTTATTGTGCCTTGACCCCTTAATGTATCACATAATTAGCGCGTTCTGATAGTTCGGCTTGGGCCGAGTTCGGACCCGAGTCACATGGAGCCATTCCTTTTTTGATCTAGCGTTTCCGATCGATGTCCGAATGACTAAGAACCTTCCAAGGTTCCTTCGAACCTTGGAAGGTCCACTCGTGGAACCTCGGCCTGCCCTACCTAGCAACGACGCTAAACCTACAAAGGAAATTCCAATCCCGTGATCTTGAATGCGAAAACTGAGACACTCCCCCCTCGCAATTGACAAAGCGGTGATCCGACTCGCGAGCCTTCGACATTTGCTACTAGAGACTATCAGTCGATTGAAACAGCGCAGCTGGGGTGCAGAAAGAGCCGCGCTGTTATTGGGGAAATACATACCGTCATCTCCTCCACCATCCCACCCCGTCGTTGTGGAGACCAGCCGTCCACTCTCGACATTCGATTCGTGACCCGCCAACTGGAACTCCAACTGTTTGTTGTTGCACTGTTCAACATCCCAGTGACCAGGCATCATGGGGTTCGGTCAGTTCGACGCGATATGCGAGAAGGCGCCCGTTCCTTTGTGCTCCTTGGTGGGCCCGGCGTCGACGATCTCCGGGTCAACAGGCATCATATCCAACTGCTATGCGCGGAATATTGAGGTTGCAAATACCATAATCTTCGAGGGTGCCGCGTCCTTCATGCATATCATGGCGCTTAGCATGACAGTGATCATGATCTTGCACGTTCGGTCCAAATTTACTGCCGTCGGTTCGTCTGATTCCCTCTCCGCTCGCATTCGGCGCAAACTGGCTAACCTTTTCACTACCGATAGGCCGTAAAGAGATCATCACCTTCTTCTACATCTACTTAGCTCTGACACTTTTCTCTCTTCTCATTGATGCAGGTGTTGTTCCTCCAGGGAGCGGCCCATTCCCGTACTTCGTGGCTGTTCAGAACGGCTTGGTATCCGCGCTATGCACATGTCTTCTTGTCAACGGGTTCGTCGGCTTTCAGCTGTACGAAGACGGCACAGCTCTCTCCGTGTGGTTGATTCGAGTCCCCTCCGCAGCGATGTTTGCTCTTTCGTTTGTGATCTCGCTGGCGACTTTCAAGTCGTGGGGTTCGATGGGTCCCCAGAATACCACAGGCTTGTTCGTGGTATTATACCTGTTGAACGCCATCTCCATCGCTGTATACTTGGCCATGCAATTACTCCTAGTTGCGAATACATTGGATGACCGCTGGCCGCTGGGTCATATCTCCTTTGGTGTGGTCGTCTTCATCATCGGCCAGGTTCTCTTGTACCAATTCAGCGACGTTATCTGCAGCAACGTGCAGCATTACCTGGACGGCCTTTTCTTCGCTACTTTCTGCAATCTCCTGGCTGTCATGATGATATACAAGGTAAGTTCAGGTTTCACTATTGTAGCGTTGCTCTTGCTAAGTTTCTTTAGTTTTGGGACTCGATTACCAAGGAGGATCTGGAATTCTCCGTCGGTGTCAAGCCGAACACTTGGGAGGTTAAGGAACATCTATTTGAGGAAGAGCGCCGAGCTACGGTCTACCCCGACAATAACTCCGAGTATGCAGGCAGCCTGTACCACCAGCGCTCTTCGACGTACGGTCATCATAATTATTGACCTTTCTTTGCCTTATCATTTTCCTTCGCTTTATTATTTTTCTTCCTTCGCTTTTTCTTTTTCATTCCAGCGCTGTACATGTGACTATTGACTTCATGATATCTCATTTCTCTATTTTCTCGTGGATATTCAAATGTTTCCATATTGGCGCGCTGGAGCATCCTTTCCAAGGTTAGGGCATGGATATAAGTTACATCATCATATAATTTGGAATTTCATGGTATATAAATTATTATCGATAGGAGCACATTACCTGGAAGATATTTTCGCTTTTTACTCTTCCAATCAAGTGTTGGCATGCATAGCGACATCGGACTGTACGCACAACGTAAATGTACATTACCACTAGTGACATACGAGAATCGAAAGGGTTCCGTCTCAAACTCAATTTGTATTGTTGATATCTCAATCACACATGCATATCGCGCCATAAAGTGCGGTTCTGGGAAATAAAATGTTCTTCTATGTCTCGGGCTTCGCCTGCTCCGTTTCGACACAGCGCTAAGTTCGTTTGGGAAACAAGCCGGCGTCCATCATCCCTCTGCAAAAAGTGTGTCAAGGCGCTAGACCCTCAGAGACAGTCTGCGCAGCAAGAAACTGCAGGAATGATGCGGTAATCTTGGAATGTTACCATGCATCTTAAGACATCCTTCCGTGTCATTCTACGCCGGTGCAAAACGGCTCGAGAAAATCCCGAACGTCCCGGGGCCACGTCATGCCAGTTCAAGGGTGTCATCGGGGTGAAAGTGAAACAAGTGGTACATAGGATCAGCACTGCCAAGTTGCCCCAACAAAGAAAGCACCCGCTGAGACAACCTCGGGCATGGGAGCGGAGCAATACGGCGGCGACGCCTTGTTCTGGATGTTGCGGGATGATCAAGGCCCATTGGGGGTTTTCTTGGCTGCGGAGAATACATCTCGATACCATGGTAATCGGGATCCTGTGCATGCTATTCGCTGTGCGCTAGGGCGTAGTGCGCCCCCGAAGTCTAAGTAAGTGGACTGCCGATCAGGGGAGTGGTCCCATGGGTAGAGTTCTTGTAGAGCGTTCTAAAGCGGTAATAAAAACAGGGGAAATTGTGGAGCGGCATGCTCGAATCGGGGCGTGCGATCTCAGTCAACGACAACAACGTCGTCACCATCCATGAAGTCCCCGTCTGGCTTGGTTTTTGTGTTCTGTGGTGTATGCGTATCATCTTTCTTGGCTGGTTCGGTGGACGAATCATACCAGCCTTTGTCTATCGATTTGACCAAGACCGCGCACGCGTCACTGAGCATCTCGAAAAATGCAGGATTCTCTTTGGACAGAAACATGGTAGTATGTGCGTTGGTTTCGTCAGTAGCCCGGTCGTTAACTGCCCTAGTCCACAAAAGTCCCGGACTTTGAGATTCCTCGCCAAGTTCCACCTCCTCTGGCAATGAACAGAACGTCCTGTTCCTCGACCTAATGATTTTTTGACTGAAAGATGTTTTGTTTGCTGATGTGTTTTCCATCAGACTCGTCGCACCTTTCCCGAGACATGTGTAGAAGTTCACACACCCGATTCCGCGTTCCTCCTTGACATTCGACAACCGCACGAGACGCTCGTGCAATTCCGACGTGCGCGCGAGACAACCGACAAACTCAAGGTGCGATGATACCCATCCAACCCCGTCAGTGAGCTTCTGGCGCTGCGTATACATGGCTGCGCCGCCAGCGGCAACAGCACCAGCCGCGCCGGCGAACATCGCATACTTACCCCATCGTTGCCAGGAAGGTGTCGCGGCGGCATCGGGTGTGGAAGGCAACACTTTGGAGGGCTCTTGCGGGGGTGCGTGAGTGGTCCCCTGGTTTGATGCATTGCCCTTCCCACCATAACCGAATAAACCTGCAACCTCGGAGAGAGTGTTGTAGGCGGTTGAAGCGTTGCGGTAGTGACCTTCTGCGCCATAGGACACGACCCCTGGTGCTATTCCCAAGAATGGCGTATCAAATGCAAGCACTCCTTGTATATGAGGGAACATAAAAGTACCCGGTTCTATGACAGATTCGGTACCATCTGTCCACCCGGGCCGTGTGTTTGAAGTCGGATTTCGAGTAATTGGTTGTTCTGTTGCCAGCAAAAGGAGAGCCTCCGCTCCTACTATTCCCCCCATTGAGTGACCGATCAGAACGACATGGACCGAGGGATCGACGGTGGGCGATGCGGTATGGTTGGCGACTTCGATATCAATCACAGTATCTTGTAACCTGCAAAGAAGTATCGTCAGTCAGCAAAGCTTGACATGAGGGACTGGACGCAGTCTTACCAATCTCGCAATCTGGCCACGCAGTCTTTCAAGTCACCTTTAGTCTCATACTTGGGGTAGATAGCGGTGGCAACCTCGACCGCAGGAAGTGCTCTGCTTGCGAGGACGCGCAAATGTTCAGGAAACGTGCCAAAAGTATCATCGCCGCCCTAGGATCGGAGTTGGTCAGTCAACATAGGTTCTACGCCAAAAATGAACCTCCTCAAGGTAGATCTGTAATTCTTTGCGGGGGTTCAGGCCTTCAGCAAGCAGGCATCCGGCATACCTTGAAGCCGTGAATAAAGACGAGTAGTAGGGTCTTCCTCATTTTGAAATTCTCAGACAGCCATGTTCATGAAATAGTCATAGGGATGATTCGATCAAGTGGAGGGATAAAAGGATGTCGAGTCTGTTGATCTTAATTACATCATAATACACGACCACGTGATTTGTATACAAACATGTGAAAGCGTCCGAAGGTTCTGATTCCGTTTTATGGGTTTTACTTTGACTGAGGGGGTGTTTCTTTCTCCAAATTGAATTTCTATTCATTTGGCTTTTTGATTCTGCAAATAATATATCCCGAAAGACCACATGGACCCAAACGCTTGCATTCCAACTCATAAACTCCAATATGACCGGATATCCGGCATATTTGCTCATTCCCAACGCCATATTAAGACAATGCTTTCAGATTTGTAGCTGAATCTCAGAATTGCCCCGAAACATGATCGGTTCAATGTCAAATTCAGTGTGACACGGCACATTCAGTGATATGACCAGACCGCAAGCTTTCAATACCACTATTAGTGTTTCCAATATCGTTGCCCGTTACCGAAGGGGCGCAAGGTTCCTTTGTATTCGCTGGTGGAATAGTTGTCCCGGGAGCCGTGCTAACAAGTCCTTTGGATACAGCAAAGCAGGAAGAGCGGTCGTGGTTGAGGTTCTCGCCATAGAATTCATCAAGAATTGGGTGAAGCATAACAGTCTGCTTATGGATGGTGACAACTGAGTTGGTTGGGACTGACACCCAATTGTCTATGTGTGAAATTAGCATATGTTCATAGGCATGGGAGAGAGAAAGCGTTCTCACGTCGTTCAAAGGTGATGGGCTCACTAGCCACAAGGACAATATCGGCACCTTTATCGTGTCGCTCCATTTTGAAGTGTCCTTTCGTTTCACCTTCCTTCCACTTGGTACCAGAAGAGAAATACAAGCTGGCAGGCTCGTCTGTTTTGCTGCTGATGTACCGAGTGCAAACAACAGTATGGCCATCTGTCACTGCGAAATTCAACAAACTCCGAGTCTCAACCCCGGTAACATTATATTTCTCTGGAATTTCCTTGACCATTTCATTGATTCTGGCAATGGTTTTCATCAAAACACGACGTAGAAGAGCCTGTCCGAACCCCTCAGGACCGGGGTCAGAGCTTGGATCTACACCTTCTTTTTCTAACAGGTCAAGGAACAGGGCAAATGCCCACTCACTGTCAGTGCCACCTTTCACACCTAGGTACCACTTGTCGGCGAGTGAGCTTCCCAGCGTGCGCTTGATGTAGCTCCAACCGCCGATGCCGCCATTGTGCATCCACATCAGGGACTGGTGCTGGAAAGGGTGGCAATTGTTCTCGGCAAGAGCACCCTCGGTTGTTGCACGGACATGCGCAAAAATCAGGTCTGAGCATGTCTTTGCAGCGAGTCGCTCTAGATTCTCACAATTCCAGGCAGGCAGTGTTGAAGTAAAGATGCAAGGCTCTGGTCCAAGCTTAGGATCTGTGTAGAAACCCACACCAAACCCGTCACCATTGACAGGACGGCGATTGTCCTTGATACTACATGTCAGTGATTGCGATATGCTAACCACGTGGGTCTGGCCCAGCGAGATGGGACAACCTACCAGTCGCAGACGTGAATCGTATGATTGAGTAAGGATTGAATGACTTGGTTCAGTTATCAGCTTACTGAGACGGATCTCATTTCGCCCTTTGTATATCTGATCGAGGTATTAGCTTTGGGCTCAATGCGTGGAGGGATGGACCTTACCAAGAATCGACACATGTTTGGACCGGATCATATGCAATTGGAATGACTGTGTCAAATCCCACTTTCAAGTTTACTAATAACCTTCAAGATGTACACTAAACTTGTAGTTTGTGCAAGCCCGTAGTCGTGTCAAAGGATGTATGGGAACCAGGGCGCAGGAAGAGTCACCGACTGTTGAGAATCGGTGAGATGCCCAAACGTCAACCACAACCTTACAGCCCAACAACAATATATTCGAGGTGTAATTTTTCCAGGGATTACAAGGAAGAAAGATTGTTTTTATCGAAATCAACACAAAAGAATAAAATCACTTCCCTTGCACAGCACGTCATATTTCACGTGACCAGGGTATTACGGGAGGCTATGCGGCTACTTGCGCAAGTCACGGGGGCTGTTAGTTATGCTTGATGTCACATGTGCAGTGATCCGGCAATCTACAAGCTCATCACTTTTATTTCCATTTTCTATTGAATGCTACCACAACAATAATGAGTGGGAGGATACTCTCCCATCGACTAGGACCGCTATTGCGGAACGGTCACCTAACTCGCCATATTCATAATGCAGGCTCGAGGACCGGCGGCCTGTTACGCGCACATGGTGGTGCCGCTCTGAGAGGACGCGCATGGCCTGTGGGTGCTAATGCCATACACAATGTCCCTGCTGTTCGATCAATCTCATTTGCTCGAATGCTTCCGAAGCTGGCATTGAAGCTTGTCAGGGTTCCGGCTATGTTCGGCGGTGCGACAATCGCGGGTCTAGCTTATTTCCAATACCAAGCAACTCGTATGTTTCTCATGGATGAAGCTCGTTACATGTGGAATCCCAAGCTGATCTGATTTTTACAGAGGCCGGTAACTATGCGATGGATGTCTTCAGACAAGCCTCGGAGACTGCGGGGAACACCGCTTCGACCTTGTTCGAAGGACTGCAGGACATGGCGGATCAGACACAACGCGGGTGGAATAAGACAACCGAAGACATCGAAATGCCTGACTGGCTACAGAAGATCCTACGCCTCGACGAGGAGTCCGAGTCTCGGAAGGGCGATTCATCTGGTGGAGGAGGGAAAGAGCCGAAACAAAGTCGGGCAGGTACTGCTGCCGCCGCCGCAACCACTACAGCGTTCGGATACGATCAATCTGGAGAAGAAGATTTACGGCCGGCGAGAGATGCTGCGGAGGATGATCAAATGATGCTGCTAACACGCAAAATGATTGAAATCCGAAATATTCTCCAGACCATCGGCCAGTCCGGCACCCTCACTCTTCCGTCGATTGTCGTGATTGGATCCCAATCGTCGGGCAAAAGCTCGGTTCTAGAGGCTATCGTCGGCCACGAGTTCTTGCCCAAGGGTTCCAACATGGTGACCCGCCGGCCAATCGAGCTGACATTGGTCAACACTCCCAACGCTCAGGCAGAATACGGTGAATTCCCGGCCCTCGGTCTCGGAAAGATCACGGATTTTTCCCAGGTTCAGCGCACACTCACAGATCTGAACCTTGCTGTTCCTGAAAAGGATTGTGTCACAGACGATCCCATTCAGCTTACGATATATTCTCCCAATGTTCCGGATCTATCCTTGATCGACCTGCCGGGATATATTCAGGTTGCGGGCCGAGATCAACCCCCAGAGCTCAAACAAAAGATTGCTGATCTTTGCGATAAATACATTCAACCACCAAATGTCATTTTGGCGATCTCGGCCGCCGACGTTGACTTGGCAAATTCGACAGCACTTCGAGCCAGTCGTCGAGTAGACCCTCGGGGTGAACGGACTATCGGTGTTATTACGAAGATGGACCTTGTCAGCCCCGAACGTGGCCACGATGTCCTTTCCGATAAAAAGTACCCCCTTCGGCTGGGTTACGTGGGTGTTGTTACCCGAATTCCTCAGACAACAGCTCTCTTTTCTAGAGGCTCTGGAAGCATTACCAGCGCTATTCTCAAAAATGAAAATGCCTACTTCTCTGCGCATCAGAATGAATTCGGTCCCCACTCTGACGTCTCAGTTGGTGTTTCGACACTGCGGAAAACGCTGATGCAGGTTCTTGAGCAAACCATGTCATCTAGCCTGTCTGGAACCAGAGATGCCATCAGTCAAGAGCTGGAGGAGGCAACCTACGAGTTCAAGGTTCAATATAATGACCGACCTTTGAGCGCGGAGTCTCACTTGGCTGAGAGCCTGGATGGTTTCAAGCACTCCTTCAAGGCGTTCGCGGAAAGCTTCGGGCGACCGCAGGTTCGGGGGATGCTCAAGGCAGAATTGGACCAGCGAGTCATGGACATTCTGGCGCAACGCTACTGGAACAAGCCAGTCGAGGACTTGGATCCTCCAATGTTGGAACTAGATCCCCTCAAGGACCTTCCTAAAGCCGATCCTGAATCGCTATATTGGCACAGAAAGCTTGATGCTTCAACCTCGTCATTAACAAAGCTTGGAATTGGCCGGTTGGCTACGACTGTTGTCGCCAATGCTCTCCACAACCATGTGGAGTCGCTCCTAGCGTCGTCTACGTTCGCCTCCCACCCTGGTGCCCACAAACAGATAACAGATGCATGCACCAGTATCCTGAATGACAAATTCTTCAGCACGAGCGATCAAGTCGAAAATTGCATCAAGCCATATAAGTTTGAGATCGAGATCGAAGATCCTGAATGGGCTAAAGGCCGAGACAACGTGGGTAAAGTCCTAAAGGAAGAGCTCAGGTCATGCGAGTCGGCCCTGAAGCATGTCGAAGACGTTGTTGGAAAGCGGAAACTCAAAGACGTTATATCGTTTATCGACAGAGTGCGAAAGGGCGAAGTAGTACTAGAGGGCAACGGCGAGGGTGGCGCGGGCGGTTTCAGTGCCGCCTTGTTGGAGAGAGGTTGGTATTTCCCTCTTTTTTTTTCTCTTTGCAAGCACTGACATATATTATCTAGGACGAGAAGGCCTGTTCCTTCGGGACCGAGCGGATCTTATCAAGATGAGACTTCTCGCCGTCCGGTCCAAGCAATGCGCAACGCAAAAGAACAAGTACTACTGCCCCGAGGTCTTCCTAGATGTTGTGGCAGATAAACTCACCTCCACTGCCGTGCTGTTCCTCAATGTTGAGCTCTTATCTGAGTTCTACTATAACTTCCCACGTGAGCTTGATTCAAGACTTGGACGACACCTTTCAGACGCCGAGGTCGAGCGGTTTGCCCGCGAGGATCCTCGCATCCGCCGTCACCTCGATGTCATCCGCAAGAAGGAGCTGCTAGAGCTGGCTCTGCAGAAGATCGAAGGCATCCGACAGCTTGACGGCCGCGCCCGGAAACCAGAGCGTGCGCCTCCTGGAAAGGAAACGCGGAGCCGTTGGAACCTTTTCTAGAAGATATGATGTTTGGGCTTTCTGTCTCTTCCCCCTACTGCCTTTGCGAAACACCTGTTTTCCCTTCTTGATCTGGATTTAGATACCTCTGCTAGTGTTCCCGCCACTCTCTTTATCCTGTTTAGCCAGCTTCTCCTCTTACCCGTTCTCTTGGGATAATATGTATCTCAAAATGTTTCGAAGTCAATGTACATAGCTCTAGACCGTTCATTACACAATCGATAATCTATTCCTTGAATCTGTATCCATTCTCTATTCCTGATCTGTAGAAATCCTAGCTACCCCGTAGTTTGGCCGGCAAGTACCTCGGCCTACATATGAACGTATGAGACTTCGTATCACAGGGCCGAATTACACAGGCCCCATGTACTCCATGGACAGTGCTCCTTGACCCCAGTCGGTGATGATTTGCTTGATCTCCTCCAAATCATGAAGGATGCGCACCAGGGTGTTACCGTCGCGAGCCCACATGTAGTATCTGCCGTTTGATTCAACAGGGTGTCGCACCGATCTTGAGACACAAACACCGGCACACAATTGGTGAGGCCATAACAATTAGTCATACGCTCTTGAGCACCGTATTTTCCCTTCCATTCATCATAGTCAAGACCCACTGGATCACTCGAGAATCCAAGAGAGTCAGTCGGGGCCCACTGTTGTCATCAGCCACGGCTTTGATAGAAAGGGAATGATATATATACTTACCCGTGTTGGTTTCGTGCCGTTCCGAGGCTCTTCCCGCCAACTTGGACTCCCTGGTGGAGGCTCAGCTTTCTCAAAAAAAAATATAGTCTGTGGCACCAGACCAGCAAGCCTTCTAGATCGGCGAGGCTTTCTATTGGGTTAGCGTGGTCCATAGCCGCATATCTGGTTCAACCTCACCGGAAAGTTGACTCTTTTGGGGTTTGGTAGTTTTGATTTTTTGGGTGCCATTTTCCAAGGACAGGAATGTAGAGCATAGGCCGGTAGAGAGATTTTGGCCTGTATAAGAAAACCCATGATATGCCTGAAACAAAGAAATCTTTATAGGATGATGTATACTCTGGTGCTTTGTTTGATCTTCTTTCATAGCTCTCCTTGTTAGTATTCGACTATTTCTATTTATGTCAGTCAGATATATCTATAATTGCATACCTTGGATCTTCACGTTTCAAGATATTGACTTTGGTCTTTGATAATCTATTTTGTACATCTGGGCACAATCGATGGGCTTTGATGACAACTAATATCATGTCCTTGAGATCCTCAACAAAGGAACGAATCCCTCCAGTACTGATATGGGATGATTATTTAAACGATGAGGTTCCTACACAGCTATCTAGGAGAATACAACAATCGCAATGTCAACAACCCCGATGACACCTTCCACTGAAGTATATTTGCTGGCTTATAATGGCCAAGTGAACTTGAAGAGGGCATTCAGTTGGAGCCTAACACAAGTGAGTTATCGCAACTGCCAATCCCTTTATCTCTCAAGGGCATAGTTAAACTAACTATGCGCAGATTCGAGTTTTCATGATCGAGGTTATAGATAACCCTTCTAACTACGGGGTGGATCGGGAAGTCGTACCAGAACTGAGAAGACTACGCACCGATATTCTCGATCTCAGGTGAGTTAGATGTCCGCTAGACCTGGGTTCTGTCCGCTAATCGGATTCTTGCAGCGAACAGGGGAGCAAATATCAGTCTGAGGACTCCTACCCCCAAGCTATTTCGAGGATACTTAACCCAGCAAGGGCTAGCGAGGGTGAATCGTGCTTTTTGTTGGATAAAACAACATATGGAGGTTTTCCATATTGGTGCTCCTTTGACCTTCTAGGTAGGTTCCTTTCCATTATTAGTCCAGCACCCCAGGATGCCACAAATTACAATTTCTACTTACCTCTGACATTGATGTACGCCAATTGGTGTGGCAAGATAGCTCCGCTCTCCCCCCATGCTTATTCATGTGTTTGGGCAGAGGAAAACGGTAAGCAGAGCCGCTTTCACCTGTGAGCATCGCTCGGGGGATATACCACTCCTAAACGACGGGGCGGCCTCTGGGTCAGAATTCTGCAACAAGCCCGTTTCAATATTCTTCGCGATCAGAGAATTGACACAGCGGGAATAACAGTCCGGTCTTCGACTTTAAGGGGTCGAACAACCAAAATTATTCCGTTTGGAAACTGCGCAGAAACCTATCCTCTTGCGCACCTTCTACGGTGAGTCCATACCTTTGAGATCCCATATGTCCCATACTAACGAATTAGGAACCGTAACTCTCGTGAGGAGGTTTATGGTCTTGCAGTGATGCCTCCCAAATGGCCCAGAGATAGATACAGCCACCCGCAAGCATTGAAGACATTGCTGAGACCTTGCACTAATTGTGAACAGGTGATAGGCATCTGGGGTGGGAAAGTAGAAAACTTCATCACAGATGAGATGCCGGAGAATAGTACCGCTGCATCTTCAGAAATGCAATCGCCTACATCACGAGATCCTGGCCCGAGAGCATCTGGATCTGGGATTGCTTTACCGACCCGTCTTAAACGTCCTTCTCCAGATGATGACACTGACACCGCTGAACCTACGCCGAAAAAGGCTAAGGGCCCTGAGATCCCTAGAAAACCATCTCATTTAGCCAGGGGAAAAGGGAAACCGCAGTGAAGATGTAGGGATTTATAAAGTTAAAAGCACTCTAGTCGCTGTTATTTATTATATATAAACTTGTTATTTTAGTGTCTGTGATGTTCTTAATATCGTGAGTCGACTTATCGAACTTAGTACCCGTAGTTGAAAGAAGTCAGGGGCAACCTTGGAAGCAGAAGCGATATGATATGTTAGCTATGAGGTAGACTTTCTAAGTAACATGAAGGTGGATTGTCTTAAACCTGCAAAGCTACCTGCTATTTAGGAGCAAAACTTGCAACCCTTAAATTGATAACAGAACTAATATTTTCGGTAAGACTAAAGGGAAGAAGGAGAGAGAGAAAAGCTAAAACAAGAGTTATATTGTTCGATCTTCTTGAATGCCTTCAGGAGCACGTTGACTCTTCCTCGCACCCTCATCGTGAGTGACCCAGCTCCCTTGCGATGCCCCGAAGATAAACCGATACCAGGCCTTTTTCTTGCCGGTCATTGCCTTCACCTTCGTCTCGATGGTTTCACAGGACTAACAGGTCTGGGCCAGGGCAAGTGTGAGGTACTGGTCGACTGGGCCTGGCTTGGCGGCTGACCTGAAGGCGAAGACTGCATGCTTGGCTCCTATAGATGAATGCTTGGTAAATCGTGATGATCTCGATAAATCCATGACAAAACAACGATCGCGAGACAATAAACAAATTGACCTTGGCAGCAATCATTGATGTAGTGGAGACGTGGTGGCGGTAGAAACAAGGTCCCGACGGTCACGACCCAATTCTGCAGATATGGACCGAAGCGCTAGAGTCTTGTAGTGTTAGAGCAGCAGGGACGATCGCAGTTGGATCCGAAGCGCGTGTTAGTGGCGCAAACGAATTATGGTTCTTCTACAGGAGTAGATGTACATATATACCTAGGTATACATGCATGTGTGTAGGTAATTGCGTAGCCATAGTTGTGTTATGTACATATATAGGTAGCAGTGCGATTACCGAGCATATGCAAGGGTCTTTTTAGACAGTCTTCTACGGAGTAGTATAAAGAGATACGAAGTTGGGTGAGTTGAGGATCGGTTAAAGGTGCTCCGGCTGTCGCCTAGATTATCATATCTCTTTCCCCTTCACAACGCACTTCAAGGGGACAATAGAGCAGCGATAGCTGCACATACAGTTATATGTAGTTAGACTGTTTTACACGAAATTGCCCCGCTGAACTAGAAACCCCAATTGAACTTGATGTCTTTCCAACAGCCTAGCACTTATCT
This sequence comes from Penicillium flavigenum, assembly GCA_002072365.1. Lineage (NCBI taxonomy): Eukaryota > Fungi > Ascomycota > Eurotiomycetes > Eurotiales > Aspergillaceae > Penicillium > Penicillium flavigenum. The sequence goes on from MLQL01000025.1 coordinate 266,315, forward strand.
GGAAATGGGGTTAGACAACTTTCCCGAAGAACTCATAGAGATCATCCTGATATCAGTAAATGATGAACAGACACTCTTACTCGCCCAACGGGTCTGTCGACGCTGGGCTCATTGCATCCAAGGCTCCCGGATACTCCAGCAAGCCCTGTTCTTCCAGCCCATACAATCCAACCTCCCAACGACAACCATTCCACGACTAAACCCCTTACTAGCAGCAAAATTCCCATCCTGGTTTCCCGACGTTTACCCGATATCCCGCGATATTGCATACGGGGCTGGAAATATGCAAGAGTTTCTAGACAACCACGCCACATGGCTCCATCCAAGCGCAAGTTGGCGCCGAATGCTGACCAAACAGCCACCGACAATGTCTCTGGGCTGGGTAGACCGCCGAGAGACATATACCAGCAAGATCTCTCTGTGCCGGTGGGAAATTTCACTGGAAGAGTACGGTGGGCTTCGTATGAACATGCTTTATGACCTGGTTGTCAGATCCTCGGATGAGGCGGCAGCGTTCTTTTACTGGAGGATGCATTGGAGCCGTCCTGGCCTGGAAAGGTATTCTTTCGGGTGTATCCCGGATGCCCAGGGCGAGGGAACCCTACTATGTCGAAGCAATGATGTCGGCCAATGCACAAACGGATATCGTAATTGATACGTGGAACTCGCCATATCTTTCCGGTCATCTTTGGTCAGGATACTTGGGCGTGGGACTTGGTACGGGGACTTCAGTCGCCGATGGGAGATCTGAATCTTGATGTGGTCTATGCGTCGAGAAAACGCAAGGAGGTGCAGAGCTGGCATGTGCGCGTGTAGAACGCTAGAGTACAGAACGCGCTTGGATGCCCTTTTCTGGATGACGATGAACCAGATCTATGATATTGAGCTGCAGAATAGAGAAAGGAATGTCGCCCCGCGAGCAAGAGGTGGAACCTAAGTATGCAGTGTGGTGGCCACGCTGTCCTGGGAAGAAGATAATGCACAGTTGAAAATGACAGGTTCAATACGACAATCCCAGACCCAGTCTATATATTCCTCTAGCATACAGTACAGTGTGAAAAGAAATAGAAAGCGAAACAAACAAGACGCGAATTAATGCTTTTGTCTCTGGGTGGAACCAATCGCAGCACCAACGGTGAGTGTTATGAGAAAAAGATGGAAAATGGATATGTCTATCACGGTCACAGGTGCAAAGAGAAATAAAGACAAGGATAGTGAGGGGATGGCATAAGGGGGGCGTAGCGGGACACATTACACAGTCAATGTGTCAAGAAAAGGCATTGAATAACCAAAAGGAAAATGTAGTGTGGCTGGCAATATTACAAAAAGTCATCGAAACCGGGTGCGGATGTTTACTCCCGGGAGACATCACGGCCGAAGAGACGAGCCTTGACCCAGTCGACGCAGACAAGGACACGGTTGCGAGCTGGATTATATGTTAGTGATGAATCTGAATCAGTGTTGGGTAGAATTTGGAACTTACTGCTGAAGCACATGCTCAGGTAGGCACTGCGCCAGAACAGGTAGGTCATAGTACCACCGCTGGCGATGTTGCCGCTCAGCCAGCTGATATCGGCCACGGCGCGCTCCTTACCGATGTAGGCCAAGGAACCCTGGTGCGAGTACTGGAAGGGACCGATCTGCTTGTTACGGCGGAGCTGCTTCTGGCGCTCACGGATCTCGTCGAAGATCTGGTTGCGCTCCTCCGCGGCCTTGGCCTGGGACTGGCGCTCAGAGAGAGTCTCCAACTCCTTCTCGAGAGCCTCGGCCTTGGCCATGGTGTTGAAGAGGCGGCCCAAGAAGGCACCCTCCTGGCTAGCAACCTGGGCAGTGGGGGCGTAGTTGGCAATGGCGCAGTCGCCGACGGCCCAGACGTTATCAGTACCATTCACGACGAGGTATTCGTTGACAGCGAGACCGCGGCGGGACTCGGCCTGAGCGGGGATCTGGGACATCAGGTCGCGGACAACGGGGCGGATGGCGTTACCGGTGGCCCAGACGAGAAGACCGTAGGGGATAGTCTCAATCTCCTTGGATCCGTCGGGCTTGGTCACCTCAGCCTGGATGTACTTGTCGGTAACATTCTTGACCATGGTCTTGGTGCGGATGGAGATCTCCTCCTCCTTGAAGGTCGATTCGGTGTAGTCAATCAGTTGCTTGGAGAACATGGGAAGAACGTTGGGCAGAGCCTCGACGAGAGTGACGTGGAAGTTGTCCTTGATTTCGGGAATCCACTTCTTCAAGTCATCGTTGAAGAAGTCCTGCAGTTCACCGGCGAATTCAACACCAGTGGGGCCACCGCCCACCACAACCATGTGGAGCAGACGCTTGACCTCGTCCTCGGTCTGGTCCTTGAAACAGGCGGTCTCGATACAGTCCATAATACGCTTACGAATGTTCTGGGCGTCACCGACTTCCTTCAGGAAGCAGGAGTTCTCACGAACACCGGGAATACCTATACATCGCAAAAATTAGTCCAAGATGCATCGTTTGAGATGCAAGAGAGGATCGCACCAAAAGTCGCGTTCTCGGCACCAACACCGATCACAAGCATGTCGAAGGGAACCTCGGTGTGCGAGATATCACCCTTAATTTCGGAATCATCACTGATATACACAATCCGCTTCTCGTAGTCAATCTTGGTGGCTTCGGCTTCGTAGAACTGGACACTGGCCTTCTTGTGGCGCAGGATGTTTCGGATAGGCTCCATGATCGAGCGGTGCTCGATCAAACCGGTGGTACATGAGGGCAGCAAGGGAGTGAAAAGGAAGTAGTTACGTGGGGAGACGACGACAACGTTGTAGTTCTCGGTGTCAATCTTCTTCAGGAGGGAAACGGAGCCCCAGCCAGTTCCTGAACGAGCATAGTCGCGTTAGCGACACTTGGGCCGTAGGGAATCAACGATCGCGACCGACACATACCGAGAATGACCAGAGTCTTCTTTGATGGGTCAGGAGTGATCTGCTCCGGGGGTTGACGGAGCTCGAAGATGCTGTATGCGACAGTGCCGGCAAGACCGATGGCAGAGAGCCAGGTCAACCGCCAGGCCCAACGCAGAGCTCTGAAACGCTTCTTAGGCTTCGGGGCGGGCGAAGGGGCAGCATCAGCGTAGCCACGACGAGCAATACGCGATACAGACTGGGGAACCTTGGTCGACCGCATCGGCTTTGCGCGAAGGGCCAGCTGCGATGTCGACATGGATCTGCGCGTCATCGACGACAGCTGCATGATGGACGGAGCCATCTTGCGAATTGCTAGCGTATTGCCAGCCATTGTAAGAGGGCGTACCAAAGGTAGCAAAAGGAATGCAAATGGGATGGAAGATCAAGGGTGACTGAATAATTTATGAAGAAAAAAAAAAGATTTGATAAGCTCAATCATTGCGTTGCTGCTTTAGGCGAATCGGTGTAGCCGGACCAAAGGGGGTAGTCACGTATCTAGTACTTGGCTGATTGCGTGCTGCTTGCAGTAAAACCAGGTACTGTCTACATTTACCCTTTTTTTTTCCTGCCAATTCGATGATTCAATTACTATTTGCGAGTATACCTAGGTATAAGTTGCTCTAACATCTAAGTCCTTAACATATATCATAGTGAAATCCATACTAAAACTTGTAATTATTTCCCAGAAAAGCTATAATAACCGCCTAAGTGCTTAATCACAAGCCAAAAGAAAAATAAAAAATAAAAAAAAATAAAAAAAAGGGTAAAAAAAATTGGAGAACTGAGGGGACAATCTCCCGGTGAGGAGAAAATTACCCGGGGAACTTCAAACTCGGTTTATCGGTCAATGTTTTGGGGTAAAATCATCACTTTGATATTAAATCATTGAATAGATACTATTCAAATTGATATCTACAACATAAATAATAACCCCCCATCAACGATATTCCCCTCTTTCCTCTCCGCTCCAATTCCCAAGCCCTACGACATTCTCCGACCCCTAACCGGTATTACCCGCATATCTATTCCGCATCATTGGGCTCTCTCTATAGTTCTCAAATATGGTAATCCCCAACGGTACCCGCGCTACAGCTATCTCTGGTAAAATCCGGGGAAGTTCGAATCTCCACTTGCATCACTGGTCCGGTTTCTCCCATCTAACCTTAGGAATCCCGATGGGCCTGAGTATACACATCATAGGAAACATCGGCCAAAATCGGTCCGTCATCGTCTGTTGGAGCTGAATTGCACTCGTGGTGTGCTGAATCGGCAGCACTCCCGGTCCTTCTCGTGTCAATTGGAAGTTTCATTGTGTGACCGACAATTGTTCGCCGTCTATTGCCTGCTGATACTTTGTTTCTTGCGGAGCTTTGATACCAGCTCCGATATGACGCATCATAGAAAGAAAGTCTGCTCGCTGGTGAGTAGCTAGAAGCTTCGGTGCTTCAGATGTAAGTATAAGTGAGACCAAGAGAACTACTCGGAGGCGAGGTCAACATCAGATGTCCTTTTCATAGTGCAAGCAATATGACAAGCAAATAATATGCTCATTTATGCTTATATCACGGAAAGACCCACGAGGGTCCATTGGTTCCGAGACATGTCAAAGGCTGCCATAGGATCACAGATCCATCCCCAGAGAGTCAGCGAGACTTGTATTACGTATAAGCCAGGATATCGACCGAGACCTTATGATCCGATGTGACTGACACTCAGCATCAAGAGCAATGTTAACCTTGCGATTAGAACAAGACAATATCATACCAAACTTCACAAGGACGGGATATCGTCCATGATGCCCGACGTCAGCACGAACACAAAACCAACAATCCCAATGCCCAGATAGCTGGCTTGGCATGGTATGACATGTTTATCGCAATATAATCCAACGGGGATCACAAGTCCTCTTATAGACAACGAAGATAAGCAGTCCACGGCCCCTGACCCAAACCAGAAAAAGAACAACACATCCAAACCCATTCAAGAACTGCATTACAACCCTGGCAGCAATCCCAGAGCCTAGACACGACAAATTCTACACGTATCTACGAGCGACAGCCTGGGTGGATTCCAAACATGACGGCGTTAGTAAATGGCCGCCTATCCGCTCACCGAGCATGCAAGTAAGCAGTGCTGGGAGCTTATAACGGGGGAGTCAATTGAGTCGGCTGAAGCCTTACTTGATGAGTGTACAAGTGCGCTGTTATGCGGGTACGAGCATAATATCGCCCTTTGGCTAATTCTTTGCACCGCCTCTGCTTGTCTACGCGTCCATCTGGATTGCATCTGGGTTGGTTGCGTATGTCGGGGTCTCCGTGTCGGACGAAGTCTCATATCTTCATTAGAGAGTATTGAAGGCATGACTATGCAGGATGCGGCTTAGATTGGTGTAGTATAGAATATCCTGAGTTGTGCTTTTTTGTTTTTTCATCGGTTCCGTCTGGTCGGATTTGACATCGCTTATGCTTCGGGTCTTCATAGGGTCCGTTTGTCTTTGCTACGGGGAAATGTACATATAGCCGCACTGCGATATGCGAATGTGGCCAGTCGCCCCATGGGATATTTCGGGCCTAGAAATGCGAGGTTCCATTGTGGTTATGGCGAGGCCGGATTCTGATGTTCGAGGTGCCGCTGTGGCTTAGTGTCTGTATCTCTTGGCAAGATCCGGATGTAGAATGCGGTGCGATTCCATTGAAATTTCGCCTTGTCTGTCTTGTTATTTCTGCCTTGCTTGCTTCCGCCAACGTTACTGGTTGGCTCGGTGGGTGTGGATGCACTTGGTGGATGAGGAAGACTACTGTCTTTGGGTCTGTCGACAGAGAGACTTCATTGGTTTTCAGAAACAAGCCATCTAATTAGAATCGCAATGGAGATCAGAGTTGATATCAAGGGGTATGGTCAATTGTTCCCTTTCACAGACCATTGATCGGCAATGTCCGGTTTCAACATGTCTGATAAGAGGATAGGGAGTAGATATCAAAAGAAAGCTGGGCGACCATTGCTTGAATCATCAAAAGCGACAAGACAGACTTTAGCAGGCTTTCAGACCCAATAATGGCCATATCAACCGCATAGTCAGCCTAGCCGAAACTGCCCACCCACGGGGCCCTTCTTGTTCGTTTCGTCTCGAGTCAACCCGAAGGCCCAATTTGTGCTGCGGCGTTGTGATTCAGACATTATTGTAGACGATAACTTCCAGGCAAAAGTTGGATACGCACTTCGTTGCCTCGAGGGAATCTGTCTCCGCGTGTTGTCAATGGAAACATGCATACATGTATTCAAAGACGAATGCATCGGCTGGGCCAGCGTTAATCAGACTCCTGCACTTTCGAAGCAAGGCTAGACCGATATGCAACCTGCATGAGAATATCCGGCTTGTATTAGTTAGTTCATTGAAGTTGGAAACTTAAATCAGAAACGAGGAATCAATCAACGGTATGCATCGTGTGCATCCCATCCAGGTCAGTCGATCCCGATCCAGATAAACGAAAGGGAAGCCCAAAGCAAAGCTGCGAGCAGCCTCCACCAACCAGCAACCCCACTAGAGTCCAAGGAATGACCAGACCAGTAAAGCCCTGGTTTCAGAAATAGTGAATAAATCCGTCACCCCAGAATTTCGGCCAACAAAGAAACCTTTGGAGTCGAATATGGCCTCAACGCGCGATTACCGAAGAGAGGGAAAGTTGGAAAGAACAAGGGTGAAAGGACGGTTACGCCAAAAGCACCAACCCGCCACTGGCCTGTGTTCCCTGGTCATGGCCATAACCAAGACATGTCAATGGTGCCTCGGAGACCTTTGAAAGGGCAAAGGCGTCGTCAGCCACCAACTCCGAAAGGTCAAAGATTTAGTTTCAACCGATCTAAATTTGGGACGCAATGAATGATGATGATGGAGGGAATTCAAAGGCGATTGGGTCTAGGTCCTTGGATTTTCACGGTTATTTCTCGTCATTTACCTCGTGCATCTGCAAAGGATATTGGAAAGACGGGTGATTCGATCTGTGAGATGTCGATGACTGTGACAAATGTGCTGTTCATCCACGGTGCTGTGCAGGCGATAGTCCGCTGATCCACATAAAACCGAATGTGAATTTTCCCATGGAAGGTTTCTTTTTGCCGTACTTTTCATTTATATTTTTTTGAATTTCATCCTGGCTCTGGTAATATTGCATATTTGCATTTCACATCTACAATATACAAAGAGAGTACGGAGTACAGTGCTACTGGCTGCAGATTGGAAACAAGCCCAGCTCGCCTCGGGACTGTACCTGGCATTGCATCACGTCTTGGACCGGGGGAGAGGAGCCATTTCCCATAGGACGGCCTACTGAGTTGAAACACTTTTATTTATTTTGTTAGTCTCATTTTCCCTCGAAAAGAAAATCGAACAAAAAAAAAAAGAGGTGAAAACAAGAAGTGGCACCCGGATGCAGACGGGATATGTGATCTTGTGTACACTTTGTACTATGGTACTTGGTAGTAGTTAAGAAAGGGTGCAAGTCAGATTTTTTGTACGCGTTAACTGCTCCACCATCCACGGCAAGCGAAGTAAAATGTCAAGGCAGAATAATTATTTCCTGACGTCGGATGCCGGGAGTGTAATGCATTCCGACTGGGATCGTCGAGTCGTGACCGCTACGCATAGTTATTATTTACATAGTAGTATATGTATTATCGGAGCTCTAGACTCTCGCCGATACCCCATGTGTCCGGTATTATTAAGCGAATAACTAATATTAGACGTTCAAAGCGACTGAGACAAAGGCTACGTAATAGATCGTATACTCACCCTTTATATTGGCATCTGAGTACATTGTATGAAATCTGGACGCTGACTACATAGTATATGTTGCAGTCACGATAGCAGAGAATATAGCCTCAGCTGGAATAGACAGATTGTAGTTCCTACACCGTCATACACCGTCAGAACCGCATTGATCGTTGATCACCCATGAGCCACCGAGCGGGAGGCAAAAAGAGTATCGATTACCCCGATCAAGGCTCCATTGAGTCAAGCGGTAGATTATCGAATCCGCCAAAGTCAAATCACGAGAAGCAAACAAATCTTTGATTTCCAAACAAAAAGACAAGATTCAAGACCCTGTCAGTCTCAGCGCCAGCGCCAGCGCCCGAAACCAGCGCTTTGCTTTGTGACGTGCTCGGGGCGCCTTGCACGATCCAGACAACTTCCGAGAAAACTCCTGGTCAAGCTAAAAGTCAAAAGCTAAAATAAATACAGATAATGATGTCCGATTGTTGCCCCTCAATCCGCTCTGTCTTTGAAACCTTTCGAGCATGTGGGTTGTGTGGGCTCGTCCACCCCCTCTATGGAGTACCTCTGGTGGTTGGCCCCTGTATGAGCGCGCGGGGGGCGCTGGAGCACGAAGTCTGGAATCAGAGATCAGCCTCAAAGACATCAACTGATAGCTCGAAATGACCCCGTTCTGTCACACGGTCCTATGTGCCCGAGCTCATTTGCATTTGCTCTTGACAGAGTGTGCACTTCCGGGGGTCGAGGTCAAGGTCAGGTTGCTGCAGTCTGTCGGTGACTGTTCGGGAGAGACTAAAGGGAGAAGGCAACCCTCTATGGAGTACTTCGTATGTGGCGTGCAGTTGGATAAAATGGATCTGATCATCGTGAGACTGCGCTAGAAAATATCCATGGATCTGGGCGCCAAGCAGACCACAGAACAACTTCAGGTTATACTGTATATCACATACAATATACTCCGTATAGAACGTTGTGCTCCGGACTCCGACGTCATAGAAAAACTATCCAGGATTAACATTTTCGTGGCAATCGTATACTATACGGAGTACGATGTAATTGATACCCGAATAAGCGGATCTGCAATTTTAAGTCCCCAACTAATTCCACTACCTCTCACCTGGGTGTTGCGTGTGAATTACTCTAACAGGATCCTTCTATCTTCGACCAGTCGAAACAGTGATCCCCTTGGAAGATGTTTGCATACCGCCTTCGTCCCAGGAGTGGTTCGAATGACGCCAGGAAGAGAAGATTAATTGCAGCAGCCTCATGCTATTGAAACTGAAAACAGAATGTATAGCCTCGCGTCAAACCGCTGATAATTCGCAATGACATAGATAACTGTAACCCATCCACGGGTGTATCACAAGGTTGCGAGAGCGGAGAAAATCCTAGCTAGTGCCCCGATAGCGAAACCAGAATACTACGTGGGATGTTTAAGTGATCGAGGCCATGACCTCGAGTTCCTATACTGTCTAATATTTGCGTTGCCCTCAGCGCTTTGTAGGGACCCGCAAGGATGGGAAATATGCAAGGAGCCGTGCTGGGTAAGAGGCACAGTAAGGTGGTTGAACACGGCATTGAGATGAGTGTTTTCGCAAGGTGTAGACTTTTGGTTTTTTCCTTTTTTTGGCCTTACGACTGACGCATAAGACAGGTTACCTGAAAGAAATATAAAAAAATCCCGAAATTAAATATCACAATATTCCAAGCAATTTAAAATTCCAGAGGAAGTTGATGCCGGGCGCAGAGGGCTACCGGAATCCAAGCCCCGCCGTGAAATGAAGAAGGAAGCTGTCGGGATAAACGCGTAATTAATAACCACAAAACTATCCTGGTTGTGATGGTCGAGAGCACGGAGTAAGCCGGTTATCCGTTGATTTTGTACTCGTACTCTACTTGGAAGTAGAGTACACAATATGGCGACTACACCATACAACGCAAGTGATCAGCTTCAGCTTTGCCAAGTTAAATCAGCCACTGAGCAACCCATCCATTATTAACCAGGGTTGGATTTCAGATTGCGTGGGTTTCTCGTACGGAGCACACTGCCCGCAACAACCAAGGTCTACCGGAAACTTTGGATATTTAGTTCGTCGCCAATCAGGAGGCGAAATTGAAGTGTGGTTCTGCAAGTGCTGCGGAGATGTTCCCAAGTGCCCCGTGACTGTACATACAACAGTTGTAGGGTACGCGATGGCCTTCGGACATAAGGTCAAAGATGTGAGCTCGGATGATTTCTATGATAGGATGGGGTTCCGCGTGCATCAAGTCAACACACAGATCTTAGTAAACGATGTAGCTTCAACTTTACGACTCCGACGGGAATATCACGATCATAGCGGTCGCAACTGCATGCGCCAATGGGCGAAGGTACAACCTATCTCTGACCACCGGTGGGATCCTGGCTATAACACGGGGGATGATACTTCTACATCTGATCCTATCCAAGGGAATAAAAAAAAGCAATTAAATATACATAATTTCATAATTTTTTTCCTTCCCACTCCTTCTGTACAATCACCAAAAAAAGGTTGGGAATAGCCTGACGGTGAACTCTGCAGGTAGCACTGTGCCGAGGAATCTCACCCGCGAAAGGCGATAGTCCAAACTTGTGGAGCTGTCGGGAATTGTGCAGTCAAAATGAAGTGCCGCAACCGGGATGGCAAGGTAAGGACTCCATTTTAGACAGTGTTTTCTATTTTCGACCCACCAAAGAGAAGAGAAGACAAAAATGTAGATCAAGGGGGAAACAAAAGGGCAAAGCTCCGAGTCAAACACCTTTGAAGCTGACCAAGACTGTGAGTGAACACGCCCTTGGCCTAAAATAGTAAAAGACGGGGGTCATTCTAGTAATTCGCCAATCAGGGGTCTTTGGTCTAGTCTTTGGTCTAAACTGAAAAAAAGAATAAAATATATTGTAGACCACGACGAGCAAAAGTATGACACAGTGGACTTTTTCTTGTCTCTCTGGGGGTTCTAGAAACGAAACATCCGTGGCGGTGGCTCAGAAACCAAGGAAAGTGGAGAGAGAGTGTGTGAGCAATTTCTTTCTTTCATTTACATTTTTCAAAATTTTTTAATTTTTTTTAATTTCGCCCCGATCGACTATACCTGGGTATTCTTTTTATCAAGGTCCACGATTTGGTAACCCGACACCTGGTTCTCAGCTTGACCGTGATTTTGCCACCAAAATAGCACTGGATCGTCAAGTTTGGGGGGTTACCCAACTTACCCAAGTTACCTGGTTTCGGACGTGAACTGGTGGTGTGATAGACCCAAGTGTCTCTTGTGTGAGAGTCCACCCGATGATCTTTCGCGGATGAAGGTTTGAGGGTTCGAGTTCAATACGTTGGATGTCTTTTGCATGCGTCTAGGGACGCCTGGAGCCTACTAAATGGATGTATGCTCCGTGCTTACTACTAAAAGACACCTGGACAGACTACTTCCCATGGTACCGGGATGTCAACCATCAACTCCGTACTCCGTAATTATTGTATATTTGTGAGTGGCACATTTCTGGGCACAATCACAGCTTTTTCTTGAAGGGATGACCGTTGGGGCGCCACGAGTGGCCGATGGATTCCAATTCCACCAGCCAATCTGGATTGCACTTTCGGCTTTCTCCTACTGCGCTGGATCACAAGTGCAACTACATGCCACCTTACGTGAGAGGCCTGTCCCGTCTAGATAGGTCAAACAGTGTTTTGAGTGAAACAGCCAATTCATCCTACTAGGGGCCAACGGTCCCGGTGGAATATGCCACTCTCGGTTCAACACAGGGGCGTTTGGACGGGACAGAAATACCGACAGAGGTACCAGGTTGCAGTATTTTGTACTAAAGTAGTAGGGACCTGTAAGAGGCGGCGAAATACTTTGGGGAAGTCCAGTGCATCAAAGCCGGACGAATCAGATGACGGGATTCCGGTGCCCTCCGCTCCTGAACTATCAATTCACTGGGATAGTATCCTGTAATTATGATGAGATGGCCCCCCTGAATCATAAACAGGAAAGTCGTCCGGAACAGTGGGCTGCAGGGGATGCGGGATGAGACCAAGACTTCACACGAAAAGACGCGAACATGCCAAATAACTACTTATCTCCGAACCCGTCCATAAACCCATAAAATGATCCAATGACCGGTTGGCAGCGGCTAACAAGTCGGGGAGTACGCGAGCACAGGTCTGATAGAGCTAAGCAGAGGCCATGGGCCGTGGACCGGTCGTACACGGGATAAAATTAATACGAAAAAAAGGGAAAAAGAGAAAAAGAGAAAAAGAGGAAATTTGGCCTGAGACTTTTAGTGGACCATTCCTACAAGATTTACAAAATACAGAAAATACCTGTATCCTACAGTACTATCTTCTCTGATTGGCTAAATCCTCAGTAATTTTGCCTTCTTACATAAGAATGCACCATTCTTACCGAGACTCCCGATCTTCCCTCTCTTTGGTCTCTGGGACTTTCTCCTCAACCAAGTAATTGATCTTCCATTCTCTTCATTATTGGTTTATTGGTTTCTTCCTTTTTTCGCCTTTTTTTTTTTTCTTTCACTTTTTTTCTTTTTCGGTTCATTCCTTTGCCTTTCCCAGTACTATGTACGACTAGTTATGGAGTACCGTGCTCAACTCGAGGCCCCGCGCTTCCCGGCCCCCTTAGCCATTTCTTTTTCTTTTCGCAGGAGGCGTACCTACATGCTTGCGCAGCCCTTCACCTCGCATAACACGGTTTGGTAATCTATTGACGCTAAACCCGACTTATTATTGGATCTGATATGGGTCTCATTGAACCTCTCTCTTGATTTCAACTTGATTTCAATTTGATTTGGGTTTTACCTGTTCTTTTTGAGTATTTTTTTTTTTTTACTTCCTTTTTTCGCTTTCACTAGTACGGAGTATGCCTAGTCAACTTTTTTTTTGTCATTTTACTGCAAATGTGAGGCCATGACCAGGTCAACATTCTGTGACCTACCCTTTTCAGTTGCATCCACTTGTTTCGTGGCTCTGACATCAACCGGTATTTCCACTTGATTATTTTGTTACCTTGTTACCTTGTCACCTTGTTACTTTTATTGGTTTATTGAATTATTGGATTATTCATTATTATTTTTTCCAAATCTAGATTGACCAAACCCGGAACCCAAACGAGCCCAGAAAGGAGGATCAACCTGGACCTGCGTCCGGGTCAAACTCTGTGTATGGCCACTATCGCTTTCTCCGGATGGGGTCTGTGGACTTGGTGTTAATGGAGATGATGCCTTGACTACAATTTTATTATTTTATTAGGGATTATTTTTTGATTTTCTCATATATTATTTTTTTTCTTTCCTCATCTCTGAGTGGAGTAACCGGATCTCTCTGGTTTATCACTGCTTTCCTTATATGGGCCTATCGTGGCTACTCTATATACATCATTCAAACTCCCTGTGAAAGGCCTATATTCACTTTTTCCTCACTTTGAATAAAACATCTCTTGTTCGCCCTTTCCTCCTTGATTGCATTCCAATTGGGCAATTACTTATTGTCTATTGATTGGCTCTATCTTCACCTTTTATAGAGAACATGGGTCACTGAAACTCCTCGGTTCTCTCCGACGACGCCTTTATTTGCTTTGACCAAAAAAAAAGAGAAAAAAAAATAAAACTCCATGTGTCGACCTCTCTATTCATCACTCACTCTTTCCCTATGTCTTCCACTGTGGACTTCCATTCCTCCTTTTCGACACTGGGAGCTCCAACCATCAACCTGACTGAGGATCACCCGTTGAAGGCCCTTGAGAGCCAAACCTCGGGATCCTCTCGGACTGTTCCTATTCGGAACGGTCTACCAACCCCTCCCCACGATATGACCGGCGTTACCTACAATGCTATGCCACCTATCGCATATGGGGGAAAACCAAATGGGGTGCCCTCTCACATCTACGGCCATTCTCGCCCCCAGTTCGATTCCATTTCCTCAATGATGGCCACGAAACCGCAAATCTATACCAAAGAAGCCTCCGCAACAGAACCAACTGCTCAGAAGAAGTCAACTGCCACTGGATCGCAACTCCGCATTCCTTCATCCATCAACAACAGCAAGGGCAGTCTGGCCGAGTTTGCAGCTCAGGTAAGAATTCCCGGGTCTACGGAAGTGATGTCATTGCATGAGCTAACGTCTTTGCTCCATTTGTAGATGACCTGTCTATTCTGGTTCGAAAAGACCTCGAAACTGCAAGACATCGAAGACCGCCAACATCCCGTTCCTTCCCTGGTCGCCGAGGCTGTACCCACCGTCGGATTTCAGAAATGGGTTGCAACGATTCTTTCCACTACGCAAGTCAGCCAGAACGTCATTCTACTGGCCCTTCTGTTTATCTACCGCTTGAAGAAGTTCAACTCTGGGGTCAAGGGCAAGAAAGGCAGCGAGTTCCGGTTGATGACGGTTGCGTTGATGCTCGGCAATAAATGTGAGTGTTCTTATCATGTTCACCGCCCTTGATGTGATTGGACAGGGTTGCTGACTCATCCACAGACCTCGACGATAACACTTACACCAATAAGACGTGGGCTGAGGTATCGGGTATTGCAGTGCATGAGATTCATATTATGGAGGTCGAGTTTTTGAGTAACATTCGATATGATCTGTTCTCCTCTGAGACCGAATGGACCCGTTGGCACACCAAGCTGGGACTCTTCGGGGACTACTTCAACCAGGCTTCGATGCTATCCGTCGAGTCAACCCCCATGCTCCGTGTTTCGCCTCCGCGCGTACAATCGCAGTCGCCATCGTCCAAGTTGCCGTCGCCTGGCACCGATTCCTTCCGATCTCAGCCGCCGCCCAACTGGTATATGCCACCCAACGGATTGCCATACTCGCTGCCGCCACAACACATGGGCGGCGAAGTTGCGATGGGAGGCTCTCGGAAACGAAGTCGCGATGAAACTGATGAACTTCACCCGACTAAGCGGATTGCGCTGTCTTCCGCCACGTCCGCTCCTTCCATGACGGTCCCGGTGACTGCAATGAATGCGATGCCCACCCTGCCACCTGTCTTGACTCCCACTTCTGCCCCGGTAGCACCGATGAACATTTCTCGTCTTCCGCCCCCTCACCACCCGCCTCCCCTCCCAACTTCCTATCCCGCGCCTCAGACGCTCCCTCCCGCGGCGTCTTCCCACCTTCCAGCTATTATGCCTCCTATCTACAATCGGCCGGCGAATTGGCAGCAGATGCCTCCACTCTCGGTGCCCCCGATGCCATCTAGCATGTACACCACCCCGTCACTGCCAGAACTTGGCCGGCACCACCAAAGCCCATTCGGTGTGTCTTCTGCCACCGTCTCACCAGCTGGCTCGGCTTATTCCGTCCCCACTCCGCAGACGCACCTCTCTCCTTCCTTCTTCCTCGCAAACCGCAACTCCCCTTACCGGCCAGTGCGTTCCGTCAACACCTTGCTGATTCCACCTCCGTCGAGCTCTCTACAGCAGCAGCGCAATGTTCCGTTTGACCACATGCACTACCAGCCGCTTGGAAAGGGCAACACTTCTCGCAAGACCGGCCTGCTGCCCTACATTCAGCCTGACGCGTGGAACCAAGCTCCTTACCTGCACCCTGTCTACCCACCCGCCGGTTACTCTGGTTGATGCATTCTGTGCCCCTGTTTCTACCACTCATCTGCTCCTAAGTTTATGACTTCACCGCGTCACGACCCGTCACACGAGAAAAGAATTATCTCATTCGCTGTACACCTTCCTATTTCTTTCTCTTGCTTGTCTTCCTTATTCGATTGCACAGACTTCCTCATTTTCATTTTCACGATTGTATCTGGCATATTTTCGGCGCTCCATTTTAGAAGGAAATCGGTTTTCGCCTCCCTGCAGACGAGATTAGCCTCGGGGACGGCATCTGCGGCGTTATTCTTCACTTGAATTTCGCCCATGTCCGTCGAATGTGCCTTTTGAAGCACATCGGCAGTGTACTCCTGTCGCATTTTGCATACACACGGCGCTTGACTTTGGGCAGATTAGCTTTAGCTCTGCAGCATATGAATCTAGAACTAACAACTGGTAATTTCTCCCTTCAAACATCCAGTATTTTATGTTTTCAATGTATTCTTAGTGTCCCAACGAGGTAGCTTCGTCCATATGTACATGTATCCAAGGATTTGAGTTGAAGATGCATAGTGACATAGGGGACCCAGTTATGCGACTGTCTAAATCCACACTGATAAATATGTATATCAAAGAATGGAACCTCACAAACACACCTTTAAATCTCTTCATCGAATGACATATTTCCTTCAAAAGCAATCCGCACAAGGAACACAGACCTTGTTGGCCAGGTCTACTATAGTTAGGGCCATCCCGGAGTCGGATCAAACATAACCCGTCCCGACAGAGATCTCGAAACTCATCACCAAACCCGCGAATCTAGCACCAGCCAGCCGATAACCACAAACACACACCATGTCTCCCCGGCTGATGGGGCTGCCAACGCAGCTGGCACAATTTTCCGCCCGGACCTTCCAACATGCCTCCCCACTCGCCTTCCTCCTCCCACAATCCCAGCAGACTCGCAACACTTCCATCCTAGCCTCCCTCTCCGACAACCCTACAGCTTACAACAAGCGCATCCGTCGAGGCCGTGGTCCCGCTTCAGGCAAGGGTAAGACCTCCGGTCGCGGTCACAAGGGTCAAGGCCAGCACGGCAAAGTCCCAGCGGGCTTCAATGGTGGCCAGACAAAGGAGATCATCGTGCACGGCGAGCGCGGCGGCGTGAACATGTAAGTCGTCCTCCATTATCAAACACAACAACCCACCAAATTCACATCTCTAATCAAACCCTCTTTTTGCATCCAGCTTCTCCGTCGACATGGCAACCGTCAACCTCGACCGTCTCCAATACTGGATCGACCAAGGCCGCATTAACCCCAAACAACCGATCACAATGAAAGAGCTCTACAAGAGCGGGTGCATCGGCCGACCTATCGACGGCCTCAAGATCCTCGGCGACGGCGCCGAAGCCCTGAAACAACCAATCCACGTCGTTGCCTCGCGCGTCTCCGCCTCCGCCATCGCCGCCATCGAGGGCGCCGGCGGCTCAGTGACTACCCGCTACTACACACGGCCTTCAATCCGCCGTATTCTGGACGGCGAGACGCACAGCTTCCTGTCTGCTGCGTGGGCGCGCGAGAGTGGCTCTGAGCAGCTCTACAAACTTGCTAAGGTTCGGCCTACGGCGGCCTGGATGAAGTGGAGTACTGTGGTCAACAACCAGCAATTGAAGTACCGGTTGCCGGATCCCACGAAGCGTAAAGATATTGAGTATTACCGTGATCCTGCGCATCGGGGATATCTTTCGCATCTGCTTAAGCCGCTTGAGGGACCTAGTTTGTTCTTCCGCTCTTCCGAGGAGAGGAAGTCTGCTGCTGGTGTTAAGAAGGAGAAGGTTCTGCCTGAAAATAGGCTTTGGTAGGTTTGAGAGGGTTTGGGAGAATCTCTTACTTGATCTCCATTTGTTGGTTGGTTTCGTTTGGCATTGTTTTTCAAAGACTGGTTCAGACTGGTCTGCTGTATATGTATAAATATGCTCTGTTGGATACGTTAGGCTCTGCAATTAGATGCTTCTTGGCCTTTTCTTTTCTCTTTTCTGCCCTCCTAAGAGAGTTTTCATTATGCGGATTAACTTATAAGCATCTCGAGGTTTATGAATTGAACACATCCCTGGGTAATAAGATAGATAAAGCATATCGCAAGACATCCGAACGTTTCCTTAAATGAAACGTCCATACTACTATTTTGACCTAGACAGATCAGTTTATTAGTCCTAAGCTGCCAAGGACAGAGGCCGCATGAGAAACCGACTACTTTCGTAAATTGCAGAATGAAGTGCAACATTATGTAGCTTAGTGATTTTTGCGTCTTGTACCGTAATCAGGATAGTCCAGCCACCCGGAAGACATCTCATCAAATTGAGTAGAGAAGACAAAGCCAGATCAGTAATAAGGAATCAAAGATCCGCAGATATAAAAGTACAGCAGTAGAAGCAAATGATGAAGCTAAGTTGACCACACAAAACAAAACTGAAGTGATGAATGCTCATGCAATGTCCAACCAAATGGCAATAATAAGATGCAACGCCGCGCCTGCTATAAAAGTAAATCATAATCGTCCGTCTCGTGATACCAAAGCCTAATCCAGAACCAACCCAAAGCCAAAACCAAAAAGCAAGAATCAAGAATCAACAATCAACAATGCGCTTCGAAGGGGGATATTGAGAATAGATCGTGGAAAAACGAAAACCGAAAAGAGATGCACATGAGGACAGTGCACATGACAGTCTTGAGCCGACGCAAAGTAAAAAAGCAAAAACAAAAAAGAACTGAAACAAAACAAAAAGGAGGGGTATCATAGTGATTTCAAGGGCCCCGAGAGCAATCGGCGCTTGTTGAATCTTCAGCGCCGGAAAAAAGAGAGCCATCACATCATAGGAAATTGACGTTAAAATGTTGAAAGAATCTCATCTGCCTTGAGGTGCGAGTATAAGAGCAGGATATGAGATTGCTAATCACCCAATGGAAGAAAGGACGAGCAAAGTTCACAGTCTCCATACAGTATCGGGTGAGTGTTCGGCTGTCTCGTGAACCTCTCGTAGCCAGGGCGAAGCTAGTACATCGCGGATAGTCCAACGCTTGTCGGGGTCCATTTCGAGACAGCCGCGGATCAGGTCGAGGGCATACTGGCGATCTTGGCGAAGGTGGCCGTCCATATTCTCGCCCAGTACGGCATTACGATCCCAGGTGCCGCTGATAATATTTGCTTGGATGCGAGGAGCGAAAGCGTCTTGGAAAGGCCGTGAGCCGACGACCACGCTATATACAATGACGCCAAAGGCCCAGACGTCGACCGAAGGGTGAATGACACCGTCTACTGATTGTAGCAGTTCGGGCGAGGCGTATTCCAGACTACCCGCCACGCTGGTACTAGATCCGGCAGGGCCGATTTGTTGAGGCGGCGGGCGGTCAGCGGCATCCTCGTACGGGTCGGGAGAGTCGCCACCGTTGTCGATGGACATCCATTCCGCCATTCCGAAATCACACAGTACCAAGGTGGAAGATGTCGTACCATCAGCAGACTTGATAGGATCGAGCAAGCAGTTCTCTAGCTTGATGTCTCGGTGAACCACGCGGGCGTCCTCGTGCAGGTAACGGATTGCGCATGCTAGTTGGTATGCATATTTCTTTGCTAATTGCGTATCGAGACCAGATCGATTTTGGCGGACGAGGTCAAAGAGAGTACCACCAATAGCAAGTTTGGTGAAGCAGAAAGTGGCGTAATCTGTTTCGTACACGGCATCGAGCGTCAATACATGCGGGTGGCTGAGGTACCTCCAGACTCGTACTTCGTGGTCGAACTCGGCTTGCACCTGGTCGTTTTCATGCTCGCTTCGTCCCGTAACCTGCTTTTTGACGATCTTCACGGCAAGTCTTTTGGTTTCACCGTGCTTTTCGGCCTTATAGGCCTCTTTCACCGCACTGAAACCCCCAAACCCGATTTGCTTTCCCAGAACATAGTCGTCGCCCACCATCTGACCTTCGTCATCAGGTTGGGGAGCAGGCTCTTCAACGTTGTTCCACATGGAAAGGAACGTACTGGCCGGCGACTTGCCACTCGAGTTAGTCGATCGTCGAGAACTGTGCCGCGTGGAGTTCCGAAGACTGCTGCTGCGATCGAGAGCAGAGCTGCGCTTGCTCCCGAAGGGTGTTGCGATCCCTCCTGACCAAGAGCTGCTGCGGTCTTCAGGCGATGCAAAGGATTGAGTTGGCGACGGCGCGCAAAATGGCGACATCAACGTGTGGCTGGAGTAATCGGGAGGCGTTCGAACCTCGTCCGTGACCGGAGATACCGTCGACTGCGATGTTAGGGACGTCGGACGATCGAGCTCTGAGCCCGTGGTCGAGCCATTCTCAGATTTCGCAAAGGGCTGGGCTCGGGATTGCCCGGTCGGGAAACTCCGATTTAGAGATCGCTTAGGACTCCAGGTCGGGGACTGATGGTTCGGTTCGACATGATCATCATCCTGTGAAAGAGCATTCCGGAGCCCAGAGCTACGAGACTCAAATCTTTGTGGAGGTCGGCTTTTCACATCTCCCATCGACAGTGGCTCTTCCAGTGGGATTTGGTTGCCGGACTCCACAGAGACCTTCGGGTTGAAAGAGATGGAGGGTCGACGAGTTTGCAGATAGCTGTCAAGAGGGGAGCCCTGCACGTCGTCGGGCTTATGCGGGAAGTTGTCGGCATCGTCTAAGTGACGCTGCTCATCGTGGCGAGGGACGGAGATGGGAGGGGTCGCTGAGTGTAGATCATTTAACAAACTGCGGTCTTCATCAGTATCGTGGCGACGCGCATAATCATGAGATTGATTGGTGTGATCGCTCTCGATACCATCGCCCACTGTTGTCGCTTCCCTCCCAACATTTTCATTTGCCCATTTGGGTTTGCTCCGCTCGTGAAACGAAGTTTCAATCCTTAAACCTGCCAATCCACTTGCCAATCCGGCCCTCTCGCTATGTGCCATGCCCTAACAAGGAGCAGGAGACGGAAATTGTCGTATTGTCAGCCGTGATAGGCTTGCAGTAGGGTTATATAACCCTCTGCTTGACCCTTTTTTTGCGGTATGCTTCGTGATGGCGTTGAAGATGATTGTAGTTGTGGGGTGATAGCGGCAAAAGTGGGGACAGAACGCTTGAGGTAGTGGTGATGTAAAGGAAGCTGTGATTGAGGAGGGTTTTGAAGAGGTTTTGTACTTTGAATATGCAGATATTGAAAACTCGAGACGAAACACGGTGGATACAAACAAAGGTAGTAAGAGAGAACTGAAAGTGAGGTATTCGTGAAGTAGTTCGGTCACTGAGAGGGGAAGGCAAATCGGGGAAAACCGGAAGATCATGAGAATCCCAAGTCACCTGACTAAAAGGCAACCCTGGCCCTAATTTTCCTACGTGCTTATACAGCGCAGGATAGCAGCATGTCTGGTAAGTATTATATAATCCATATACCCCGTGGACATATTGTATTACTTTTGATTGTTTCTCCACAGTGTCATGTAGTCTGGATAAAAGTGCCGAGATATTGTCTATACTTAAACCGCCTAGAAAAAGCCCATATATTTATAATAGCATAGTAGACATACCAAGGCCAATATAACCATAAGAAGCTCTGGCCAGTCGGCCATTTCTGCGTGTCCGCACATGTGTTCAGGGGTCAATGGTCTTAACCGCGCGCAAGGGGCGCTTGTTTGGGAGTACCTCCTTTTGCCTTTTGGAGATGTGAAAGGAGTTACTATTCAGACTCGTCGCCTTGGCAGATAACTCTTTGTTCTGCTTTTTCTTGTCACCTTCTCTTTCTCTCCTTGTCGCTCTGGCAGTAATTTCTTTCTCATTGTGTCGACCTCCGTGCTGGACCGAAGTGCAGACCAGCCCCCCACTATTCTCTGTCAAGGCACTGTCTCTCATTCAGACCAATTCACCCAGTGCTCGCGAACCCCGGTCGACTTTTTTTTTAACTGTGTAGTATCCGTGTATTACTTGGATACAGGAAATCTGGAGGCTCGCGCATTGCCTTTTGTCCCGCGCCTGTCTTCTAATTTCCATGTTCCTGGATCGCTAGTCACTCCTTGCGCTCACGACTTGTTCCAACACCATTGCTCTTGATATCACATTCATTTACACTGCAACATGACTAGACCTCAGATGATCCGAGCTGGTAGGTCAAATTCTTCTTGGGCGCGAGGCCAATTGGTTCGAAGTTGAAGGTGTTGACCGCTACCTCTAGATACCTTGGACCTTCAAGATCACGATACCCCTTCCGCCAAAGATCACACCAAACAACCCGAACATCCAGATCCTCTTGGGAGCGGCCGGCCTGCTCCCCATCAAGAACTCTCCATTCGTCACGCCGAACAAGATTCACAAACAGAGATCAATGGCGGACCGCACAAAAACCACGAATACCGTGGTGGCAAGGAGGTGTATCGAGAACCAGATGACGAGGAAGACGATGAAAATGAAAATCACTACGACCATGAAGATGGCGATCTGGCAGACGGCGAAAGCGATGACATGATGGACGATGATATGATGGACAAAATCTCCAGCTCACCCTCTATCGATGATGGTACGGACCCTTGAGAATTTAGGCATGAATCGGGCGTTAACTGATGTTATACAGAGGACATCGATTTTGAGTTTGTATATGCGCTTCACAACTTCGTCGCAACGGTCGATGGGCAAGCAAATGCCGCAAAGGGCGATACTATGGTCCTTCTCGACGACAGCAACAGCTACTGGTGGCTTGTGCGCGTGGTGAAGGATGGCAGCATTGGTTACCTCCCTGCGGAACACATCGAAACACCAACCGAAAGGCTTGCCAGATTGAATAAACATAGAAACGTGGATCTGTCCGCGACCATGTTGGGCGACAATAACGAAAAGTCGAAGAATCCTTTGAAAAAGGCCATGCGCCGTCGGAATGCGAAGACTGTCAACTTCGGTGCCCCGACGTACATCGACGCCTCCGATGTCGACTACTCAACGGACGAAGATTCCGAACATGGCGACTTTTTCAACGATGACGAGACTCTGGATGGCGAAGAGGAAGACGTGCAAGAGCAAGCTGAAAATATTGTCGTGGAACCTCTTAGGCCCAAAGCCCAGAAAGAAACCCCTACAGAGCATGCCGATGCCAACGGTGCAGAGAAACCCGATTCGCAGCGCTCAAGCTCTGATCGACGCCCGTCTAGTGAAGAATTCTTTGAGGCAGAAGGTAAGCACACTCAACTCAACTGCTCTCGGATCGTATTTGGAACTCACTTTCACAAAGCAGAACCCACCGTCAGTAGATCCAGAAATGGCACTGTACGGAACACCGATTCCTTCTTCAAAGATGACACGGCCGAGCCCAAGAAGATTTCTCTCACACCAAATCTCCTGCGCGATATTCGTGATGAAAATAGCGCAAACACCTTGGCTGAGTGGAAAGAGGTATGTTCCCCATCGTGGGTTTATCCAACAGATCAGTTGGCTGACGTTTTGGTGAAGCCTCGTGGAAGCTTGGAATCCCTTGAGAAGGGCTCTAACTCACAGGACAAAATCAAAGAGAGAGAGGAGAAGAAGCGAAAAGACAAAAAGCCTGGAATGCTCAGCGGGTTATTCAAGCGCAAGAAGAGCAAAGATGACATTGACGACCCAGAGAGGTCTCCTGCAGAGTCGGCATTCCGCACATCACCCCAACCCAAGACCTCGTTGGAGTCTGTCTCATCAAAGTCTGTGTCCCCCGAGCAACAACGACCCTCTAAGCCCCAGAAAATCTCGAACAACAAGCTACACAAGCAGCCTCCAGGTATCATGAAGGTTGATCCAGTCCTCGACCCTACAATGGCCGAGTTCGCCAGGGGCAACGAGCCCATTCACCAGGGTCAGGGCAACAAGGGCATCCGACAGGTGCCACTGCAAGAAGAAAGAGAAAGCAGCTATGAAGACTGTGGAATTGTGTTACAATCACCTATTAGCCAATCGAGTCCTTCCAAGGACCCCTTTGCTACTCCGCTCGAATCCATGGACCCCCTGGAGTCGCCTGTTGACCGACCATCCAGTGAAGCTCAATGGAGAGAACCAAATGATCCAGACCGTACAACGTCAGCGTCTGTTACGTCTCCACCCCAGAAATTCGTGCCTACGCTGGTGGCTGGAGATGAGTCGGAGTCCCCTGTCAATATCTCTCCCGTTGAGGCTTATATCCCCATGAGCGCGCACGGCTCAACAAACAATGCGTCTTCTCGAGAGGTACGCTCTCTCTCGCCACCGTCTCCACCATCATCACCCGGACAGGACGTTAACTACCTCAAGGGTAGCACGGCTGCTCCGGCCTCAGTCGATACGCTTTCTGTGGACACCCCGACGTGGAGCGACTCCAGTCTACGATCATACTTGGACGAAGAAAACGACATTCGCGATTTGTTCATTATTGTCCACGACAGATCAAATGTACCTCCTGCTGGCCCTGACCACCCAATCACCGGTCGTCTATTCAAGGAGGAAAGCAAGAGACTCAAGGAGATGAATAATCAGCTTGATGAAATGCTTGTGAACTGGATGTCACAGCGGACTAAGAGCTCGAACTCGACTCGTGACATTCAGAGTCCACCAGTGTGACCAAAATGTGCATCAATCTTTTGAAAACCCATGTGTTGCCAGGCGGTCTGCCTGGCATGGCGATGAAGGCCAGGATGTCTTTGAATGTGCTGGGCGCATCACTTTTGGCCGGCCCTCATTCTTTCCTTCACTTTCTTCCCTTCTCGTTTGTATCTTGATGCCAATGCTTGGCGCAAATTCTTGTTCTGCATTTTCCCATCGCCCAAGGGAGCGATGTGACCCTGAACGTCTAACGGCCAGCTCTATTTACACCATGTTTCTTTTTTTTCGATTTTCACCGGAATACCCCGACTCATCCGTGTTCAGTTTTGTTTCTTTCACATCTTGTCATTCAAGGTTAATGGACTGGCGTATATCAATGCAATATCAGTTGCCAAACATATTTTCCTAGAAAAACCAAGAAATACTACAAGGCACATCCCTCGACCGTACATATGCAGAGAAGCAAGTGATCAGTACTTGATTGGAGAGTAGGTGCATTCCAAAGTCCCTGTGGAAGATCGAGGGTCGTGCGGGCAGGTCAGCCGCAGCATGATGTATAACCCCACTAGTCATCTGTCTGACATGCCTACATAAGACCCTTTTCGTGTTTCTGTCCTTAATGCGACAGAATTTCCTTGACGTATCTCATCATCATGGCAGATCCATACAACGCTTACAACTCACATTCAACGCCTACGCCGAGCGGGGTTGGCTACTATCCCCCAGAGGATCAGCCTCAGTACCCGGCATACGGCCAGCCATACGGAAACCAAGAGCCGTACCATTACCCCAAATCAGAGCAATACAACCCCGGAACAGAGCCTTATCAGCCTAGTCCGAACCCAAACCAGGCCTATGCTCCACAGCAAAGTTCATACCACCTTGCGCCCGAGCCATATGGATCCTCCATGGAGAGAAGCCATACGCCGACAGGGCAGCCAGACTACCTTGGACCAGTGACTCCAACAGGATACCAACATGCGCAAGACAGAATCCCCGAGAACGCAGAATACTAGTGAGTTGGGCGATACATTCCAGCTGTGAGAACCAACACTAATGCTGAGCCCTAGTAATGACCATCCAGCCGACCAACCACGGTACACACCCTCCGCAAGTCCCCACCCTCCCGCCGTCTATGTATCCGAACCAGAAGATTCGCAGCACACTCGCGAACAGCGCTCCGGTACAGACACCGACACTGACCGGGATATAGACCGTGGGCTCGGTGGTTCGCTCGCTGGCGGCATGGCGGGCTATTACCTTGGTCATAAGAAAGAACATGGCTTGCTGGGTGCGATTGGCGGTGCTCTACTTGGAAACTTCCTGGAGGACAAAGTGAAGGATCACAAGAGGCATGACGATGATAGTGAACATGGTCATCATCGCCGTCACCGTCACCACCACCACCACCACCATCATGGCCATCGGAGCCATTCGAGGCACAGCAGTCACAGTGGTCATAGCGGACACTCTCATAGTTCTCGTCATGCCAGCCATTCGAGGCACCGCGATGAAGATGGATACTGAGTGAATCTCGACTTCGAACAGTATTCCTTTGCCTAGGGTTCCTTTNCCCCCCCTCTTTCTTTCTTTTATCGTGCTGCATTCTAGCATGGAATACCCGTCGGGGTATGTGCTTTTACTTGAGCCTTTATATTGATTTACAGACACCATTGTTATCTTGATGCGTTCTCTTCGTTTTTTCTTTTTGTCTCACGTCTCTGGTTGATGAGCAACTTGTACAGTGGGACCTCTGGAATACTGGGCTAAACAAGATATACCTCCAAATTCTGCCGGTTCTGACAGTCTAAAACTCTTAATATAGTTAGCGTGTATCGGCGTGATCTAGTATGGAGAGGTCAGTAGTCAAAGGTATATACCTAAGGGGACCGCCAAAAAAGACCACTGAAAAGACTATCGGAGAAGACTACCTAAGAAGGCCACTAAGAAGACTACGTGGCCGACACTTCTTACAGTAGTTGGCAGGCGGTATATATAGGGCGGTATAACCTAGGTACAAAGGTTTAGCCCAATATTTCGGAGATCCCACTGTATACTCTCACACGAAGACTCCGTTCCACATGTGCGGTATGGGTTCAGACCTCCCGATAGTTGATTATCCTTCACCGGATTGATGATTATGCGTAAGGAGAGAATGAAAAATTTTGGAGCATATTGGCTTGCAAATGAAATATCCAGGTGATCAATCCATGCCCCGGTCTTCTTGGTCACGACCTTGGAATCTCACCGGTCAGCTGGGGGTGATGAGCGCTGTGATTCACAGTCACTTGGTTCAATGTGTATATCCGAGAAATTCCTTAAAATCGGCGTGATAACTGTAGACGACACTTGATCTCTCATGCGTACGACATAGTCTCCCATCTACTATCGTCTACACAAGCCTCTTTCTGCATCCCTATGGACGCTGGATCGGCACTAATCTTTCGTTTGGCGGTATTTTGTCTGGTGGAGGAAACAGCCATAGGAGTTTCAGAGAGTTCACGTCTCTAATCTTCATCCAATTCCTCGGGTTGAAGTGCGGAGACACGCCGTGACACTGGTTTCCTGCCCCTCCGCTGGCGCGCAGGTATTTCGCGACTTTGATCCTCAGAGTGAGCAACCTCCTCCGGCTCTGTTAAACCGGCAGCGAGGACGCCAGTTACTCGGTCTCGCAGCTTCGGGTTGAGCTTATCAAGATCATCAGCCACTTCTTCAAGTAATTCTATAGCCTTCCGAATCTTTGATTTTATTTGGTCTTTGTTTCGCGCAGAGCTATTGAGTGCGCTCAATGGCTGTGGTAGGTCGGGCCGCCGCGAAGGACGGCGAGCAATAAATCTGTAAGGCCAGTTGCGGCCAACCTGTGTCTCGACTCCAGCGCGAGCAAGTATGTGATTTGCCTCGCCTTCTACCATGCCAGGGGTAGCAGGAGTATTTGCAGCCTCCAGGGCAATCATCCAGTCATCCAGTTCTTTCTCTTGGGCAGGATCAAGTCTCGCAGCCCCCCTTCTGTTAGGGCCCATGCCGAGAATTCGTCTGCGAAGCATATTGTACGGAACGTCAAATTCCCGGGCCAATGCTGCGACCTTTACTTTATCGCGCTCATCATATGCTTTTATAGCATTTCCAATGCGAACTTCTCTCTCAATGGAGAACTTAGCCATGGTGGTGAGGGAGGAGGTTAACCTATCTCGGCTGCCGCTTTTATGAGCTGCACCTGGGCAGTAGACGCGTCCACCCGCGTTGGAAGGGCTCCCGAATGTTTGTGATGACTAACTCACCGCACGAGACCTCGGGACCTTTTGTGGGCACCACTGGGCTGAGGTTGACTGCTCGCGAGCTTTGCCAGAACTCAGACCAGAGGGGCCTGACCTCTCCGTACGGTGCATTAGTTAATTAATTTTCTGGCGTGTGTCAAGTTTTTATAGGAACAGTGTTTGGATTGGAGTACTCCGTACAAACATGCTTGATACATTGTGCATTGGGACTCCCAATGTCTCCACTGTAAATGCGGGGACCGCATACGTACTAGCGCGTTTTCGGTCTAGAGACATCTGGAGGGAACATTCGTGTGGAATCATTCTTGAAATCTTCGACAACCTTGAAAGAAATCATACGACATGGCAAGCACTATTGAGCAGGATGAAACACGGGATGAAATTGCACAGCAACTTTCACCCACTCCCTTTGCATGCTCTTCGCTCACGCGTCTGTCTGGAGGCACAGCCAACTTCGTCTATCGTGGCGTACTTGCCTCAACTGGACAATCTATCATTATCAAGCACACCAAAGATCACTCGGCCTCTAACCCAGATTTTAAAATCGACGTTACGAGATGCGTTCGTTGCAATCCATTGAATGACCTGCTGCCAACTATACTGATCTCAAGCTAGCACTTTGAGGTAGCTATTCTTCGAGCTCTCGATGGCCTGGCAATGTATAAAAATGGCAACATAACCGTCAAGACACCACGCTTATTGCACTTCAATCGGGAAACAGACACCCAGGTGTTCGAGGATCTTCCAAATTCAGTCGACCTAAAGACCTTCCTGCTCTCAGAGGTATCCCGTGACTTGTCCGAATCCTCAGGGCGAGCCTTGGGCAGCGCCCTTGGATCCTGGCTGAGATCGTTCCACAATTGGACAACCGAGGAACAGCAAGTGGAATCTACAACACTTCTTGGCGAGAACAAAGTCATGAAAGAATTGAAGTTCTGGGTGAACTATACTATGCTCATGAACACTATTGAAAACTTCCCCGATATTCTAGAGAAGGATCGTGATATTTTTGAGGAGGTTCGCGACCTCGCCGCAGCAGAGCTCGAACGACAGAACTATGATGAAGGATATGGGGTTATTCACGGTGACTTCTGGACTGGAAAGTATGCTCTCCTGGGTCTAAACTCCATGAAGCGAGCCAGGCTGACTTGATTCTAGTGTCCTGATTCCAAACGTTCCTCTCACCCACCAGTCTGAGACGGCTATGTTCATTGTCGACTGGGAATTGGCGCAGATTGGAAGCCGCGCATTAGACTTGGGACAAATGATTGCTGAGCTGTATGAAACAAAGCTGTTCAAGAATCTGGACGGTGGAGTGTGGATTATTCAAGGGTTCTTGGAGGGATATGGGCCCCTCAACGATGAAACGGCATTCCGCACTGCGATCCACGTCGGTGTGCACCTGATTTGCTGGGGAAGTAGAGTCCCTGGATGGGGCACTGAAAAGCAAATCGAGGAGGTGGTGAGATTGGGAAGAGACCTGATCGTCCACGCCTGGAAAAAAGACAAGGACTGGTTCGTGGAAGGCACTCTTAGCTGCCTGTTCAAGGGTTAATGAGTTTATTACGTATTTACAATGCAACTTTTTCGCTGCTAATTCTTTCAACTGCATTTGACTCTGGTTTTCCGACATTTTGCATTGTTTTTGGTATTTTTGGGTTTGTTTACAGTATTGATAATAACAATATTCCCTCACCGAATGCCATTCATGCTCCACGGACCGCAACGCTCTTCGCTCTTCAACACCCAAGTAGGGAGTTGATGCAGCCTGTGGAGCGTAATTACTTCTTCTTTTCTGCGACATCGACAAAGACATGTCCCAGGGGGCCGGCCTCAGAGCTCCATCCTCCATGCACAATGGTGTACTTGTCGCTCTTGTCCAACACCTCAACCAAGTTGGCGTGCTCTCCACCACGGTTTTCCCAGTGGAGCTCGCAAATCTTGTCATTGTCATGAAATAAGTCCAGGCGGCCCTCACTACCGCGACGGCTGCTAGCGCCGATCTCGCCAACGCCATCGGGGGAGATCTTGATCTCGTCGATCTCCTCTTCAGTGAGCGACCTGCGGCGGTTGTTGGGGTCGGCAAACTCGCCGCTGCCTGGTGTTAGTAGAGATATGGTAAAATCCCCTGGAATCATAAATACCCTTCAATGACAGTGTTCTGCACTAGGATCTCTCCATCTTTGATGTGGTCCCGAATGTGGAACGAGACCCACTGGGAATTGTACTTGTCCATATTGTCCATATTGGAAAATCTGTGAAGTAATTGTGATATGTGATAAGTGATAATTGAAGAATTGTAGAATTGTAGAAGTCAAACTCCTTTCAATTCAGAAATGTCAACTCTTTATATGCATTAAACCCCAGAATGCGGGGAACGCTTGTGGTGATGTAATTCATTCTGAATACGTCCACGGGTCGACGGGTAGTCGACAAATGGTACGACCGTCAACACCATTGTCCAATGACCGGCCTGGACTAAAGAACCTTGCTGGTATTTGCGGGGTTTACCTGCCTATCAACTTGTTTTATTGCATCATTTGAGACCGCGTGATCTGAGTAGTGCGGAGTGGCATGATAATTGGGCAATGGAACGCATGACATTGTGTGAAGTTGACTGACCGGAGATGCCGTACATTAAACAGCTCTAGGACAATAAGGATGGCAAGACAACAAGTCTATAATAAAATAAGAAGGATGGAACCACCGACTCTGCCAGGTATACAAAATACAAAATCAACTGGAGTGAAACACGATAATTTGAGACAGACCAAGGGACAAAATGCCGAGTGACTAGTTGCATGAGGACAGCCTTCGTCTATTCCCCCAAATTGGCTTAGAAAGTACTCACAGAAGCACGACCGCCAATGGGTTCAATCCCTCAATCACCATACAGCATAATTGCATTAACGACATTTGG
The DNA here is from genome assembly GCA_002072365.1 of Penicillium flavigenum. NCBI lineage: Eukaryota > Fungi > Ascomycota > Eurotiomycetes > Eurotiales > Aspergillaceae > Penicillium > Penicillium flavigenum. Next base: position 296,393 of record MLQL01000025.1, read on the forward strand.
GTCACATGGACTTGTGCTTCGAGGGTGTTCATTGTCGTGTCATACAACAAGCGTACTGATAAAGACACCTAAACTGACCTGCACCTATATGGACACTTCAAGCCTGTCTTACTCATGACGGGCGGTTCTGGCAACAGGGCTATAAGGCAGTCTATGTGAGCATTGGAGCTCAATGGGCGTGGCATTTGAGTGGAAGTGCCCGGCTTCAATATATTATCGGCTACGTCCAAACATCCTAAAGCTATATTATCAATTCCCGTGGCAATGTATGCCAACTAGGAAATCCGGGGGCGGGCAGGCGGGCCGTAAATAGCGTGAACGGCAAGGCTGTTTTTCAATTCCCGATGAGTATTTGCAAATTTCCTTTGGATAGTAAAAGTTATTATTAATAGACACTTTTAGCTATGCGAAAGTGGGTGAAACAACAAGGGGGCCATGGGGCCCTGGGGCCAGAGGCAGTGCTGGGCGATCTACAAACGCGGCTCTGCTCCAAGCTATAATCCCACATTCGCTCCTCCGGACTCATTCATTTTTCAAACAAATCTGCTTTTATTCCCTTCACTCTTGGCGGTCCTCCAAAAAATGCCTTTCCATTTTCCTACGCAATTCGATGACGGATATTGGACAACATCAAAATGGCTTCGAGTGGCATGCATAGCCGCCAGCTCCGTTTCACCCATCTACTTGGTGACGGTGGGAACATCGTGGGGTGTTTTCATGCTTGTGGTAAGGACCTCTTCCCGAGCTGGCTGAAAATGTGCGTGGCTAATATGTATTCATTTAGAATTTCCTGCCATTGGTTTGGGCCTCAATTCACCTTGTCCTGCTCCGCAGAGGAGTCATCTTTCACCCGCTATTCAATGCCTCTTTTGATCTTCTTTCAATCGCGAGCTATATTCGTACTGTATTCTCTTTGGCTCCCGGATTGGGTGAATATGTCTACATGAGCATCACGGGTCCATTTATGCTGGCGGCTATGTACGGTCGCAATATTCTCGTTCTGATATGGTTACGTTTTTGCTCACTCAATATGCAGATACTGTTTTGGCGTTTCGTGCCTCCGCGAAGTGATGCGATTCCGGCGATCTGGGCGCGGGTATGTCCAGGGTGGTGTTGTTCTTGCTTAATCAAGTGAAGCGACAAATGGGTCAGTGGGAATTGCAATCGGGGGATGATGTTGAGCTCCATCCTCGAATTGATTTTTGAGATGCTTGGTTCATGATGGTATATATATTATAGTACTACGGTTGCTAAAAGTGGTCTGGTATAAATGATTAAAAGAAATGTAAATTTAAGACTCAGTTACATGTCTAGCACCAAGAGAAATATAATTGTCAACAGTAGCTCAAAAACCACCGGGAAAAAATACAAATAGCCACCAACAAGTTTCGTTGTTATGGGTATCTTTGGCAAGCTCAAAGTGTCTTAGATCTGCAGTGCAGCAACAACAATGGCGCCGAGAACAACTGCGACACCGGAAACGGTGGAGCGTCCAGCAGCGTTGAAGGGAACAGTGCTAGGAGTAGCAGTAGTCCAGACACCGGTGGAGGAAGGACCAGCGGCAGTGGTGGGAGTGAACCGGAGCAAAGAAGACTTGGCACCAACGGAGGTAGCAGCGGCGCAGACCGAGGTAGCGGCACAGACAGTCTTGGTGCGAGTAACAGTCACGGTGGTAGCGGAGGCTCTAGCGGAGGAGCGCCCAGCAGCGACACCGGAAGGACGAGGGCTGCTAGACGAGATAGGGGACACAGTGGCAGCAGTGGTGGTAGCCGCCGAGGTAGGAATGGAAGATCCAGTCACAGAGGCGACGGGGGTAGCGGAGGTAGCAGCACGGGTGGTGGAAGCCGTGGAGGAAGACGAGATAGGTCCATCCTGGCAATCAGCCTCACCCAGAACAGCCAGGCACAGGTTGATGGGAATGTTAACCAGGCCGCCGTTGGAGTCAGAGCTCTGGTTGCAGTGGACCTCACCGAGGACAGCCAGACAGACGTTGATCGGCACGTTGATCAAGGACTCGCTGTCGCTGCTGGAGGAAGTGGCCTGGTCACACTTAGCCTGGCCAAGAGCAGCCACACAAGCGTTAACGGGGACATTGATGAGACCGTTGGTGGTGCTCTGCTGCTTGCACTCGGCATCTCCAATGATGCCAGCACAGAGACCGACGGGCACGCTGATCAAGCTCTCGGTGGCTTGGGCGCCCTATGCACAGACATAGATTATTAGCTTGGTATCCAATTGCAATCCGAAATAGTGGAGGTTCCGCTTACGGAGCAAGAGGCGGCAAGGGCCACAAGGGGAGTGATAATGGATTGCTTCATATTGTCGGAATAAATGTGTAAATTATACGTAAAGTATTAAGAGAAAGTGACGTGGTTGATATTAATGAGAGTGGTAATAAAAGAGTGGACGCTGATAACAGCAAAAAAAAGAATGAACGTGAGAGAACTCACAAAGAGTGTAGCAGCTTGAGTAGATGATGGTACGAGAAAAGGAAGATCATCCAGAGGTGGGCAAAGGGCCTTATACATGTCGACTACTAGCCAGAACACACCCCCCGGCCTCGTATTTTCTCAAAGAGCAGAGAAAGTGTCGATCTGCATGGCAAAGCATTGGCAGGCAAGAAAATGGTCTTCGACCAAGACTAGACCCGGCCATTAGCTCTCCAATAGGTGTCTCTCATTGGCGTGCCCCTATTGCACGGGGTGTTGACACGCTGCGGTATATAAGGCTAACCTGTACGGGGTAACTGAGCCCATAACAAAATTCCCTAACCTGAGATTACCCCGATGATCAAACTCTATATGTACTAGCTCCACTGTAGTTCCTTTTCCGAGCCGCTAGCTGCTGTTGGCGTTCGCTTTCATTGCATTCGCTTATACCCGACTGGACTAGTTAAGGGGTTGAAAGAGATAGGACTATTAATGGGAGTGAGACTTCTGAGGAGAACCTTGGAAATGGTTAAGCTTTAGATAATTTGCTCGAGAAGGGTTTAGTGTCTTTTAAATAACCATGCCAAGCGTCAAACAAGACTTTCAGAAACTAGGTACCTTTTATATGTCTTACCCATACAAAAGATACTTAGGTATATCAAAGACTTAATATAAGTTTTTTGTACCTCGAGATAATGGATGTAAGAAGATGCATACAGTGTAAAGGAGGTCTGTTTCATTTAGCCAAGCTTTGCTAAAGAATATTAAGCATACTAAAAGCATCTAGTACGTTTCTACATACAACCAATGTTTACATATGTTGTATAGCGTCTTTCCTAGATATTATCCTTCTTCCACATTATGTATGGAGAATTAATACTAGAATTAGATCAATGAAGCTAGACTCATATTATCCATGGATGTATTCGTACACGAGACTTTTGACATCTCTCCAATCAGTCATTCGGTCATTTCTTTGTTATCTGTGGGACCATGGAGAGCCGGCTTGCCGTCGTGTACTCCGAAATATGGGGGCTCTCCAAACTGATATGATGCGCGCTGTTTCTCTTTCTAATCATCGTTCAGTTCGAGAATGTTGTCGATGACCATTAGCGTGCTCTTCATGTTCCCAAGGAATGTAGTCCTAGTGCCCTAGGTAGCCTAAATACCCTATAGTCGAGTGCCATAATTTCCCCGTAGGTAGCAGTTTACTTGTCCTATTCCCAATGGTGGATAGGGGTGCAGCTTACAGGCACCCGATGTTCCAGATTTATTGATTTGGAATTGAACGCGTCTTGCTCGTCTTTCGCTATCAATTCCTTCCCCAACATTTGACCCTTTTGCCCTGGAAGAGTCCCAGACTTTCCAATCGCAGACCAGCACTGTCTGCCCGCCATTTTTATACAATTTCCAGGTAAGATATCTCGATCTATCCCTACTCAAGGTCCTTTTCCGAGTAAAAAGAAACACTGGCTTTGATGTAGTCATCATCCAAGCTAACAAGGCTCAAAGTTACGGGCTGTAGCATAGAAGCTTCCACATCGTTACATATATGTACCTTGTCATTAATAGTGCCGCATCAATGGATCAACGATCTTTCCGCCCGGGAAGCCGAGCGGGGACCTCAAGTCCCCAGTTTTTATCCAGAACTGCCTGTCTACATCCGATCCATACCATTTGCACTATAGCCATCTTGGCCAGTACGACCTACATTGGAGTTCTCAAGGATAGCCTTTTCTATGCGCCCGGCAATGTTGGAAAGGCCGAGTGGGATTCTTTGGTCACAGGAAGCCGAAGCTTGATTGCTAGCCAAGAAACTGGTTGGAAGTGGGATACGTTCAGCTCCAAGGACATTCCTGAGGATATTGACCATCAAGCGCCTATAACCTTAAGCTTTCCACGGTCGTATGCAGAGGCACCCCAAATCGTCACATCGTTCTTCACTCCCCTCGGTGTGGAAATGCCTGTGCTTCCCTTCCCTTAAGATCAAACCCTTTAACAGCCTATTCCTATGATAGCACCTTCGCCTTCGCAGTTCCACACAAATGGCGCCTAAACTGGTGGCTTCTATACAAAAAATCCCTTATAATAGACATAGTGGCGAGTCTCTCGAGGACGAGGGTGCCGAGATAGGACACAAAACGTAGACTATAAAGGCTGCCCGACCTAACACGAAAGGCAGTCTTGTTTAGTGGGTCTATAACAGCTAGACCGAATTCATTAGGCTTCTTAAACGCGCCCAAACGCTCGATATCATCGTTATACCTATCACCTACATATCGATGCACTTAACTTTCGTTTCACTCTTTCGAAGCATAAAGAAATTGGGATCGAAGTGTGCTTTTAAGTTCAACGTTTGCTTTCTTGTTAGGTTGATATGGCTATCAGACTTAGTGTTCCGATAAGCATAAAGCTACTATCCGAAGGACTTCCCGTCTTGGTTGTGGTTACTATGTTTGAAAAGAGTATTACTCTCACCGGATCCGTTTTGTCTCATGCCATAGAGCATCGGAGACCTTAAAAATGTCAAAATGAGGGGAGTAGCGCTGCTGGCCTCGTTGAAAGTACTATCCAGTACGCCGTCAGAGGCGCCATTAAGGATAAGGGGTATGAAATCGTGTGTCACTACGTTACTGAGATTTCGCTTCTCGTTGTTGGTGCTGCTTCGGGCGTGAGAGGGGGGCTTCAATACTTCTGTTTCCTTTCAGCCTTGATTCTTTTCTTTGACTGCCTGCTGCTTTTTACTTTCTACACCGCTAACCTCTCGATTAAGCTAGAGGTGAACCGCATTAAGCGTCATGTTGACATGCGGAACGCGTTACAAGATGAGGGGCTTAGCAGACGGACAACGGAAAGTGTTGCGAAAGCAACGATGCCCCGAGTGCGTACTTATTTAGCAAGGGTTATAAGCGCAGCAACGTTCGAAAGTTCAAGTTCTGATGGTCGTGGGCTTCTTTGCAGTCAATATTGTGAACCTTTGCTCTATCGAGTTCCAACCATCTTCTGGTGGTTCCTTATACGGCATGTCGGGCTGGAATAGACGCCTCAGCGGAATTGCCATGAACCCCACGCTCGAGCCGTTTAAGGTGGCCGGGGATGGACTGGACGAACTGTTTTCTCAGGCAAGAGGCCGTGATCACGCAACTGTGGTCACCGTGCTCGCTCCTATCAACTACGAACTGGGACATTTCTTCCTTCCTCGCCCCTCCCCATACCCCGGCAACCACAAGCTTATTCAGCACAGATCGTCGGACATCTCATCCCCGTTTCCCGAGTATGGAGTTGGCGAAAGAATGGTCGGTGGTCTCTTGACCAGCCTTGAAGATCCTGTCCTCTCGAAATAGATGTTTGTGGCACTTGTTTTGAGCGACGCTCTGAATAGCAATCTCTTCAAGGCTGCCAGACAAGGGATCAAAGACCCCAATATCCCGGACCATCCTGTCAACCCAGTCGAACTTACCCAGTCGAACTTGCCCAGGCTGAAAGGTTCAATGCTGCACAGACTCTGACTCAGCTCCAGTTGAGCCCACGGGTCCCCGACAGCGAGGCGCCTTCGGCACCCACGCAAAAATCTGCAATAGTGACTTCGCCAGTGCGAAAACCAAAACCAACCGAGCAATCTTCTCTATCTCGCACGCCCGCGGAACTGGATAATCTGCTGAAACGAATACCCATCAGCAAATTGAACGATGAGGATGTCGTTTCGCTATCTTTGGAGGGCAAGATTCCTGGGTACGCGCTGGAGAAAAGTCTCAAAGACTGCACACGAGCCGTATAGGTTCGTCGCTCTATCATTTCGCGCACACCTGCCACCGCGGATATTACCCACATGCTGGAAGCTTCAAAGCTACCATACGAAAATTACGCTTGGGAGCGTGTTCTGGGAGCTTGTTGCGAGAATGTCATTGGCTTTATGCCAGTGCCTGTTGGAGTCGTCGGCTCTCTCGTTATCGACGGCAAGAGCTATTTCGTTCCTATGGCAACAACTGAAGGAGTCCTCGTAGCCAGTGCAAGCCGTGGCAGCAAGGCTATTAATCTTGGCGGTGGTGCTATGACGATCGTCACTGGTGATGGTATGACACGTGGCCCGTGTGTGAGATTTTCGCTCCTTCCACGAGCTGGTGCCGCGAAAGCCTGGCTTGATTCTGATGCTGGTCAGAGGGTGATGAAAGGCATGCCTTTAACTCGGCAAGCCGATTTGCACAACTGCAGAGGTTGCGAACCACGATCTCTGGTAGGAACGTGTATACTCAATTCAAAGCAACCACCGGCGGTGCCATGGGAATGAATATGATTTCCAAAGGTGTCGAGCATGCTCTGCATGTCATGTCGACTGAGGCAGGATTTGATGATATGAATATCGTCATCTTATCGGGTAATTATTGCACAGACAAGAAACCCCCCGCTTTGAATTGGATCGATGGGCGGGGCAAGGGCATCGTGACCGGGGCCATTGTGCCAGCGAACGTTGTTAGGGACATTTTGAAGAGCGATGTTGACAGCATGATTCAGATGAATGTGTCGAAAAATCTCATTGGCTCCGCCATGGCTGGCTCAATTGGTGGATATAACGCTCAAGCGGCGAACCTGGCAGCCGCCATTTTCATTGCTACAGGACAGGATCCTGCGCAAGTAGTGGAGAGTGCCAACTGCATGACTTTTATGGAAAAGTAAGTTTAAACTGCCACTGACTCGGATCAGAACACATTCACTAACCTCGACTCTTTAGTTACGGTGGCTCACCCCATATTTCCGTCACTATGCCGTCCATCGAATGTAACTGAGAATATATTATAGACTAAGTAGCAGAACAAAATTAACAGTGGATCGAAACCATGTTTTGACTGAATAATTCTTATCGTCGCCATCACCTACATCCTACAACATAATGCTGCGTTACCTAGGTGCAGCACCCTGCCCAGGTGCCCAGGTGCATTTGCAAGCGGGGAGAAGCCCTGATACGCTCATTAACCTTATCGCATGAGTCATCCGATCTGCCCCGATGCGATAAGGCGAGTTCAGCTCTCGTGACACTCCAGAATGACCCCTTGGGCTATGCTCTTCAGTCCTTACTTTTGTTCATTTACTTATTACTTTCCCTTTCCAAGTTCACTCGCTCTATTAGCTCTATTAGACTTAGAGTATACATCTTCTCTTGACTTATTCCCATCGGATTCGCTTATCGCCCTTGCCCATACTTTGATGCCCACGGCCCTACACGAGTCACTACTTGAGGCTGTACCAAGCCACTATACTATCAAGTACATCCCTGTCGATAGACCATGTCACCTCCGTTATTACAGAACCTCCTTTCTGGGACCCTTCCTGATCACTGTGAACCGACCTCGCCCTTCCTGACCGCCGTGTCCTCGCATCTCCACATCTGCATCCCCACTCCTCTCGCGGCGATCTCTTCCGTTCTTGGGACCCTCAGCATAGTCTCATGGCTATTCGCACAACTACCCCAGATCTATAAGAACTTCCAAGTGCAATCGACGTCAGGGCTATCGATATTTTTCTTGGTGATCTGGTGTCTTGGCGATGCGAGCAACCTCGTAGGAGCGATATGCACCCGGCAGGCAGGGTGGCAGGTCGTGATTGCCAGTTACTATGTCTTCGTTGACATCACTCTGGTCTTCCAGTTTTTCTGGTACACTCATTACAAACCTCGCCAAGATGATTTGTATAACAACCTGTTACACTCGCATGACTCGGCTGGTCAAGACATCATTCAGGGCGTGTCTCCTCCAGGCCATGATTCGAACCACCAGACCCCGGCTCCCGTCAACATGGACAACAAGCACTCAGAGGCCAAGGATGTGGGTTTCCAGGCTGGGTCAGTACTCAACTCGACCCGTGAGCAAACAGCCTCATACTCAAACGAGAAATTGAGCTCCTCGCGTCGATCCGTGAGGGTAAGCGGCAGCGCACACAGCCCGCCATTCGCACTGCCCCGGACGATGCTCATGGCATCACTCCTATGTGCCGTACTCGCTAATGCTGCACCCACCGATAAGCCTCATCCGCCCATTTCTGACGCACCGCACGAGGCCATTATCGAGATCATCGGCCGCGTCTTCTCATGGATGTCAACTATTCTGTATCTCGGCTCGCGCCCTCCACAGTTATACAAGAACTATCAGCGCAAGAGCACCGAGGGTCTCTCCCCACTGCTCTTCATGGCTGCGTTCTGTGGGAACCTGTTCTACTCCAGCTCCTTGCTCACCAACCCGAACGCTTGGTCCGATTTCTCCCCATACGGCGGGGGCGGCTGGGCCGATAACCACGGCAATGACCGATTGGAATGGATAGGACGCGCTACCCCGTTCTTCCTGGGTGCCTTCGGTGTATTGGGACTGGACGGGTTCATGGGCGTTCAGTTTCTCATGTATGGTGATGGTCCAGAGCACGAGGATGCCGAGAGTTTCATCACCAGCGACGGGGATGACGCGAAGCGCGGTCGCGGTCGCGGTCGCTGGAGGCGTGTTCACGGCTGGATGCGCGGCTGGATCCCCTCTTCTTCGCCTCGGAGGGAGTCAGGAGACTCTTTAATCCCGCAAGAGGGACAGGCTCTGTTGGGCGCAGAGCGCGGCCCATACGGCACTGTTTGATCATGACTGTTTATATGCGCCTCTGTTATTCTTCTTTTGTTTCCTGCCCACGTCTCTTACGTAGGGTAGGTATGATATATATGATGTGATGACTCCGGAGCTTTATTTTCCTCCCTTAGCATTTCTTTTATCTTTTATCACTCGGGTGCATTGTGTGACATAGGTCTTTTTCTAGGCGTTTTTGGGGCTGGATAACATACATATATATAGGAACACCCATGCTATCATCGAGGTCTGTTTGGTTGTTGACAATCTATAACTCCAACATCTCGCATTCCCTGTCTTTTGTCTGTGCATTGTTTTCGGAATCTATGGCATGTCTTGGATCATCGGTTACAAATAGGCCATAGCGAAGATTTACAAGAATAGACCACGCTTCTGAAAGACCCATGCCAGTTTAGCAAACATAAAACGGTCAGGAAAACCTACCGGTATAGCGTCGATCAAAACGTGGCTATATAGTCCGACGGCGCTGATCGCCCCATCCAATTCCCTGTCAGTTATTTTGAAAGTCTCCTGTGGTTTGAGGGATGTGAAGTGAGCAATATGGCTTCTAGTAATAAACATAACTGTGGTACGGTTAATCTACCCGACATCCCAAGCCCTAAGTGAAAGAACAACATCCCGGGCCCTCATTTGATGTGTACCTGATCCATCAATCAAGCCAACTCAAGGAACCAATTGCCTTGTCTTGAACGAGACAATCCTCGCTTCAAATCGCCAGCTTATTTCAGAAGTGGAGCGCTAACGCCACAAGCCTGCGATGGCGACAAAAGGTTCAACCACAGCGCATCTTACTTTCCTTGGGATCCGGCCTAAAAGCCCGTGATATCCTCATTTTGGTTTACCCATTTGTTCAAAATTACGCTCTCCTTTACCTTTCGTGGTGCTTACTCACCCGTCCATTCGTTTATATCCGCTAGATTCTATACAAAAATGTTGGTCCAAAGCCACTTGATGTGGCTTGCCCTCGTTCTTCCCGCTGTTGCGCTCACTATAACCGCACCTGCCCAGACAACTCCCTCTTCAGATCCGCTCTCGGGTTGTGGTACTGAGAACTTGGTTGAGGATGTGGCTTTTGAGACTATCGATCTCGATGACAGCGTGTGGACTATCCTGCCGCCCAAGGGCGGTGCAGCTGTCGATGGATACCTGTTCGTGCCTACCTAACCATATGTACAGACAAAAGTTTCGTGCAGTGTATAAACTGACTCTTGTTCGATAGGCATCTGGGTGCCGAAGCTATCCAATCGCAGACCCTGTTGGTCCAGACAGTTACCGGTGCCATTGCGGAAGAGACCTATACTGTTTCTTTCGATATCCGCCAGACAGGTGGCTTAGGCGTTGATAGTACAAGTTGTACTGTGAACCTCCTACTCAATGGCGCAGATGCCGGCACTAGCCCTCTCATAGTCGGTTCCTGGAAGACTATCTCCAAGCAATGGACGGCTGTTGACTCTGAAGTCGACATGTTCATCCTAATCGATTGCCCCGATGCGACCATGTCAGGCACGACAGTGGACGTGGCTCACATCTCGTTCGAGAAGAGATGCGGTTCATCTACCTCAGCCAGCGTCTCGGTCCCTATCAAAACCCCATCGGGTTCACCTGTTGCCACCAGCACTTCGCTCGCTTCTTCTGTCTCCCCATCTGGCCATCCCAGTTCCGAGGGATCAGGATCTCCATCAGACATGTTCTCAGACTCGCCAAGTAGCACCATAGGCCTTATCACTTTGACAACCACTATCACTAGGCCCGTAAGCCGCGCTTCCAGTAGTGACATCAAGTCCTCAGTTTCAACCCCCGGAGCACCAGCATCTTCCGAGCCCACCGCGCTGACAACCCCTGCCTCCGTGGACCCCACTATGACCTTGCCAGCAGAAACCCCTACGCCGGATATGACAACTTCTACTGTGTTCACCACCCGCACTGTGACTATCACAGTCTGTCCCTCGACTTTTACCAACTGCCCAGCCACCGAAAAGACAACTCACATTACCACTGAGACTATCGTCATCTCGACCACTGTCTGCCCTGTTGAAGACGCAACGACCACTACCGAAGGATCCAGCCCTACCGGCCCAGCTGGCGATGGCAAAGACTACACAATCTCAACAATTCTGTCAACTCGAACCCTAACCCTAACCGAGTGTCCGGCAACAGTGACTGACTGCCCAGCCCGCGATCAGACCACACATACCACGACAGAGACCATCGTTGCCGGTACTACTTCGGTCCCCATCAACACCGCTGTGACCACCACGGCACCTGGTGAAGCTGAAGGTGAAGGTGAAGGTTCGACCAGCTCTGGCTCCAGCTTTACCTCCAGCGTCTCCGCTGGTAATCATGTCGGCCACCTCTCCAACCTGCCCAGCATCACACGCACACGTATCAGCTCAGCTTCACCATCAATTTTCACTGGCGTCCACTCAGCCACGGTCAAGTTTTCCCCCGGAGCAGCCTCCTCTCCTACTGCCGCAGATGCAGGCGCAGATGCAGGTACAGCTTCGGGTTCTACTACCGAAAGCAGCGTCTCAGCAAGTGCACCACCCGTGCTTAACGGTGCTTCGTCCTTGACTGTTTCCAGCGTCCTGTCTGTTCTTGGTGTTGTCTCCGCTGTCGTGCTTTTCCTTTAAGTGCATTGCTCTTTTTCTAGGTATTTTTTGTTATGGATTATAATGGATTTTGTCACTTCCTCGAGGATCGAGTCTAAGGTACGTACCTATAATACATCGATTGAGCTTCCGATGTCCCAAACAAAGACACGAACAATCCTTCAAGTCACTTCGCGCAGTAATAGAAGTCTTGGTTTTATTTTACAACATATTTAAAATATATATAAATCAATGATATTTGACAAAAGAGAAAGGCCTTTGTATGCGCCTGCCTAATTGGTTGCCTCTCGATACTCTCACAGCCCATTTAGAGGCAGTGTAGTGAGCCTTCCAACTAGGGAATCCTATTATTCCCTATGTTTTTAATCCAGGCATGACCTGGACGCCTGACGTAAATGCGTGAACGTTCACCTGGGCATAGAACAATCACATTGGTACACCAGTCACCTGTACTTTAGCTATAAACATTATGGGGCATATGTAAGAACAACCCGAAACAGAAATAGCAATAAACCAATCTTGGAAGAAATCATCCATGGATAGACCACGATGACAAATTGCTCAATGTCATTAGCTATTGATCTTGTACAACGTATGTACTTGTGTCCTCTTATTCGCCTCCCCCTCAAAAAAAGGAGGGGTGCTATGCCTGGTTTTCCCGATTTTCCCTTAGTTTACGGGGTTGGGGAAATTACAGTTTGGGAGTTTCTCATTCGAATCTGTGTTGTAGCTCGGAAATATGGAGATGTTTTGTTTCAGGGACAAAACGCTGCCGAATGTAGCCGGTCGGGCATCGTTGGTCCTCTCTTTTTTTTGGTTATTTCATCTGATTGGTATATTTATTGTTTATATTGACACGAACCATCACATCCAAAGGTAAGCAGGTACTGTCCATTTAGGTGGCATCCTGAAAGAATCGGAGGAACTCGAAAATGGAGCATGGCAAGGCACGAGGTCCGAGGGACTTGAATTTATTAGTCCGGTCTTCGGTGTTATATTTAAGTATTTTAAGTATTTAAAGATTAATAATAGTATTTCTAGACCCCTCTCAGGGAAATGACTTTAATATATATGCGGGGCTTTTAACATGCAGCAGATGTATGCGCCTTTTAAGCAGATAGGTAAATAAATATAGAGAGGCTGTCAGTGCCTCAGATAAATACCTGTCAAAACACCATCTTTACCTCTAGGAGTAAGTACATGTACGGATTACCTACACTTGCCCATGCAGCACGCTACTCCATGTTGGGATGCACATTGCAGGGATCAACATCCTTGTCCTTCGCTGAGGGCGGAGTTGTCTACGGTGAGTCAGAGACCCGTTGTCACCCTCGGCCAGTTAGACTATGTCTGACATGTCAGAGACCAGAGAGAAGAGGGACATAGGGAGAATGCTCTGTAGATGGAGTTCTTGCCAGATGCATGGTCTCGATTGCCCTTGCTTGGTTGTACAGGGTAATAGGCGCGTGTGATTGCATGTCGAGGGATAGTACGGAGTAAATGACCCGGCGACAGCTGTATTGTTAGTTGTTGAATATAGTGCCTGCTTTGTATGTATTCTGTACACAGTACGGAGTAGTGGTACATATTTGGAGTACGTTTGTATGTTTGTATGGGGAGTGGGTATGGAAGAGTCCGGATGAACACGTCCGTACCTAGGTAGGTAGCACTAGGGGGTTTTTGTAGACTAAGCAACGGAGGGAATGCGACATTCGATTTTTACAGAATATCTTTTATAGATATAATAACGGTAGCCATTTGACATAGGATATTTTCCTTCTACTATTTGCTATTTACCATTTACATCTTAAAAAACTAAAAAATAAAAAAGTATTCGAATCTTCCAAGGTTGGAAATAGAACTGGGCTTACTAAGAGCCCTGGCCCGCGTGGAGCAACTTCGAAGGTTTTTTTTCTTTCTTTTTTTCCAAAGCTCAATACAATACCAGCGACCTCGGGAGAACCAGTGAGAACCAGTACTAAGAACCAGTGACACGGGCGTTGCATCACCGGATTTGCCTTAAGGGTCTAGGGCCTTTTTCTTTACTACGATGAACCTTACAGTACCATTACATGATACCTGCACTGTCCACAGTGCACGTTCCAAACTCACTGGAAACATTGAACGGGTGGATTTCTATAGTAAGAAAAAAAGGAAAATGGGAAGGGGGAAAAAAAAAGGTGAATTAAGAAAATCCAATAAGAACTGACTATAGTGTCAAACTCCATTCAAATCATTATTCATACTCCGTATATTCATACCTAGGTATACATAAGTTAGAAGCCTAATTTACCTGATACTAGGAGAGACACAATGTGCGAAACTTTTTAAATTTAGAATTTCCAGATGTGGGCCGAGTGACTCCTTCCCTGTATACCAAATACATGTAAAATTACCGGGGCAATCCAACGGCCTTTTCCCACACAACGCCCCTATACACTTTTCTTCTCTTCATCCTTCTTCTCAACCTCTTTTCTGTATCAATCTTCTCCCGTGTCAACGAGCTTTTCACTAAGTGTCGTTGATCACCTCATTCTGTGAGGTTTGCGTCTACGCGTGGGAAATTTATTTTTCTTCCACCGGTGCTCTTCTCCCAGCGCGTTCAGTTCACCCTTTTACGTGGGCTCTTCCGCTTCGCTTCGACCTGGTTATTCGCCTATCAAAGCGCTTTGAATTGACTGGATTGTGTGATCTGTCACCTTCCCTCACAGGCGTCATTTTGACACTTCAAGCGAGGACTGTGTATCGTTCACCATTCGCCACGCTCCTTCTGATTCTCATTTACTCGTCATTTGTCCATTGGATCATTGAACGCACCTCAATGTCATTCAACTAGAGACTGCCTCCTAGGAAAACTATAGAGCGATCCGCTCGCTGAGCACCGCTCTTCTCCTCTTCCTCCCCCCCCCCAGGATCAGGATCTGGTGGAGTAGACGGTTCGTCTCCTTATTTCTTTTAACTCTTGTCTCTCGGTCTATCTGGCTCTTGCCTACCCCGGAGGCCTTGTATGCTGATTCTCGCCTTTTCTGGCAATAGAATACGTCTAGCTCTCCGTCCTGAACTGGTAACCGCGTCTCCCCTTCTCAAGATGCCGTCCTTCTTCGTCCCAGGCCACCATGGCCTGCCTACGCCTCCCCATGTCAACGGTGGTCGTATGGAAGACCCATCGTTCTACCCGGTTGGCCATGCAGGATTCCCTCCTCGCTACCACCAAAGCGGCAACGAGTTCATCGAACAGTACTCGCAGTCTCTGTGTTACGGCAAACCCACTTCGATGAATCTCCACCCCCAGTCCGCTCATCCGATGAACACTGCTCGCGATCATCATCACATGATGAACCAGCAGCCCATGTTCAACCCCATGGTTGGCGCCGGATTGCCCTCAATCCGCAACGTCCAACTTCCGCCCATGGATGCTACGATTCCGCCTCAATACCGTCGACAGGAAGCCGCCCCAATGCAACAGCAGCTCGAACAACCCCGCAAGGAGGAGAAGGCAACTGGAGGTGTTGCAGCTCACCTGGATTATGAGATGGATCGCATGTCCGACTTTGTGGCAGAGATGGCTCAGGGAATGTATGATTTGTTCGAGACCAACATCACCATTGCAGATATTGACCTCGTGCGAAGCATCTACCCAGGATCTTCGGTTCCCCCCCAGTTTCGGAAATACGTCTTTCAGATTTTGTCCTCGACACGCCTCCCAAGTTCTACCATTCTGCTCGGTCTCTTCTATCTGGCCAGCCGCGTGCGCCTGTTGTCGGCCCAATGCACCTTCACCAAGACAGACAGTAGCCAGGTCTATCGCATGTTGACTGTGGCTCTTCTGTTGGGAAGCAAGTTCCTTGATGACAATACCTTCCAGAACAAATCCTGGGCTGAGGTTAGCAACATCCCCGTTGCTGAGTTGAACCACATGGAATTGGAATGGCTGTTCGCGTTCGACTGGAAGATCCACGACCGCATCTACGACAAGCAGGATGGTTTCGCCTCGTGGCGCGCGCACTGGGATACCTGGCGGACCAAGGCAACAGCTCGGGCTCAGGAGTCTCGCCAAACTCTGGCGCCTCTCGAGACCAACGTGATCCGCGGCCAGGCTGTTACCAAACCCCTTATGTCCCCCGAGGGCCCCATCCCGCCGCAGTACCAGCGCAGCTCGCAAATTGAGAACTCCTGGCTCAACCCGACCGCGTCCGAATACTCGCCTCCCTCTACCCTTTCCAGTGGCCCCACTACCCCCGACTACTACTCGGTTGGCCCTTGGGGCTACGCCAACCCGCCTCCGCCTCCGCCCTACTCGCGAGGCTGGAACGCACCCTCGCAGTACATGGTTCATCCCGCACCTCGATCCCAGCCCCCATCCTACCACCACACTCCGGCGTATGGCTTGCCGTTCGCACAGAGTCTCTGGACGGGTCATGGTTCGTCCTGCGGCTGCACCTACTGTGCCAAGCATCTCGAGCACTATATGTGCAACAGTGCATTCCCCTCCATGCACCAGCCAATGATCGCAACCTAGTTGAAGATACTTGGCATGTTCTGCCCACGACCCCGGATGGAACAGACGGTGTCAACGATTCAAGACCACAAGTCTTACTGCCTCTTTGAATTTCTTCTTACTGCAACTCTAGACTTCTTTCAACGTTTGTTTGGGCGACTCGCATGGGATTTATTTCGATACCGTTTCTTCTGCTTGAATTGTTTTTCAACCTTGCGCCTTTCGACCTTTTGCCTCCTTTAGCTTTCACCTGCTTCTGAGCAATTGGCCTACCGCGTCTCCCAAAAGTACTTCTGTTCGCGTCCGCTGGTTCTCGTTTGGCAAAGCGAAAAAAATCTCAAAAAAAGAAGGGAAGAAAAAGAGGAAAAAACGCTCCCATAGCGGACATTGGCATGCCCCCGGCCAAGCCCATGATGCAAAATCTCGACTGAACTTGTTATATTGATATCACTTTGATTTCATCGAGTCTTATACAACCTCATTGTTGGGTCTCTCATCTTTGACTCCAAAGGTTGCCGGGGCCGCAGTCACGACTATCATGAATCCCCAAAATTTGGCTTCTTTGTTTATTACCCACGACTTCGGTTTATATCGTTGGTCCTTTTTGTTTTATGCTTGGCATTTTTGTCTCGCGGTGATTACCCATAGAGTGCTTTCTTCTTTTCACTTCCTCATCTCGGTACATTATTCCCATTCGCCACGCTACATGCAGTGCCCGACGTTAATCATTTTTTTTCACTTCTCTTCTCAATCTTCAATTGCCCATTCACTTTTTTTTTCTTTTTTTTTTTTCCCCCCTCGATTCCTTCGATTTTATCTTTCTCTGGCGAGCCTTTCTCCAATCAATGAGATCAACTATTCAAGGATCCTTCCAATCCTTCTTAGCTGCATGATATATTCCACCACTTCCACCCCTCTCTCACTTGCGACGCAGATGGAAATCGATTCGTCTTGGGGTCTCTTCTCCCGGTGGCATCTTTGCATGTATCCGGGTGATATCGGTACACTGGATGCATCTTCTGTCTGATCTCATTTTGAGAGTCCAGTCAATCCCCTGCGATTGGCAACTGTGTAGTCTACCTGGATGTGTCTTCTCTCTTTGACTGGTTTCAGTCTATCTGCTCTTTGCCGTTCGGCGCTGCCGCCGAGCCAGGGCCGTCACATGTCCCGTCTCCATTGGTCATGTGTTCACCTGGCTAATGGCGTCCGTGGCTGTGGCTGTGGCTTTTGATGCTCAGTTGTTTGAAGATATCTCACTGAATTAGCGACAAACTATTATCTTTGTCGGGACTACAACTTTTGGTGTGTCCTAGGACTCGTATCGATATCACTAGTGTCTTCTACTTAAGTAGTGAGCCTCTCCTCTCCGTCCGCTGCTAGTTTTAGCGATTTCTTTTGTTATGCGGCAGTTTTAGATACTCAAGGAACCATAAGTTTAGATCTCGTAATTATTATTGTGATAGATATTTGATTCTAGCCTAACACAGTAAAGGTCCATCGACCTGAAATAAGATATGTCAAAATGCAGTTGTACTAGTGGGTAATCAAGATTCATCCAGACAGTCGTCACGGGTCGTAAGGGTTAGATGTAGAGAAGAACGAGACGAAAACCAGTAAAGGAGAATGAGAAGTATGCAAACGTATAAAGCAGTCAGGGCAGCAAGGAAAGCAACCGGAACAGTATTAGTAGATGCTCCCTTGGATACTCTGATCTTGCTTTTGCTGCTCTTCCAAGGATAGTTCCTCGATGTGGAGATGAGATGGGGAATCCGTTGACGACTGTCTTCTGTGTGATTCTGCGTGGTTGGATGACTCGTCTCCGTCGCCTAGGATATTGGCCATGCGGTGCTCGGGTTGATCGGTGGAAGAAACATGGTGGTGATTATGGTGGTGGTGGTGGTGATGATGATGATGATGATGAGGATGGTCCAGGCGATATTTCTTCGATTTCTCGGTGGGATAGCCGCTCATCTCGTCATCGCCATCATCTTCGAGCTCCTGAGAGGGAAGTGATCGTTGGGTTTGCTCGCTGGGCGGGAATTCGAAATGTTGCTGGTTCGCATGGGACAAATTGCTAGTGGCGAGGCCGGGAGAGGTTGGTGCAGCGTGACGGTGATGAATGTGGTCGTCACCTTCGTCGTCGGATGGGGCGAGACTGTTTGCCCCGCTCATGGACCCTCCACCATCACGGCCACCAAGGTGGAGAAGGGCGTACTTTAGGTGCGCTGATGATGAAGATGTGGAGTGCGGTAAGTGGGGGAGATGGTCTTCGCTATTTCGGTTCAGCCCGTGTAAGTTTGGTCGTTTTGGATGCAATGAACTGATGTTTGGCCGGGTTTCTGAGCCAGAATCGTATTGCTTTGTGGCGCCTCCATTTTCATCGTCGCGAAGTGGGTGTTGGGGGTTGGAGACATGACGAGCGCTGAGTTTGGGGCTTGTATCATTCTGGGCCGAACTGTCTTCTGAGGAGGATACCACCTCGTCGATGGATATAGACTTGTGAAGTTTGGAGCCAAAGCTGCTTGCGTGGTCATCGGCATGCTTTGGTTGAGGATAGCCATGTTCATGGCGCATGGAATTCAGTAGGTTCGCTCGCAACAATTGTTTTCTCTCTGCGGTTATGCCGTGAGTACAGCCGTCGGGGCAGCCACCCCATTTGCGCCGAATTGGGATATGGTCTGTGAGTCCGACATGACCAACAGGCGGGACTTGCCCTTTCGATGCATTTTCACGCTCCCGCTCTTTTCGAAGATCTGACCAGGTGCGAAGTTTATTCTGTAGTGTATATTTGCCGTTTTCTGGATTATGGGTCAAGACGAGGAACTCGCAGTGATTGATGTTGCGGAGATCCTCAAAGTATTCCACGCTCCAGTGATACCACTTCATGAGAAATACTCGTGCCATCAGGCCGTGCGTAACAAGCACACAGACATTTGCAAAGTCATCCTCGCCAAACTGGCGCCAGAGGGATTCGTTGAATCCACTCACGCGATCATAGGCATCTGCTGCAGATTCACCATTGGGAATTCGGTAGAAAAAATGACCGTAGTCTGCCCGCTCCATCCACATGCGCTCCATCTCTGTGGAACATGGCTGGAAATTGCCGAAATCTTGTTCCCGCAGTCGGGGTTCTTCATAAACTTTAATTGTTTGTCTTTGGAAGGGCGAAGGAGCGGGCGTATCGGAGGTTAGGGATTCAATGATTCCCTCGGTAGTCTCTCTTGTCCGCCGATAGGGAGAGGTAAAGAAGTGAAGTGTATCGTCGGGTTGGAGGAGATCACGTAGTCGACGGCCTGCATCCTGGGCTTGTCGATGTCCTTCAGCAGTGAGCTTCACCCGGTGGTCTGGAATAGTTTGATGAATGTCGCGGTTTTTGTTGCCTTCTGACTGTGCATGTCGCACTAAAATAATCATCTATAAGTAGTAAAAAGGTCAGTTTATGTCAAGACACACCCCAATCACTCCGAAATGGAGACTTACCCGTGGCTTCCCCATGGTGGAAGGGTCATGGGGAAATGTAATGGGCGAATGCGGGGGAGGGGCTAGTAGAAGTTATACTATTTGCAGCAAGGACAACGAGGGAAAAAAGAAAGTAAAGAACGAGCAAAATAACCGTCTATCTAAAGCGGAAAACAGTTTGAGAAGAGAGAGGGAAAAATCCAAAAAGCAGAGAAAAAGTTCATTCCAGTCGGAGATACAGCTGACCCGCACGGGCCAACGGGGGTGATCCATTCAGGGCGCCTCTTTTACGCAACTTCCGAATAGCATCAACCATGGCCGACTTGCTGGAGCTACTCGCTCCACATCTAGATTCAACTCAATCGCACGATGTAACTACCGACAAATATCTCACTCGCCTCTCAACCTTGTCGCTCGAAGCTCTCCAGACCACAGAACCTCCATCGCTCGCCCAATCCTCCCACTCGACCCTTCTATCCCTTCAAGCCTTATCGAACCGTTCGCACCGGGCATTTGTCACCTCTGCCGATAATTTGTCCACACTATGCACATCTGTCCCACAGTTAACCCGCGAGGCGCAACAGCTACGCGATGCTATCCCCAAACTCGACGAGGAGGCCGTTGGGTTTTCTACCAAATACAGTAAAATCACAGACAATGCCGCCCTTGAACGACGGAAGAAAGCGATGCAGCTCTCTCGCAATGTCGACCGATTGTCAGATATCTTGGAACTACCAAGTCTGCTATCCAAAGCCGTCTCCGCGGCCTCAGTCAACTCCGGTACCAGTGTCTCCTCTACAACCTACTCCTCTGCACTCGACCTGCATGCACATATCAAGCGACTACAAACATTATACCCCGAATCTCCATTGATTCAAGATGTTGCATCTCAGGCGGAGGATGCTATGAAGGACATGACAAGTAATCTGATCACGGGGCTCCGAACCCAAAATCTGCGGTTAGCAGCTGGTATCCGAACTGTGGGTTGGCTGCGGCGAGTAGCCCCGGATCTAGATATGATCCAGAGCGATGGGGCAGTCGGGACAGGGGAAGGCGCTCTTGGTGCCATCTTCCTGGTCTGCAGACTGGCGCATTTGGTATCGACGCTTGAAGCTCTGGATCCCCTCCGTGAGCTCGCGGACCAAGAAACCCAACGGAGACTCAGTGGCAAGGACAAGTCAGACACGACCTCGTGGTCCGGCGGTCAGCAAACTGACCGCTACTTAAAGAGATACATCGAGATTTTCCGTGAGCAGAGCTTTGCAATTGTCTCGCTATACAAGAATATTTTTAACTCCGAACAATCCGAACCCGAGTTTGCCATCTCAGGTTTACGGGGTGGAGACGCCCCCTCCAAGGCCAAGTCAAAGCCAGCACCCTCAGATGACCCCTTGCAACGTCTTCCCCCGGCTTTGGCTACTTTCCCAATGCATCTCGTGCAATTGCTCACGGATACAATGCGCTCATATCTTCCCAACGTCCGAGATCGGAGTTCGAGGGAAAGTCTTCTCACCCAGCTTCTGTACTGTGCCGCAAGTCTCGGGCGCCTTGGTGGTGACTTTGGCATGATTTTGACCGAGCTGGGCGGGGAGGAAGATACCGAAGATATGGCCTACGAATGGGAGGAGGTCATGCGCAAACATCGAGCCTTGGCAGGACGTCTGGAGCAATTGACCAGTCGGGTGCCAGTAAATTAACATCCATATACCCACGCGGAAGTACAATGCCATTTCGAGATGGTGACACCTGGGGTCAGTGTATAATAGAACATCATGAAGCGCTCTCATTTTCTCAGCGTTCTGGTCGGACTGTCTAATTGACGTTACCCATATACAAATGTATCTAGATATTGTATGCCTCGTTTACCCTAAGGTTCCAGCTATGCTTCATCATCGACTTACCTGCACTACTCCGGCCCAGTGCATCCGCAGAAGCTGACATAAATCGATGAGCGCCTTTTTGTTCGAACCATTGAGTGCAATATTTCACGTCATACCCAACCAGATATCAGAGAAACTCGAATACCATTGAGAATCTCAGTAATGGACAGCAATGAACTAGAGCAAACAAATTTACGCCAGAAAACACAGCAAACCATGGGCTTCTATGCTTTGCTATCTGGATTTACGCTGTGCTGCTTGCCTTTGCATTCCTAGCGATATGCACTTCCATTCTCAGCCATTATCGAGTCTGCGATGGTAGAGGGTCTGAACCGGCTGCATTCACTTTGGGCCAATTTGTCTTGCTCTGGTTATTTCTCTGTTGCTGAGTCTATCGCTCGGTCCAGCTGCCATTTCCAGGTGAGTGAGTACACCGGTGTCTGGCATGTATTTTCATTCCTTTCTGAGTCATCTTGTAGAATCGACCAAGATATTCTTGCACGGGCTATTAGAACAAAAAGAGAGACAGTAATTAGCCAAGAAGTTGGGTGGAAAAAGAAAATCGTATACAAGGTAACATCGAGTTAATTGTAGTGTTGCCCATAATTGGTTAGCTCTCATTTGCCGAGTGACTCACAAAGATCTTGAGCCTCGTGTAGCTAAAATACGAGCCTATCCAAATTGAACATCTGGAATTAGTATAGATATTCCAATTGAGACTCTTACTGGTCTGGCTTTTGTCAAAATGGTTGTCCACTATAACCCGCTCACTAAAGAGCCCTATCTCCAACTCCCAGCACCATGTGCAAACATCATCATCACCCCACAACGTGAACACCAGATCGAGGAGACGTCTGCTGTGATGACCGAAATTCTCAACGATTCACGCGTGTACTCCTGGCTACAAGGGCCACCCTACCCTTTTCTGCCCGAGCATGGCGTGGACTGGATCAAAGCGAAAATAGCAGAACACAAAGATGTCGTGTCTACTCTGCAAAAAGAATTCGAAACATCGCACAGTCAGCAGGGCGACGGTTCGAATGGCCAAGGGGAACCAGAGTTCTTTGATAAAAGCCCTTTCGTCTGCATACGCGAAGTGACAAAAAGAGACCCTGCGACGGGCGCTCCGCTTCAAGATGTCTGGATCGGAGACTTTACAGTAGAACGGTATGCATTCTATGAGTTGCCACCCGATAGCTCGGAACGTGCGCTGGCACAGAAGCAAAACGCGGATTTGCCTGTTGGGCACAAGGATATCATCTGGTGTATAGGATGTATGGAGACTCCCAGAGACTCAAGCTCAATTGCTAACAATATTAACAGACTATCTTTCTCCCACTCAACACGGCCGGGGACTTATGGGTGTTGCTGTTCGCACTGTCATTAGAGACTGGGCTATCCCGCGGATGAACCTTCATCTTCTTAGAGGCAGCTTTTATGCTGAGAATATGGGGAGCAGGAGAGTAATGGAGAAGAACAACTTCGAAGAGATTTGCACACTGAAGGACTGGGCTCCGGTAAGCCCGAACAAGGGGGGAGGGAAGAAGTCGATTGTTGTGATGGAATGGAAGGGGCTGTAGGTATCAAATATCCTTAGATAAGTTAGAAAGGGTACCTCTGTTCCATATAAACTGAGAATTTCCTTTTCTGGTTAGTTTTACCTTTTTAGGTTCAACTCCAACACGCACGTCAACTCGGCAGTCAATCGGCAATCGGATATTAAAATGTCAATTTGTTAATTTGTCAATGCTTCTAAGGTTCCTTCGGATAATTCCAACAACCTACTAGATTAGTTTATTACTAATTCAATGGAAATTACAGTCCCGGGGATATCTGCGGGCTTTAAGTTGAAAGATCTTGGCTAAATATCGACAATGTCTTGGCGCTTGGCACTCCATCCATCCCGCCAGTGATAGATCTTATAGTTTCACGTGGCTCACCACGTTCCTGAACCATACAACCGAGAACTGGGTATTTTCTGTACATACTAACGCATGTGCCTGCCGATCCTGGCGAGCTGTAAGGTCATGTTGTTGTTGGTCATTCCGATTCGCTGATCATAACAGACGCCAGATTAAATGTTGGATACCGTGAGGTGGCTGTGACTATGTTGTACCTTCAAAATGAAAACCAGAGCAACTTTTTTTCTTATATATGAGCCAGTCAAGCGCCTGTTAGATTGTAGTCACTGAGGCAACCCCCAGCAACTTTGACTTCTTAATTTCTTACCTTCCAGTTGACATGAAGCTCTCCTGGTCTCTCGTGCTGTCATCTGCAGCCGCAGCCACTGCGAGCTACTCAGGCAATCTGAACTACCGCAGTCCGTCTGAGCACCATCCAGGACTCGGTGTCTCCATTCACCGTGTTGCGAAGCGCGGGGTCCCCGGATCGTCCTTTGACCCATCCAAGTTGCACTTCACACATGGCGTTGCTTCTGGAGATCCCTATGCAGACTCGGTGATTCTCTGGACTCGCTGCTCACCGACTTTCGATGATGTTCACTCGAATACCTCTACGCATGGTCTCGTTCCATTGTACAACCCAGTCCCGATCTACTCAGGGAATGAAGATGCAGAGGAGCAGGTGGCCGTGTCGAATGCTCCTGTTTGCTTGGATTACAAAGTCTCTAATGATGAGAGCTTCAAACACATTGCCGCGGAAGGCACTGTGTATACCAGCTCCGATATTGACTATACTGTTAAGGTAAGCAAGCTATTTATGGATCGTAAACTAGGGAAACTCGCTCATTGAATTACCAGGTCGAAGCATCCAAGTTGGAGCCGTTCACCACCTATTTCTATCAGTTCCAAGTTTGCAATTCGGACAACAAGAGCCCGGTTGGAAGAACCAAGACTGCTCCTGATTCGAAGAAGGAGGTCGACCAGGTCAACCTGGCCGTTTACTCTTGCTCCAACTTCCGTATGTCTCCGTATCGACCTGTGTTTATGTGTGTGTGGACTGACAGAAAATATAGCATTCGGTTTCTTCAATGCCTACGGACACTCTGTGCGCAAGGATTCCGTGGACTATGTCGTCCATCTCGGGTAAGTGGCGCTTGGTATCTGCGTGAGGCCTCAGACTGATTGTATACAGTGATTACCTCTACGAATACAAGAATGGTGACTAGTAAGTGGAATTAACCCGAGAATGTCGACCACATCAGCTAAGATTCGCTTTAGTGGCTGGGGTAACAGCATGGGACGCATCCCTCTGCCGGACCGAACCATCGTCACCCTTTATGACTACCGCAAGCGCCTTGCCACCTACAGAACCGACTTGGATCTGCTTGCCAGTCATCAGAACTTTGCTTGGATCCCTGTCTGGGATGACCACGGTATGGCCCTATTGCATTCACAAAAGGTCCGTTTGGGTTCTAATTGCAGCAGAGGTCGCCGATAACACCTACCGGGATGGCTCTTCGGAGCTCAGGAACGACGAGAAGTCATTTGTTCAGGACGGAGGCGTCTCCGTTGACCAGCGTAAGATGAACGCCGTCCGTGCTTACTTCGAATGGATGCCCATCAGGTGAGTCGTCCGTGAATAGTGCCAAGTCGTACGTGCTAATCGAATCCAGACAAGTGGAGATGGACGATAACCTTCGCATCTGGAGAAACTTCAAGCTTGGAAAATTGGTGGACCTGATCATGTTGGACACCAGACAATACGACCGCTCCATCACCGATACCTACGATAACACTAACTACATCGACGAGATCAAAGATGACGCCGGTCGCAGTCTGATGGGAAGCCGTCAGGAGAACTGGTTGCAGCGTAACCTGATTGAGTCAGCCAACCGTGGTGCTCACTGGCGCATCCTCGGCAGCCAAATCAGTATGCTTTTCTTGATCTAAAACTTGCAAAGTTAACTTATACTAACAGGATTGCAGTTTTCTCTCAGTTGAACATGTCAGCCACTATGAGCCCCGAACAACCACTGAACCTGGATGCTTGGGATGGCTATATGGCGAGCAAGAACAGAACCTTGCAGACTCTCTA
Organism: Penicillium flavigenum; assembly: GCA_002072365.1. Taxonomy (NCBI): domain Eukaryota; kingdom Fungi; phylum Ascomycota; class Eurotiomycetes; order Eurotiales; family Aspergillaceae; genus Penicillium; species Penicillium flavigenum. Next base: position 321,881 of record MLQL01000025.1, read on the forward strand.
CGACAACAAAATTGGAAACAACATCGTCATCGCGGGAGATACCCACGTCAACTGGGTCAGCGATCTGGCCTGGCTCGACCACACCCCTTATGACTCCAGCACTGGAGCCGGCGCCATCGGTGTGGAATTCGGCGGAACGGCCGTCAGCTCTCCCTCCTCATTCGGACAGAACACCACCATTCCTGCGGCAAACAATATCTCCCAGATCGTTGCTACTGACAGTGAGTCACTGCAGTGGTCTGAGGGATACTACCGTGGATACTTTGAGCTCCACATCACCCCAGAGCAAGTCGGAGCTCATTTCTTCGGCTTGCCTACCACCAAGGAGCGCAATTTCGGGGAGATTTCCTTGGCCAACTTCACTGTTAAGAGCGGCGAGAACCATTTGCAACGGAACTCGGACAATGCGGCCGCTGGCGGAATCGTGGAGAACGGGTTCCTCAAGAATGGAAAGGTTGTGCAGAGTGGCATGGTCCACGATACTGAGACCGGTCGTTACTATTCGAACTAGTATGGTAAGTTTGAATGGGATGGAGAGAGAGGATTGTAACAGCACCAACTTTACTTAGGCTGTTCCTGCACATATCTTTCGGGTACAGCAGAATTTGAAAACAGTTTACCCCAAGTCACTCGCCCTTTCGTTGTCCGTATCTGATACCGCACGAGTCTAACTCGATATTATTAGCCATAAGCACTGCTTTCAGAGTACAACATAGATATTAGACTGCCGCCAATCCAGACAGGGATTAGTGTGTTCTCGGAGACGGGCCGACAAACAACCTTGGAACCTTAGAAAGCGTGAGCCAATGAACTGACTCCCTGGGACCCCATACAAACTGCCCAGGTGGTACAGTGGAGCTCGTCTGTCTCCTTCCTTGCCATCTGTTGCTTGTCATGGGCTTAAAGAGGATTGTCTCGGCAGCTACTGACATTTATCTGTCAGCCACACAATTTATGATCGACTAAATTAAATTATATACGTCAGGTCCTTGCGCAAATACAAACGCGCATGGTAGACTGCAGCATATTAACGGTGGGGCAGTTTCCACTGTTTTTCGAGGGCGAAGCTTGTGTTTAGGAAGCTCGAACGACCGTGCTCTAGGACTAATGCAAAATCTTGAGTCTTGCTGTCTCAATTAATTGTAGTTCGATGATCTCTTCGACCTTATAGTATCACGTAGCCCACTCATCTGTATTAGTGGAGAAAACAAGTGGCCCGATAGCGGGTCTATCCCTTTCCGAAGAAAATATTCCGGGGTACACCTCAGGGGTAGAACACGGGGCTATATTGTAAAACGGAAAAGAAGGGGCATTATCGGAATTATCCTGGATAGGCAAATTGACGTGTCTGATTGATGCAGTGATCACATTAGCGTTAAGCTGCTGAGCAAATAACAAACTTGGAAAAGCTGAACTTCTCGAGATTTGCAGATTGTCACGCGACTATTGGATCCACTGAACAATCATTGGCCAAGTTCGATGCGGTCTCAGCATTCAGCTGAAGGATTGTCTTCTGCAAGTCTCAGGTGTGGGTCTCCAATCTCATAACAGATTCATGGCCCTATCACCTGCATGTGTGATGAACCTATCGAGCAGATCACGAACTATTGATTGCTTTATATTACTCTCTTTTCTGGACCCTTACTAGCCCAGTTTGAAATCAAATGGGAATAAGGACAAGCGAAATAAAAACAATGGTAAGGTAGCTGACAAGAAAAAAAGTTGTTGGGTTGGAAAAAAATTTAACTAGAAGAACCTATAACACTCCTAGATGTCGGAGTTATTATTGAGGACAGATGTACTTCGTAGTTGTAAATAAATGCTAGGTTACTCGGCTGTGTCTCATTTTCCTAAATAGGAAGCTATCCGTATCTGCATTTCTGTGGCTAATACGAGCTCAGCTAACACAATTGACTTCTTCAGACCCCCCATATTTCTCGGCTACATTGAATGGTCCCACACAGTACGGAGTAAATACTCCCAAAATTAATTGAAATTCGCTCTGAAATAAAATGATTGGAGGTAATTGTAGAGCATTCCGAACCTTGAATGTAGTACCCTATGTGTACTAGTAGGATATGCTGGGCTTTCCAAAAATGTCAGGGGAGATTATACCTGGGTAGAGTACGGAGTACGGAGTAGCAAGAGGGAACATATCGGATGCCGATTGGAATGAAGGGGCTCGAAGAAGCGTGTGGCTAACCCTTTTGAGGGAAATAGCAGGCGAGACCCATCTGCTTGCATATTGTAGTTTAAGTGCATGATTTGAATAGCCCTGCAGATCGCGAGATCGAAAGGTCAATCCTCCTTGGCACTTTCAAGTACGGAGTACAATATATATTAATGACTCTGTCTCTTTCTTCAGTCAACCCACAGCCATCTTCAGGATACATTTTAATTCACAATGCATCTCTCAACTATCAGTGTGCTTCTTTCGGTTTCTCTAGCAGAAGCTGCGTCCTTCGTCACTCCTATCAGGCATAAGACAAACAAGGTAAGTCCTAATACCCCTTTTCGATACCCCAAGTTATATAAGGTTCAATGCTCATACTTCCCAGGAGCCGGATTACCCAAAAAGATGTTATCCAGACCCCTGTAAAGGAGTGACCTACGTGAACTCTACTGCTGTTTGCGGTGACCCACGGCTCGGTCCGAAGGACCTCCCTGGGTTTTTCCCTCTCTCCAACGAGCTCGAGACATACTCCCGCTTTGGCGAACTCTGCCCATTTGAGTTCCTGGAGAAATGGACCTTGAACGCTTCCGACCCGAAGGGTTATTGGATCTATCCAGACAGCGACGGATTTGCCCAAACATCTGAGGATGTGTCTATTCTAGGGAATTACACACTCCGCGTGGGCCAGAAGCTTGATAGATTCGGGTCCGAATATGGGAAGTTCCTGGCACCTCTTGGAGCTCCATATATCGAGCGATCCCTGCCACCATCCAATCTTTTCGCGCCACCCAATAGCAGCTTCCCGTACAACTACCATGTCTACGAGGTGACCAAGGAATTTGATGTTCTCTTGGGACCCATCGCGGCTTGGTTTGAGCAGCCCGGGTTTGGATCGCAGCTTTTAGCTCGGTCCAGTGTGGCGGATCTGTTGAAAGGAGGGTTCTTGAACAGGCTGGAATTGAAGGACTATGATGAAGCTGATGAATACTCTGCGGGTTATCTGCCTGCTCCCGAAAAGTCTTCCACTTAAGTATGTCTTGCGGGATATTATGGACACAGGTCACAAGGCGGGGGTTTATTTTCGGGGCATTGAGTTCTCTTTCTTCCAGTGTATGTTACTTATATATTTAATATACAAATGCAATGCCACTAATAGTTTTTTAAATACATGCCCTGCAGCTCTGCAAAGTAATTGAATTAAGCGAAAGGCCTAGAGTTCTAAAAGTATGTGGGCAGAAATCTTGTACGAACGATGGGAAGAAAATGCACTTATCTTTTATCAAACGCAGGGTAGAAAATGAGACTAGGATTAAATAATTAGATACAATGAAAATGATTTCAGGTATATTCCGATCGCCTAGCTTCCAATATCAGATTGGAATGGCATTACTGATCTTCCGATTTAGCTTGACAGGGTATGCCAGCATGCTACACATTGTTAGTCTAGATGTCAAGAAGTAGAAGGACAGCAGGGCATACTCCTTTCCAGCTTGAGTGCAGCCGCAACCACAGAATATCGATAGGGGGTAGCAGAAGATCTAAAAAGGGCTTCCATGAGCCTGGAGCCAAGCAAGAGTCTTCATGCTGTCGCCCAAGAAGATACTGTATTTACTTACCGCTGCTACAATGGTAGAGAAAAACCCTGTCGATTTCGTCAGACATGGGCTCACTTTGCAGTAATTCACACTGCAGAATAACCGAACTTACCGACTGTCGGGCCGACCACCTTACAGTTGCATGGGTTCTGATCAGTGCCGCATTGAAAGCAGATAGGAAAGATCGGAAAGAAAGGGACGTCACACATGGTGTCAGGTTTGGCTGAGCTGCAGGGCCTTGAACTGGAATATGGAGAGAAATGACCCGGCCTTTATCCAGGGAGATTATCTCGAACGAGTTTCCCCAGATGGAGCCCTCACCCAGTTACGTTGTAGTCGTGAGTTTGGGATACAATCATGATGACGCAGATGAGATCGAGATCCACCGATCGTCCTGTTTTAGGTAGGAGTGGGGGGTTTAGTTCATGTTGGGGTATTAGAGATGATCTTCATGATAACAAGCAAAGATAATGTATGCTGTATATCCAACCCATCCGATCAAAGTAGATCAAGTCCCAGGATGTACGGAGAATAGCACCAGATGTCCTTTCGGGCTAAAATTAACCTCAAAAATGCCGGGATCGGGCCGGGGCCTCCCGATAAGAAAATTACTCAGCAAGTGGCTAGGTAACTCCCAGGGAAGCCACACTCCGACACAGCCACGATGCATGCCATTCCCCCTCAAATCAAAACGTCATTCTCGACTCCAAAGGACCGTTGAAAAACAAAGGTCTCAAGCCCCTGAGTCGTCTCATCTTCAGCCCTGCCCCCGCTGGAATTTAAACAGCATTCCTGTCGTGCAAGGAACATCCAGATCCACTCCAGGCAGCAACAGTGCCTAGAAAGGACTTAAGGCTGAAACTATTTGCAACAAGACTCCTGTTCTTGGCATGTAGTCCATCGTTTTTTTTCCCACCCGTTTTCTTCCCTTGATTCCAAACAACTTACCTAGTCTTCGGTTCTTCGCCTCATTTTTTCCTCAATTACAAAAACCCCGACTCACTAGACCCTCCGGTACCCCGATAAACGATCCCCCACCATGGGCGCCCGCAATCTCATTCCCCTCATCCTCCTCCTCGTCTTTGTCGGCGTCATTGCCGCGGTCGGATTCGTCGTCTACAGCATCGTCCAGGATGTAGGCAAAAGCACGCGCGAAAAGATGGAGCGCAAGAATATTGCTTTCACGAAGGACGGCATGAAAGTGCAAGTAAGGGAGGTCAAGGATGAGGCCTACAAGGACCGGACCCAGAGGTGTGTTTGTCTCGCTCTGTTCCTTTCCTGCCATTGCTCGTTCGTGCCGACTGACCTGATATTTTCCCCATAGCGTCCTTTACAACATGTGGAACCACACTTCCTTCCCCGCTTACAAGAGCCGGCTGTGGGATATGGCTGGCTCGTCTTCGGAGCAGAAGGATGATGAGAAACGCAAGTAGTATGTCGGACCTGCATCCTTTTTTCTGTTGCGTATCTGGTTCGACTGAACTGACCCGTTCTGCACCAGGTTTCGCAATGAACACTCCTCCGCGGATTTACACTGGACATATTTTCTGCATCTATCCCCATTCCATCTACAAGTTTCATCGGATGCTCTAGTCCCCGGCAAAGGGCTGGTCCCCGAAAACAGCGTGCACTCCTGCTTTGAGGGATGAACTTTGACATTCTCACATCCTTGTTCATACCTATTTCTGCCTTTCATGGTCTCGGCAAAGGCTTCATGAATGATGGTCAGCCCTGATATGATCTTACTTTCTATTTCAAACCTGCGATCACTATGTATCGTACATTCTGAATTCTGTTTCGTAAATCAATACGAGGTTCTACTGGTGAACTTGACTTTGCTTCGAGATCGCATCTAGTTTACGTTGTTCAGTATGGTAAATACTGACAGATCAAGCTTTGAGCTGGTGTCAATTGATTGGATTCCATTCTGATGGGACAGTAAATAAGTGTAATAGACATCGCCCCAATCCATTGGACTGATATTGATATCATAGAACTGAAGATCCGCATCTCTAGCCAGAGATCTCAAGATTCACTCCTCGGTATTCCAGCATAGTTGCATTATCAATGTAGCAGTTCTCATTTCCATCCCTTATGCTTTAGCCTCGGCCTTGCGGCGTGCATAGTAACTCTCATCCTGGTTCAAGAGGAAGAACGGTTCCGGTTCCGGCTGCCCACTACCACCATACCAGGTCGGCTTAACCAATGTCATGGGCGTATCGTCTCGCCGCTTGTTGGTGAAAGCCATTTCGAAAGTCTTGGCCCACTGAACTCTGTTGTTCAAGCCCTCAAGGCCCCACAGCTCCTGCAGGAAATGCAGGATTGAGCTATGGGTGTAGGCCGAATCGTCGGCGTACATGGTGCCTTGATCGTGGATGAGGAGATTGGGTAGCACCCAGGGTGATATTATGAAGGCAGGGACACTGCGGTAAAAGGATAAGCTGAATGTTCATGCGGCTAACTCAAATTGGGATTAAGACGCATACCGGACTCCCAGACGTGTAAAGTTGTAAGTAAAATTATGGTTTGATGACTTGCCCTTGAAGATGATACCGTCTTCGGGTTGAGGCACGTTGAGCGGAGTGGGGACATGGTCAGCAAACCCACCGTGCTCATCAAAGTTGATGATCAAAACACTATATTCGAGTGTTAGTATTGCACTCAGCATGAGGATGACATAACTGACGCATTGTCCCAGTACTTGGAGCGACGTAGGGCGTCGTACAAGTGCTTGACCATCTGCTCCCCTGCTGCCATGCTGCTGGTAGGATGCATCGAGTCGACTGTGCAGCACTCAGGGTTCAGGTACGAGAATGAAGGCAGGGCGCCAGCTTCCAGGTCATGGTAGAGCTCCGTCGCATGGACGAGACGGTCCATTGCGTTATCTTGCACCCACTTGATACTATCGTTAGTCACCAACCTGACATTTTCTTGGGTATAGGGAGTGACCGACCTTATACATGAATGCATCGACGATGTCGGTCTCATAGTACTATAGAAGTGTTTAGTCAGGTGCCAGTGTAAAGGAGCGAGATATATCTCACATTCTTCCAGCTGATATTTTTCTTGCTGAGCGATTCAAAGATCGAGACCGCACAAGTAGTCCCAGTCACATTGTTCCAGAACCCAGCGGACTGATAGGTGTTATCGACAAAGCCGCAGGATGAGCCAGAGGTTGCGGATTGGCGATTAGGGTTAGTGGGACCCGGGTGCTCGGCGAACTACAAGGGCAAGTCTATAGTCAGTTATCTGCAATATATGTAGCCATTTGTAGATCAAATATAACCCACGTATGAATCAAAGAAGGCAAAATTGCTTGCCAACTCCGCCAGAGTAGCGGTCTTCTTCTGGTTCAAGGCCTTGATCACGAATGCTGAATCTCCAGGGGTAGCATTGTACTTCTCCGATTGGCGCTCGATAAAACACATCGTCCTTTTCGGGGTTCCACTGGCGGAAGATTTCGTAGGTGGCTCCACCAAAGTTGTGATCTGGGTCTTTTAGTGGCACCTCGGTTGCATCCGGCTCAGCACAGATTGCTAGTGGCTCCCCATAGACCGTCCAATTGGGGTTGGTGTAGTCATTGCAAAATGTAAGATTGCGCAAATTATCGATGTCTGGATGGAAGTCCCAGTAGCCGGCGATGTTGTCAAACGAGTGGTTCTCAAGAGTGAGATAAATGATATGCTTGATCTGGTAATTCTGATATAAGCCATCTGGCCCTTACCTACCTAGGTAGGTAAGAATTATAGATGTGCAATCCACTCACGTTCTCTCGTAGCTGGCCCCACACCTGAGCACTTCCGGTTGGACGAGTGGATGCAAGACTGGCCAGAGCCGTCAGAACGACGAAGCCCCAGTAGAGAACCATAGTGACTTTTGTTCAACGCGAGACTGTGAGCTCATTCGTGAACAAGTGCAAAGAAACAAAAAGGAAAAGGAAAAGGAAAAGGAAAAGGGAAGAAGTCGAGGATTGAAGAGTGAAGAAGTGAAAGCAAATGTCTTTGTAATTACCTTATTGCCATCTCTAATCTTCTACATCTACCTCTAACTACCGTGGGCACCCTTCCCGTTTATTTAAAGGCCCTATGGGTTTTACAGAGATCCCAGATACTATAATAGTTGATACAACGAAGTATGATAGGTAGTCTCGTCGGGTAGTTGTAATAGCAACATTAACCCCTCTTAGGGCTGGAAATATACGAAGTCATATACGGAGCATATTCATTTTCGCCTGCCATCTGCAGAATACGCCGCTCTCATTTGCTATTTGCTCTTTTTCTCTTGTCTCCGCCTTAACATGTTTATATCAGGATATTCAACCAAATAATATACTACTCTGGCTCTGAAAGCAGCGCCGCTGCGCTCCGTGCAGAGTTAAGGCTACTTGTTTACGATATACCCTTCTTCTTCTTCTTCTTCTTCTTCTTCTTCTTCTTCTTCCTCCCTTTCTACAATATATATATATGTCTCTCTCTACCACGCTGTTAGCCTCCCTCCTCTAGCGCACTGGTTCAACATGCTAACGCACCGAATCTGTTGGGGGCTTTACGCTATACCTATCACTCCTTTCCAAGCAGTGGCACGAGCCCGTAGTGTACATAAATTAATGTTGACATGTGAGTGTGTGGAGTCATGGATTGGAAATGACTGTTTCTTATTGGTCCCACACCTCGAGTTAAGCACCGGGAGTCCCTCTCAGAGATCCACTCGGTCCCACATCAAAGCTAGTCCTCCTCGAATCAGAGTTGCACGTGCCCTGTCCATGAGGGGAATGCCAAGCACGTTGTCTTCCTGGGTCACTCGATAGGCTGTGGTAGGCAATAGGAGCTGATCGTTTCTTTGTCAATATGTAAGGCTGTAAGCATGGGAAACCTCATGACTGCATCGCGTGCTCTCACTGGTTAATTCTCCTATCTCTTGCGTCCCTCGCTTTCACTTAAACAAACATTCCCAAACCCCATTCAAGGGATACTGCAAGGTTTCATTTCAGTTTTTCAATCCCAACTCACCGTGAAATTCCCCAACCGGCCTGATGTCGAGTTATATGCCCCTCCCCGATCGCAGTCCTTCTTCGGAGGATGAAAAGGACTCTCGTGCTCAACTTCGACCAGATGTCGAGGCGGGGAACAGCACAAGCCGTCCCAATGACTCGGAGCGAAGGTCTTCCCGCTTCATCGACGGTCGCACCGTGTCCGATGCCATCATTGGCCTTTCTGACGGCATGACTGTGCCTTTCGCCCTAACTGCTGGACTGTCTGCATTGGGCGACACCAAAATTGTTGTTTTCGGTGGACTTGCAGAACTCATCGCGGGAGCTATATCGATGGGACTCGGCGGGTATCTGGGTGCTAAGAGTGAGGAGTAAGTTTGCCTAGCTCCCAACACCTACTTCCTATGAAAATATGTTGAGAGATATTCTGGGGACCCGACAGCTGACCTATTTGCAGGGAGTCATACAAAGCTACATTGGAAGAAACCCAGGCGCAGACAATGACGGATCCCGCCTTTGTGTCCGATACCATCTCCGACATTTTCGAGCCCTACGAATTGCCGTCTGAACTGGTCTCACAACTCAAACTTCATCTGTCTCACTCTCCTATGCTTCCATCCTTCCTCATGAACTTCCACCACACGCTGCCCGAACCCTCAGACTCGCGAGCTATCGTCTGTGCTTTGACAATTGCCCTAGGATACTTTATCGGTGGATTTATTCCTCTCATACCATACTTTTTCGTCGGACCCCATGAAGCCTTCATCGCCCTGCGGTGGTCCATTGCTACCATGGTCATTGCGCTGTTTATCTTCGGATATGTAAAGACATGCTTTGTCAGTGGCTGGCGTGGTCGTCGAAATATCCGCAAGGGTGTCATTGGGGGTATACAAATGGTCCTGGTGGGCGGCATCGCGGCCGGTTCTGCAATGGGGCTGGTGAAAGGCTTCCAGATGCTGGCTGATGGTTCTGATGACCAAAAACATGACTGAAATGGCCATCGAAAACTTTCTACTGTCCCGTGGCGTTGGCACTGAGCGGCTTTCTTTTCTTTTCTTTGTTTCTCGATTTACGACGATACATCGGCTGGCGTTAGGGGGTTACTTGATCGTGATTTGCAAACTACACAACCAAAATCGAACGAGGACTTTGATTCGGTCATTCAATGGCTGCTTTCTTCCCAGTAAATGTTTCTAGCTGCAACATAGCGGTCATCAGTACAAATCTTGTTTCCCCATGATATTGTCAGTCCTAGCATCACTAAGAGTAAACCGACATCTGCATAACACAAGGTTCTTCCTTCATACGTGTTGCAGCCATTGTGAGGTGCCAAAGAAAATTCAAGCCACTGGAATCTTTTGCTGTGGCCATACCTTTGGATAAGGCGCATTCATCAACGCGACATCCTTTGGCACCTTCTCCACGGACTTCCCCCAGGTGCCTTGCCATGATCGGTTAACGAGACGGTCTGCCAATTATAACAGAGCGCAATATATCATACATCCGAAAAGAGAAACATGTCTTATGCCAGCCCTTCCTGTTTCCCCTGAAGGCAATCTTTCTGAGTCTTGTACCCCGCGTCTTTGCTGTTCACTATCGCTTCTTGTTCTGGCGCCTCGAGGAGATCAAGGACGTAGTCTTGGCAATTCCAGCCCCGAATCTCATTGTGAACGGTGACTTGACTAGCGATGGTCTTGATGGAGTTGATTTTAGCGACGTCCACATCATATAGGTGAATCAACTCCACCAGCCTTTCCGATTGTCGAACATCTGTTGTTTCCATCTCATATCGGAATCGACCATCTGAACCCGCTACCTGAAGGAAAATTTTGTCTTCTTCTCCGGGTGGATCGATGAAAACACCCCAGTGTTTGTAAACCCCGTCGCTGATGCTGATGGCAACATAAATTGAAACCGTCGACGACATATTAAATGCGATAGATGGGAAGGCAATCCTGTGAGTTGCTAAAAATCTCGATGAAAGCAGTATTCTTTAGCAGTGCCTACTGTGTTCTCTAGTGCGTGGGGTGGTTAGTGTATATGAAGCTTTGAACTGAAGCGGGGAAAAAAATAGATAGTGACCGCAGCCACAAGATGTATATCAAAATCTCCGTCTGGACAGGAAACACTTGGGATAAGCGCCGAACATAATGCACAAGCCTCTAGCATTTTATTTTTGGTCTTGGTGGCAGCATATCCAATGAACCATGAGAGAAGCGCTTAGGCTACAGGTATATAATTAGCATTTCTTGTTCGAAATGTCAGCGCATATACAGAGTAGCGAGCCTATACTTGGCACGACACACGATTACGAGAATGTACACTCTATAGCTTTGCTAAAAAAAAAAAAAAGGTTTGTCTCAAGGAATAGTATAATTGCAAAATGCAAAATGTACAATGTAGTCATTTCCCCCCACTGACCGCATCGGGTTTGCGGGGATGTAGTATGATAGCCTGGCAGGATCGACAACGCAGAAACGTCGATCATGGTATTGTGTATCAAGCACGGGCGTGTCAAATGGAATTTACTTACTTTGAAAATGTACTAAATGATCCTGTGAAGTGTAAGCCTGTGCAATGCCAAGGGCTCACGAAAATGGTCTCTGGCATCTGCATATCTTGACAAAGCAGAAAGTTAGGTGACCTCACCGAGTATTCATCGAAGTACGGGGTAGCATTATAGGGATATCTTGCATTCTTGACCTGCACCCAAATCCCGATAAGGCTTAGTAGTAAGGCGAACAAACCAAACGAGATTACAGCTTGACTTCATATCTGTGGCGCAGCTCAACACACATCAGCCTTGCATCACTTCTACCTAGGTAAGCCCACTCTAGGCAGCCGCCTCCAGATACGAATACGAAGTCAGGTTCGAAAAATGAATACATAGTCAACAATATTGTAATAAAAAGCCTCGGCATACCTACAGTTTACGGAGTAACAACTGCCTATATTGTAAGATGCCCAGCTTTGACGCTGGATTGGAAATGAGGTCGAGGGGTGATTGGCTGTGGTCGCGCGACACTTGAACTCTGAAACGCATGTGTACGAGAGTCAAGGGGTGGAAAGTATATTCAATCACAGCTGTTGCTTTTTGTGCGGTTTCATTATTTCCTTTTACGAGATGTTCATCACTGGTCGAAATCAGGAGGCTGGTATCCCCTAAAGGAGGGGTGTTATTATCCCCTGAGGCCAAGCTGCACATCCTCATCTATGTAAGCGCTGGCCCCATATAAAACGGCCCTATTAGTGTCAGATATGTTTTTTCTCCTATCCGGTTTAGCTTGTGACTATCAAGTATGTGGCTGAGCCACATAACTGGGGCAATTTAATGTCAATGCCTAACTACTAACTATACTAGTAGAGTACTCCGTATAACATCTAGGTGTTGGCCGTTGACCAGCCTTAATACGAGGGACAGAGTAGTGCTATTTTGAATCACCAGGACGACGGTTGAGCTGGGTCAGACAAGCTGTGCATAAGCGAAATTAAACAGCTCGGATGGATTTCAATACCGGGACTAGATCGATGGGGGCAATGGAGAACCAGCCAATCAGACTTCGACGATGGATCTTATATGGAAAATTTGCGAAAATTTGGGTCCCCCAGCGGTAATTTTGAACTGGATCAATACATTAAATAATGATTTTAATTGATTTTAGAAAATCAAAATCATCAAGTCTCAAGATCGATATAGCATCGATATAGCATCGATATAGCATCGATATAGCATCACGCTATATCGATACATATACCCAATATATAAGTTGTACAAATTGTAGACGTATCATCGGGAGTCTCGGAGTCATCTGCATAAAAACCAAACGTGTCGGACCATTGGCATAACAAAGTCCGAGATATGCCTAGAAATCACAATGTGATCTCCGCGGCATCCGTGGCTTCCGATCAAATTCTCAGACCGGATGTCCACTGTATTAACGAATACTGCCGAGGGCTCCGGTCAGAATTGCAATAGAAATGAGATGAACAATTAGAAAATACTTCTTTTATGCTCCGTACCCGAAAAAGGGATCAAAGATAAAATATAAGTTAAAACCAACTAGTGACGCCATAGACACATCGAATAGGTCAAGTAGCATTTTATGGACATGAAATGTAATCATACCAAGAAAATTACACCCAAAACTTAGATGCTGGTAATACCAATACAACAATACTTCAAGTTCCCATGGATGAAATCCAGGTCTTTTCTTCTTCTTCCTCTCATCTCTCTTCTTTAATTCATAATATCTCCGTTTCAGGGCTTCTCAAGTGGTCTCCTTGGGTTTCTTGAGTTCTGTTCATCCTGGGTTTTATCGCCCTTTTCTCCTTGCATCCCGACCCTTGTCAACGTGACCTCCTGAGTTCCCTGGGACTCACGCCCCTCGGCCCTATCCTTCGCCTTCCTATCGGCCCAACTCAACTTTCCATGAGCCTCTCTTCTGGCCAACGATAAACCTCCTTCCGTTACGCGACTTCCTTCCGTCTCGTCCGGCATTCATTGAAGTCTCAACCACCCCTTTTCCAAAGTGATCCGGACCCTCCTAGAGGAGAGTCGCCGTGAATATGAGCGCCTCCTATCCGTCATGGAAAGATCGCACGCAGAATCAGTTCGGAAAGCTCCAGATCCAAGTGCCATGGCGCTCATTTCAGCTCCTGGTGCCACATCGCATGCGTCGCAAGCTCCGGTCCAAGCTCCGGAGCCGCCTCTCACCCACCTCGTCCATATCGAGGTTGCAAACCTCCTTCTCGCCTGCCGACACCCTCAGATCCTTACAGGCACACCGGTGGACAGTATATGACTTCCAATACTTATTGCTCCTCATTATCGGCTTTTTCTCCTTGACAATTATCCAATCTCCCGGTCCATTGGGAAAGACGGCGATTGCCACTGGACTGTTGTGCTCCCTTCTTATGCCAATCACCCGGCAATTCTTCTTGCCTTTCCTTCCCGTTGCTGGGTGGCTTATCTTCTTCTATGGATGCCAGTAAGTTTTGATTTCTCTTAGGTTTATTCCAGCAGATGCGCCTGCCATGGCTTTGTGGCGTGTGCCAGATGTGCGGGGATGTGGACATAGCTAACTGCTGTTTCTCTAGGTTCGTCCCAAGCGATTGGCGGCCCGCTATTTGGGTCCGAGTGTTGCCAGCCATGGAAAACATCCTGTACGGTGCCAACATCAGCAACATCCTATCCGCCCACCAAAATGTGGTGCTTGACATTCTGGCCTGGATTCCCTACGGACTCTGCCATTACGGAGCGCCATTCGTCGTTTCACTGATCCTTTTCTTCTTCGGCCCCCCGGGAACCACCCCTCTGTACGCCCGGACTCTCGGATACATCAGCATGATCGCCGTCTTCATTCAGCTGGCTTTCCCATGCTCGCCACCCTGGTACGAAAATCTGTATGGCTTGGCCCCAGCCGACTATTCCATGCAAGGAAACCCAGCTGGTCTTGCTCGCATTGACAAGCTGCTGGGTATTGATCTCTACACTTCGGGCTTCAAGCAGTCCCCTGTTGTTTTCGGTGCATTCCCTTCGCTCCATGCTGCCGACTCCACCTTGGCAGCACTGTTCATGAGCCACGTCTTCCCGCGATTGAAGCCCCTCTGGGTTACCTACACTCTGTGGATGTGGTGGGCCACCATGTATCTTTCTCACCACTACGCAGTCGATCTGGTCTGCGGTGGTCTCCTTGCCACAATTGCCTTCTACTTTGCCAAGACCCGGTTCCTGCCTCGAGTCCAGGCCGACAAGATGTTCCGCTGGGACTACGACTACGTTGAGATCGGTGACTCTTCTCGCGAATTCGGGTATGATCTTGCCAGCTTGGATGGCGATTTCAACTTGGACAGCGACGAGTGGACCGTGGGATCTTCTTCGTCCGTTTCCTCGGGCTCTCTGAGCCCCGTGGACGATCATTACACCTGGGAAAGCGAAACTCTCACCTCGAATCACGACATCGAGGCTGGACGCTAATCCTCGAGCTTCACTTGCACATGTGGCTCGGCGCAGTCCATTCTTGCATCTACTTTTGAATCGGCGTTATGTTTTGACGACTATGTTTGGGAACATTATCTGCATCGAGCAATCTTCGACACCTTAAGGTTTTTAATAAAACCTCCGGTTCGCGCGGTATATCCGCCTCGAGCTGAAGGTACTCTTCACCTTCTGGCTGTACATGCCTCGCCACCCCACTTGGGGCTGGCAACTCCGTCTATAATATTAATATCGGTGGCGCAAGGGATCGGGCCTTGTTCACCTGCCTGCATTCGCCAATCCCCCGCACCGCCACCGCCAACCTTCGCTTGTACACATTCTTGGACGCTCTCGGGCGATCCCCTTTATTTTTCTGACCCATGTCTTTCGCTACGACTTTATGAACTGGGCGAGCCACCTTTATTTTTTACTTTCGGCTCGTCCAGATGAACAAATATTTTTACCATTCGTGTCGCTCGCTCGTCATAGGCGCCTGGGAACTTCAACCTGTTTTTTTGGGGAGATGAAAAGTTTCGGCGCTTTTTGCTGCACCACCACTCGCTGTGCACTAGAAGGATTTTTGAATATTGGCTGTTTTACGACATTTGCATCGACACATTAAAGGGGGTTTTTAAAATGGTCATCTTGATCTACCCTCTGTGTCTACGCCTCCTGGCAGGTGATAATCGGCTTCGATATTGTGTGGATTCTTTCCGTGCGGATTCAACACGAAAAGATCCGAGGAAACGACAGAGGGACACCGAAAGCCTGGTTCATGTTTTCAGAGCTCAAGCGACCATGGCAGCTAGGGTGAAGGGGATTTCGGTACTTTTGACGGAGGCCATCTCCCCGCCCTCGAGCTTCCCCCATTCTCTTCGCTTCTGACTATCGAGGATGAAGCTGATCCGACAACCTATTGCATCTACGCCTCCCGTGACACCCTCGATATGACCTGGATTGGGTCGTGTGCATGTTATCATTACTTTTGGAAGCGGTGGGAACCTGTTGGGTATTGCTAGCATTATTTTTAATCACTAGCGTATGAATGTATCATTGTACATTACATTATTTACATCTTTTGGGCTTTGTTATTGTACATATTAAATCTTGTACTACTCCGTATACATAATTCCAGCTATTCGAACCTTCATCCCCTCCATGAAGAGAACTGGCAAGCCCGGTGTGATCAAGACCGTTGATCCACACAGTAGACGGGACATCTTGCGGTCCTTGCATATCACATGGGCCAATAGAGAGTTCACTTCGTCGATCACACGGGACCAGTTGCTGTCCAGGTGGTAGCTTGCATTAAGTTCCCTATTTTTAGGGCAAGGTAAGAAGCTGTATCCGCGTTTATCCGTGATACAAGAAGTGGCTGGAATTTATGTATGCACTTGTTGAGATGGCTTGTTTGGGTATTCTAGTATCCTAAGCTATAATCGAACCAAAGACGTGTTGCCATAGAAAAGAATATACATACATAATATATTCATATAAGGGTCTGTCATAAAAAGATGTACAAAAATGCTGGCTCATAAACAAAACCCCATCCGTCTAGGGAAAATCCCAGTTGTCTAAAAAGAGGTACATATGTGTGTGTCAAAACGCAAGCCAAATAAAACAATTATTCAGAACAGTCGTAAGGGAGCCCATTTGACCTATTCATCGTCAAAGATTTGTACACGATCCGCATACTCGCGGATTCTGGAGACGAAAGACTCTTCGATTGAATCGCCTTTGCCGCCAGCGACACGGAGAAGGAGGTCGTTGAGTGAGGCACGGCCTAGGATATCCACGTGATCACCTATATCAAGTTAGTCGCCTGTCATATATCGTGGGGGAAAAGGTAGGCAAGGAAGTAAAGAAGAACATACCAGTGTTGGGACCACCGCGGGGCGAGAAACGATCAGGCTCATGAGGCATCTCAAAGACCTTGATCTTCGTGCCGGCTGGGTTATAACGCTTCATGCGCCAGCCTTTGGCGCACATATACCCCGTGCTAAGCAGGTTCACGGTGCCATCGCCCTCACCCATCAATACGCCGTGGTCCACGCCCTCGCTGTTAGTGATGGTGGTGTCCATGCTGACCTTGAGGTTGACTAATGGGTCGGGCTCTTCCTGATAGAAGTAGCTGCGCTCTGTGGGTTTGCCCACGCCATAGAAGCAATATATCTTCATGTCTGGGGCGAGGGGCAGACGGGACTCTAGAGGATTAAGCCAGGTGCGCGGGTCCTTCTCGTTGGCTTCGACCTCGCGTTTCGTATGCGCGACGCCGTGCGAGTAGCTGTTCAGGACCTGCTTCCGGTACCAATCCTCGCTCTGGTCCAGGAGGTACTGAAGACTCTCTGGTGTGGTGAGATTGCGTTGCGTCAAGGATGAGTTGGTCTCGTGGAAATGGAGCAGGTTGCCAAAGGTCAGGGCCTGGCCTGATTGGTCATCCGGTGCCCAGGTCGAGTTCCCCCATATGGCCTCACCACCCTTCGGTAGCATGCTGGAGATACCGGGCATCGCGCGGAAGATCTCCGCGCGTTCCTCTTTCGATAGGAATTTCTCCAATCCATACACGGCAAAGGCGTTCAGCTGCGCTGTATCCCGCATTTCTCCGGACAGAACGGCAGTCAGTCCCTTGACGGCGCCCAGCATGCAACCGCTGATGTTGACCCACGAGTCGATGTGTTTGTTAACCCAGTCTTTGCCGCCCTTTCCGTGTTCCTCGCTCTCTACCCACTTGAAGAAATACAACACCACTTGAGATCCCATGCTGTGGGATGCCAATGTGATTTTCTCGCCCTGTACCTGCACCGCGGTCTCGATGTAGGACTTGAGTCGAGTGAAATATTTATCACGAACTTCGAGGTTAAGATATGAGAGTCGCCAGTCGTACGCAGCCGTAAACGCATTGGTCGGATCATAGCCAATGGAAGCCAGGTTCTCCAAGATCTTATTCCATATCCAGTACCCTGTGATAAAGAAATCCGTGGCATCGAATCCTTGCGCCGCACGGAGCTTAATGCCAGGCGGGTCAAGGCCTGTATCCCGATCGAGCATGACATGGTTCTTCCACCCAGCTTTATCCATGACCAACGCCCTCATCATGCTCCAGCTGCCCCATAATCGTCGGCGAAAGTATTGTCGCGAAGTTTCCTCCGTGCCCCAGCTCTCTAAGCCAGTCGAGATAACTCCGGGGATCATCACGACGGGGTGTTTCGCTTCTACGCCCATGGCGCGAAGTTGTAACCCAACAGCAAACGAATCATAGCTGACGGTATCGCGTTCATGTTGCTATGTTCCCGTTGGAAGTCAGCCAGATGGTAACCAGGTAGAGATAAAAGCAATCCCTTGGAAACCACGTACCGAGAATTCTCTCACGTCGCTCACAATTCCCTGTGGAATGGCCTCGATCCATGACTCGAGATTCAGATCCATGAGCGAATCCAGGCTTATGACCTCATGCTGGTTCGCGAAGAACAAGGCGATGAAGATGCCGAAGATCCCACCCAGCATGAAGATGAACCCATTGCGACGTTTACTGCGAGGCTTGACAACCAGCTGCGTGACTCTGGTATCGACAACCTCCGCATGGGGCTGTTCTTGCTCGGCTTTTGTATCGCTAGCTTTGTTAGAGGGCGGGACCTCGTCCTTGCCCGTGCGGCGACGGAGCATAGCGACCAACCGCGAGGGAGTAGAGGGGGAGGACCTGGTCGAATTGCCTGGAGGATTAATATTAAGAACGAAAGCAATAAATTTGAAGAAAAAGAAAAGAAACAAGGAAGGGCAGGGGAAGAAAACACGGAAGTGCATAAAGTCCGCGAACGGGCGGATCGGCATCACATGGCAAAGTAACTTTCTTCCCCGACACATCCCACCCTCCGTCAACTCCAACCATATCAGCCCACTTCGATGATATCGTGATGAGCAATGCTTCTGATCTACGCTATGTGCGATATGACAACTCGCGCGAAAATGAGTATGTCGCCGCAATGCGCCAGCTGATCTCCAAAGATCTGTCCGAACCTTACAGCATCTACGTCTACCGCTACTTCCTATACCAATGGGGTGACCTGTGTTTCCTCGCGATGGACGATAAGGACGAAATGGTCGGGGTCGTGGTATCGAAGCTTGAGCCACACCGCGACGGCCCACTGAGAGGATATATCGCCATGCTGGCCGTGCGCGAAGAGAACCGGGGCCGGGGAATTGCAACCAAGCTAGTGCGCATGGCTATCGATGCTATGATTGAGCGGGATGCAGATGAGGTATGTCTACACAGCTGAGATGGCTGTTGGTCCCCAAAATGGGGTAGTATTGAGGGTAATGGTGGGCTGACTTGTGCGTGTTTGGGCAGATCGTCCTCGAAACCGAAATCACCAATACTGGCGCGATGAAACTGTACGAGCGACTGGGTTTCCTTCGTAGCAAACAGCTCCACCGATATTACTTGAATGGCAACTCGGCCTACCGGCTTGTGCTCTACCTCAAAGAAGGTGTGGGCTCAATTCGGACGACACTTGTTGATCCCTATGGTCTTCCACCACCAGTACCCGGTCTACCTGACACATGTGGAGGGCATTCCCATGCAAATATGGGGTCATTGATTTGATTTTTGGTAGCAGTGTTTTGAAGTTTTCACGTTGCTCTGTCAAAGCTGTGCTGGCATGACGTGTCATGATAATTTATGGGAAATGACCAGAATAGATATACTTCACAGGAGCTGGCGTCCTTGTGGAACTTATATTGTATAGACAACATTGAAATCGACTATGTTGGAGTCATGTACTAGCGCCCATAGAGCTGCAATTGAAGGTGCTTTGGAACCTTTCAAGGTCGTCTTGAATATGAAACTGTCCCAACTCTTGGGGTACTCGGATAGGCGCATGTGATGGGACTGGAGATGTGATGCTAGCTGTATGGTAGATCTCACTGGCAGAATATGCGACCGGGGGAATTGAGCTAACATTAGAAGCTATTATCCAGATGTTGATGATAGAAAAGAAGGGGGAAGTATCCCCTTTATGGGTTTATGCCCGGAAACTTGCATAAATCTGACTGTGGATCATCATCACATGTGCATACATATATAGCCACTCCCCCGTGTATGATTTATATTCCTAGAATATC
Source organism: Penicillium flavigenum (assembly GCA_002072365.1). NCBI lineage: Eukaryota > Fungi > Ascomycota > Eurotiomycetes > Eurotiales > Aspergillaceae > Penicillium > Penicillium flavigenum. Next base: position 341,734 of record MLQL01000025.1, read on the forward strand.
TCACCCCCAATGGATCCAGGCGCAATCCGACACCTCCGAAGCCCATCTGGGATAACAAAAGCAAATAAACAAGGTCGTCGACCCGGCAAAATAGCCTGCACAGCCTGCCACGCCCGCAAAAAGCGATGCGACATCGCTCCGCCATATAACCAGTGCACACACTGTCGTAAAGAAAATCAATGCTGCATCCCGAGAGATTCAATTGACAGGTATGTGAAGCGAAGAAAAAGGACAGATACTAGCAAGTCTTACAAATCTATTTCAAGACCAATCCAGCCACAAATGCCCAACCGCAGCCACAACACCCAGAAAGCTGCTAGTAACTACGAAAACCAATTCCACATCAACGGCTTTCTGCCAAAGGGAATCGATCATGAGATACCACGCTGGAGTGCCGTGTATTCGTCCTATTCGGAGATGCGCCGGCTACTGCCTTTTCTCACTTCCACTTCGCCGTCCCCTTCGCCCGAGATTGAAGGACAGACTGCATACATGCAAACTGCAGCAAATGAGACAAAGCTGGGTGTGTCTTCACCGGGGGAACCTTTTAGGCGCCCTCAGTCTGGTGTTTTATATAGAGATTGTGCGGAGGTGAGTTCTATAAAGGGGATCAGCATACCTGCTCCTCAGTCTCGGTCTCGGTCTCCGGCGCCTATAGATGAAAGTGTTGGGTTGGGGAAGGCGTTAGCTTGCGAAGCTGAAATTCTGCATGGGGGCCTTGCTTCAACGGGGGAAGTGAGAGTTCCCAGTGGCGGGGACTTTGGTCCTGCCTACGATGATTTTATGAATGACCTCGACGCATTGCTTAGATTTTGAGGGTGTTATTTTGAAAGGGGAAATGTACCATTCACGACTAGATGAATATATATATTTAGAAGATGCTATTTTGGACATTGCAGCTCTATGATTCTATATGTTCAGGTAATGTACAGGTATAAGATACAAGGTGACAGGGAAGTAGGCTGACTAGAGTACATAAAAACAAACACCAGCCAAAACAAGCCCGCCAGATAGGATATTCATGCAACACGCTAGCGTCAAAATTGGAGAAAGGTCGAAGAATGTGCGAATGATGCAAAAAGGAAGAGTGTTGGGAGATTATTGGTCTTTGGTTTTGCCTTGGTCTCGGTCTTTGTCTTTGCGGACGATGGGAACTTGAATGGCGTTCTGCATCTTCCAAGTCAGAGGCCGCGGTACACCACGCCATTCCTTGTCCAGGATGGACGCTGCATCCAGCATAATCGGGGAAGGATACTGGGGGACATAGCGGGTTGCACCAAGGATGATGTCACGTTTAACGAGGGCATTGGCAAGGCGGATCTGGAGATCACGTTTCTCACCCCTGGGCTTCCATCCGATGAGGTAGAGAATAGGGTTGTGACGGAATTCGGAGGGAATCTCGTCCAGAATGGAGTCTGGAAGCCTGTAGTTCTCATGGTGCGTGTCGATGCCGATGATGACCTTGCCGGCATCGGAACTCCACAAATCTCTGTCGAGTCTCGTAGGTTTGCCAAAGGAGGCGTTGCGACATAAGGATGTCAAGACAGCCTGCTTCATCTTGTAGGTCACGGTGCTTTTCATGCAAGAATACCGCCATATAACCAGGCAGATGTTGTACTGGCGGTGCCTAAATGCGGCCAAAAACAAATCCTCCCAATTTTGCGAGGTTACCTCGAACAAAGGATGCTCGAAAAACCGAAGGGTATACTGCAAAGCGACGTGGACGTTCGCGCCCAGCGCATGGACAATATGGCTGAGCGGGTAACTGTCAACAGTGAGATTGTTGTCGATGCAGATTTCCATGAGCCGGTCTACGGAATCGAAATCCTTCAATCGAGCGACCACACTGAACATCTGGCCGACCACGGAAGGGCTGAACCAATTAGCGCCCCATGTATTGGTCATGAGACTAATGAAGGAGTCTATATCTTTCCCACTGTCCAGATGCACCAAAAGCGAATCTTGGATTGTCTCCTGGAGCGCGCTATGGATGGTGGAAAGGTTGGACATGTGACCACGCTGGACCATATGTTCAATGAGCTGGGCTTTTTCGTTGGGGTCAACCAGGGCGCTGAGCAATGCGAGCCATGTTTCTGGGTTTGGGCGCATGTGTAATCGAGGCATCGTCCGCAGGATGTGACGAAAGACAGCCACATCCTGACGCTTCGCAGCAGCCCGCAGCAGGATGTTATATGTATCAGTGGTAGCCACATGCTCTGTGCATGAAAACAAGGTTCGGGCAGTATCAAGGAACTCATGCCGACAGAGGAATTCAAGCGCATTATTTAAGGCCGCAGTCGAAATGTAATTGGAGTATGCTTCTTCCATGAATAGCGCCTTCAGGTGTAGTTTAATCCGGACCTCGTGCGGAAGCTTTGATAGAGACATGGCCTTCTCATCAAGCGTCGGTTGCCTCGCAGATGTGACATCCTCAATGTGCTCGTTGAACTCCTTCACGGTGGCAATAACCGGACGAGGTAGCAAGATCTCGTCCAAATTTGAGCTGCTATCTGACGTTTCACCGAAATGCCAATTTCCACGAATCAACGGCACAGGAAGCTTCGAACGCTGCATCGCGCCCCGAGAAATGCACATCGGAACCGGTGGTTTGTGGATATCAACAAGGGGATCCCCCATAGCTTGTAGGCTCTGTGCGCGGGTAAAACGCCCTTCCACCAGCGCCATAATATGGTCCGTGGCACTCAAAATGACTCGACGGAGTAATCCCTTGCTCTGGCTTGCAGGTAGGATGTGCACACGACATCCATTATGGAGCGGGATGTACCAAATATTCTCTTTCAAGGTATAACGAGTCACACCAGAAAACAGGGCGAGGGTCTCCTCTGGTACAAGTATCTCCTTTTTGTTCAAACTCTTCTTGGGATTTCTTCGGTTATCGCGTTGTACTTCGTCCAGAATCTCCTTAGTATCAAACCAAGCATTGTCGTAGAGCTTTGCTGAACGAGATTGATATTTCTTCTTCATATATTCTCGAAACCGCAACTTCTTCCGATCTCTAATCGATGTATTTCGTAAAAAAAGTTGCTTCTGTGTAGGAGGCGAAGGTTTGGCGTCCAGGGGCTTATTGTGCTGTCGTCCTTTTTGTATTCTCTTCGCTCTCGTCAATGCGAAGCCACGCAGTGGTTTCATTGGAGGGGCGTGCTCGACATCTGTGAGGGAATTGACCGGTTGTTTCTGATCTGTGGAGAGCCGCCCTCCACCACTTCCATTCAAACCATCGGAGCCAGTTTCCTTGCCCTTTCCTGTTTTAGAATTCTTTCGGACCACCGCAGGGGACGATTGCGGATTTGAATCGTCGGGAGACCGGGAGGAAGACTCGGAGGAGATCCATTGGCGCGAGTGTCGAGAAAGCGAAGGACAGGGGCGAACTGCTGTGCGAAATGGGACGCCAGAACTATGACCTAACCTGGCTGGAGTATCAATCGACTTCAGGGAAGATATCCGTCGACGCTGCAACGCAGGCGCAGCCCAGCGGGGATAAAGAAACAAAAGAGGCTCATCGGGGCCAGTCGCGACAGTGTCCAAGACGGCAGACAGACGCCTCCTTAGACACGGGCCGCCACGCAAGAGCATAAGGGACGATGCTCTAATGGCACCCGAGACATGAATAGGAAAAGGAGACAAGAATTGGGCGCGTTGCTGTTTGAGGTGTTTTTCGATGGACCTTTTTGCCCCGAAAATTGCTGGGCCGCCGAACAGGTAGGCGGTGGCCGGAGCTTGGCTCTGCCGGGTGAGCTGCTATACTTCGCTATCTCTGGAGGTATGTAGGTATATTATTCTCCCAATAATGTCTATTTCGCTTATACAGAGGAGTTTTAATACATTAATAAATGTGACCTTCATGGCCAATCTCAGCAGCCTTGGGAATGCCCCTGAAAACCCGCCTCATCGACCTCGCACGCTCCTCCAAGACCGGCCGCTTAGCCATTAATGTATCATTCTTGGCCACCGGAGTCAAGTCTAACAATTCCGTTCCTGACTCTCCATGATCATCTTTGAAGACATCAGGTCCGGTGATATGGCGCTTGCAAGATTCTGCGGCACGGGTGAGATTGTCTTTCTTGCGTTGGACTGCATCGGCGTCTTTATCAGAATCGGTGGAAGGTTTGGACAGCTCACGGGTGACATCAGAAAGATATGTCACAAATTGCCAGCGGGAGGTCTGGAATAGGAACATGGGCATTATATCTGGTATCTGGTATCAGTCAAAGTAGAGTTAGCCCGGTCCTAACTCACGGATTAGGAAAAGTCGTTCAGCCCACCTTGTCATTCAGATAATAGAGCTCGTCGCCTCCCTCCTCAATAAATTTCTTCAGTGCATCAATCCTCTCTCGATCAATGGAAGCTAACTTCAAAGCATGCATCAAAGTCGGTATATCCCCAATCTCGTCGACATGTGACTCCTCATCGACGGTCATGCTCGCCTGATTCAAGAATCCAGATTCCACCCGGGACAGTCCCGTAGTGCTCTGCTCCCGACTTCTGACCTTGGACGAATGAATGGTAAAATAGTCCTCAGTAAGCATGTGCGATTTCTCAAAGTCTGAGCGACCAAGATTCCGCCGTGGATGGACCTTAGTCCGTAGTCTCACCCACCGTCTCCTTCGAACAAACGAATGGAACCACGGCTGCGTACCATGCCACGAAGACGAGGCAAACGAAAAAGAGTACTGCCATCCTTGCTCGTCGGTATCGCCAGACATGTCAACATACCATGTCTTCCACGTCCACTCCCAGCTCGGGTCAGGCAGCTGGGCATTCGTGATATTAACAGGACTGGCTCTGCGGTCCTGGGTCATCCAGGGGCTAGGATCAAAGTTCAACAAGGAACTATGTGAGTAACGTGGGACACCAAAAAAGAACCAGCCCCGCTGGTTCTCGTAAAGAACGTCCATTTCCGAGCGCGATCCGGTGTCCTCGCGGCCGTTGGTTTGGTCTCCTACTCCATTCACCTGGTCGCTGCCGCTGCCATTCCCATTATTAGTCGAGACTCGCGATGGCGCGAAGTCAGCCGTTTCGACATCTCTGCCACCGCTGCCTTCTCCCCGGGAGCTTGCTGAGATTGAGTCCCGAGGCACCTGGGAGGATTCTCGGCTGGGCGAGTCGTTTGTGTCGGGCGCGATACCGAGTCTATCGGGTTGCCATTTTGCGTATTTCCGCTTTTTGAGCTGGCTTTGGACGGACGCACGGCTCAGGTGCTTCGTCAAGCTTCCTTGATTGAGGGTGGATGTGCGCCGTGTAGATCCTTCGCCGGTAGGTTGCTGTGGGGCGGTATTATCCACGAGGGAAATGGAAGGCGAGTTCTCCATGATCTGTGTGTGTGTATATCATGGAATGTCTAGATAGTGTTGACGCATCCCAATGGCTCCTCGAGCACTGTAGAATATCACTGTGTATGCTGCACTCGCATTATCTCAAGGGGTCATATCACAGTGGAAGGATATGAAAACGTAGAGCTGTAGATTATGCTAACAAAAGAAATAAACATAAGAAAACAAAAGTCAGTAGAGAGCGAGAAGCAAGAAAAAGAACAACCTAAAGCAAGTCGATGCAACACCGATGACATCGTTTGCGGGGATGAACGCCAAGCCCCATTTCTCCTGCAACAAATCGTGGGAAAAGAAAAAACATCAACAACCACAGCCCACCATGGCAGCACCACACTATCGAAAAGTCGAGCTGCAATCCCCAGCAGACTTCACCTACCTCTATGCGAACACGGTCGCTCTATCGCGCCGGAAACTCGACCTCTACTTCCCCCCTTCCGCAACGGACAGTGACACCCCCGATCCGATGCGCGAACGCGTCCGGGAGCTAGTCGACGATGTGAGACCAGAACAACATATACCTCTACGTACCTCCAGACTCTAACCTCAAATAGTACATAAACCAAACCTTCGAATCAGCCTCAACCTCAATCAGCATCAACGGCATAGACTCCACCTCACCACAATTCCCCTTCCCGGCAGCATTTACCGCGCCAACTGAACAAGTCGAGTACGAGCCATACGATACAGAACTTGCATCGCGTGTGACTTCGCTGTACGCGCAGCTGGAATCGCTTAATACGACTGTCGCGCAGCAGAGGCGGGATGCGCCGAAACGTGCGGCGAAGGAATATGCCGCGCAGCTGAAGAAGATGATTGAAGAGGAAGAAGAGGAATATGAAAACGAAGATGAGATTGGAAATGGCGGGAAAGACGTCGATAATGATACGGAAATGGGCGAACCTGCGAATGTCCAGCTCCAATCGAATAATGAAAACGAGAACACAATACCCGGCCACGAGGCGGATGGTATGGATGTTAATTCTACGCCGAGCGGAACTGGATCAGCGCGGACAGGGGCCCAGGTGCGCTTGCGCCGTGGAAACTACGACCCGGCGTGGATGTTACAGGCTGCGCTCGGGACCGAGGAGGAGCGGGAGCGGTGGAAGAGTGGAGATATTGCGAATGTCTATGAGGATGCTCTGCGGATGTTGTTGCGGTTGCAGGGCGAGGGCACTGCTACCGAGGCCGGTGCGGAGGGTAATGCGTTAGCAACGACGGTGGGCAAGACTGAGAGGGCTGGACGTGCTGCTGAAGTGGTGGAGAATATGAATAAGTGAGAGCTTTTGGCTTTGGAGTTGGTTGACTAGCGTTCTCTCTCTTTATGTTTGGGTGTTATTGCAATGTTGGGGGCGTTTCAGGGCTGGGCTTGTCCTAGGGATCATGATACCATGTCTTGTTTATTCTTGAAGGCTCTGTTAGAGTCGAAATACTATCTACCATTTCTTCAGACTGAATTGCGTCTGCTATCTCTATAGAAGAGGCAAGTATTCTTACTTTTCTACTCTTGCTACTTCTACTGCTACACACACAACCGTACAATGTAGACAGGCCCAACTTGTGTCCTAGATACTACTTTCTCAATATGTGCTCATTCGTGTATACATACTACCAACAAAGAAACCGAGCTAAACACCAACTTCACACCAACTCGCTTTTAAATTTCATCACGCGCTGACCCTTCTATACTGAGAGCAGTGGCAGCGCACGCTGCTTATCTTGATAGGCAAAAGCAAAAACAGAAAGCTCTCCATGATATCTAGATCGGAACAAAAAAAATCAAAACGCAAAAGCGAATGTAAAGGAGTCCACAGGCTGTGGATGGATCGGCAAAGAGGTGTTGAAACTACCAGAGAGAAATTCCGGTATGCCTGGGGGGAGATTGAGGGTTGTATTGGGAGTTGTCGAACCACCAGGTAATATTTTTTGAGGTTTTCAGATTGATCGGGGTTGAAAATAAAACTCCAACATCCCTATCTGGGTGTCTGTTTTCAGTCGCCATATAAAAGGAGATTGTCAATCAGCTTGTTGGAGCTCCAACAAAGACAAGGAAAAGTCCTCAGCAAGCTTAAGCGCTAGTCTGAGCACCCTCCTGACCCTCAGCATCCTTCTTCACATATCCAGGGTCCTCGTTCTGAACAACAGGCTCAGCAGCCTCCTTAGGAGCCTCTTCCTTAGGAGCCTCTTCCTTAGGAGCCTCTTCCTTAGGAGCCTCCTCCTTGGGAGTAGCCCACTTAGGGGGACGGGCCCACTCAGCCTCCTGCCAGGGGCCCATGTCGGAGAGCTCACAGCCACCCTCACACTTGCAAGAGCCACCGAACTCGACGGGCAAGTTCTCAGCAGGGACCTGGGACAGAAGCTCCTTCTGGTATCCGCTGCCGAGGACGTGGATCTTGCTGACGGTAACGGGGTCAAGGAAGCCCTTGACGGCGCTGAAGACGCTGCTGAAGCCCCATGGCGCGTTGATCAAGTAAAGCTTGCCGAGACGCTCGGGGTAGTGGTTCTGCGAGATGTCGGAGGCCTGCTTGACGTAGCCGTAGACGGACGGCACACTGGTGATGCCCACGCCCTTCAGATCCATGACGGTGCAACAGGTCTCGAGCAGCTTGCCGGCCTTGCGCGAGCAAGCAGGCAGGCGGGGGTCGGCCAGCTTCTCATACTCGCATACCAGGTTCTTCAACATGCGGTCGGCAGTGGTGATCTTGTACATCTGGTTCAGGTCGATCTTGCCCAGCTTCTCGATGTAGACGGGGCGACCATCCTGTTTGGTTGGTATTGTTTCAGTATTGCATCTGGATAGAGGCTTAGAATCCACGGGAAACCAACCTTGTCCGTCTTGTGGTAGTACTGAGGGTAGAACTTGAAGACCTCCTCCTTTTCGGGGTACTCGAAGTCGCGAGCCAGATCATCGGTGCCGAACTCCTTGCGCCACGCCTCGCTTGCAGTGAACCTGGGATATCAAATTAGACCATTAGGCCTCGATAAAAGCCGAGAGCCGAAAGCCCGGAATAGAAAGCTTTCTGGTAACTCCCAAACAAGCATCCATGCCCTCTGGTGGGAATCGAGGAACGTACATAGTCTTGGCGGCCTCGACATCAAACTTGCGGGCACGCAGGAACCGCAGGAGAGTCAGCGTATCCAAACGCTCGGTGTAGCCGAGCTTTTCGAGCTCAGCGCGGAGCTGGTGCACCTTTGCATCCTGTTCGGGGGAGGTGTGGCCGGGGTGGCCAGGCTGCGCCTCCGGAGCGGTGGTGGGGAAGTCGTACTGGTCGTACTTGGAGTCGGTAGGCTGGGATTCTGTGGCCATTGTGATTGATGGGATATGGTCGAGGGGGGAGGAAGGGAGTTGTTCTGGAAAAAGGGCGGGAAGCGGAGGGGGGATTGGCGTAAGTGGCCACTTTAAGATTAAAAAATAGCCTTGGGGATCCTTAGGGATCGTCCATTGTTATTTTTCTATTATTGAACCATATCTAACAATTAAACTGTCAAATTCATTTCTAGTGATTTACAGGAGACTATCATTTTGCAAGTCGGCTGGTTTGGTGAGTTATTTGTTATCGAAGGACTAAATTGTATGTAGCATCTAAACATACAGCACTTCCTATCTGGTGGTTCCCAACTCCAAATCTATACTATTCTTTTATTAAATATCGCCCTAGATGTCTCAACAGGCACCAGACATACTCAGGAGATTCCAGTCGAGAAAAAGGGGCAGACGAGGGGCAGACGTGGCGGTGTCGAGGTGTCAGTGAATCCACTCTGCACGTCAGTGGACACCAGCATTTGACACATTTGAGAGATGACACTATATAAGAGTGAGCTCAGCCCCGAAATAAAATTCTAATCTGCCTAGGCACTTGCCGAGAAATAAAGAAGGAAATAAACCATTCACAACATAACGGGTATTCAATTCAAAACAGTTCAACATTCAGCACACGTCGCAAACAGACATTATTATACACAGCGCATGAAGACCGAAGAGGCCCGGGCGGTGATGGAAAACACAAAGACATGTCGGGGGATTATAGGACTCGGGGCCCCAATGAAACTGGGAGGAATAACAAAACAAAACAAATGGCAACAACTATGCGCTGGGTATAGACATTGAAAGGACGAGGAGAGATAATAGGAAAAGACAACCATAGCAGGAAAGACGGGCAAAAGGACACAAAAAGGATATACCAAAAATCACAGGATCATCGACATCCCCCGTACCAGCGGGGAGAGGGCCCTGATCATTCTCCATTAAGAGTATGTGCATCAGCAACATTCACAATGGGCATTCGCCCGAACTGCATGGGCAGATTTCAGTTGCTGCATAGAGCAATCATCCGATCCATTATTTGGGATGGAAAAAACATGGCATATATTGGCGTCCATCATCATCGCAAGATTAAGCGCCTAGGGCACGGTCGATCGTCAAATAGAAAAGAGGACCTGAGCGGCAGAGCAAATAGGGGGAGTTGTTGGACCTCTGCTCGAGCTCATCATTCATCAAAGGGAGACTTTGGGGAGCTGGGGCATATAGCACCCTTACCACCCCTTCTTTCGTGCAAATCGTTTGTTCAGGAGTGCAAGCACCTTGGTGACGTTGAACTGGACATACTCCAGATCGAGGTCCTCAAGGTTGTCCTTTTGCATCTCCAGGAGATCGTCCAGCTTGAGATCAAGCTCCAGTAATCCACGGGCTCGTCCTGGGTAGTGCGTTAGTAATGATGTTTCCTTTTTCCCCTGAAAAATTAAATCTGTGAACTCACCCTTATAGTGTAGACTGATGACGAAGGTCCCTGGCAAGGGACTTTTGAACATAAAGTAGATGTTCGCCCGTCGGTTTTCTGGCACATTGCTGCGTCGGATGACACCCTCCTTCTCCAGCTGCTGATGGGTGAACTTGTACGGGCCAAGTTCCTGGTTCTTCGGCGTCTTGCCACCGCGGGTTTTACCCTCGGACTGACTACGCACGTTGTGGAGGTAAGACTTGTATGTCTCCAGTTGGCCGACCAAGTAAGCATTGTGGTCGCGAATAGTCGCGAATACTTCTTCAAGCTTCCGCGTCTCATCCAGAACTTTCTCCTTGAGGGAGCCCAGGTGCACCAGCTCTTGCTCCACTTCGTCACGCAGCAAACTGAACTCGTCAGAGCGATCAATCACGCCCATGTCTTGCAGTTGGCTAAGGAGTTCCATAGTTCGAATGCCCTTGCGCACCATCACGGCATCATTTTTCAAGGTTGCTGCAGCCTCGGCAATGCGGTCGAGGCGTAGAGGCCGGCGTGCAACTGAGGTGTTCTGAGGTAGGGATCGCAGGATTTGGACAAACGTTGACTTGGCCTCCATGAAGAACACTTCTTCCTGGGTGATATCGAGAGCGGCTGTCAGATCATCGAGAGCAGTCTCCCATTTGCTGAACAAAGGCACGGTGATGGTGCGATTCTCCTTGCGGGGAACTTGAGGAGGAGCACCACCCAACTCTTGGAGCAGAACAGATAGGTGCGAATATTGATCTTGGGCAAGCGAGGCACTGTGCTTCTCTAGAAGACCGTGCATGACGTACATCTCATTGAGAGTGATCTGGAGCTCAAGGTCCCGTTTGGACAAGGCCACATAGTTGTCCATTTCAAGACTCTCGTAGAAATCCTGAACTTCACACAGATCAAGAAGGAACTTGTTGACGCGTTCCTTGTTCTGCTGGATGAAGGGCTGTAGGCTGGCCATGTAAGGTTCCTTGGCGTAGGAAGGTTTGTTCGCCAGATTCTGAATCATCTTGGCGATCAGCGTCAGGGTACGGCGAGGCTTGTCCGTGGGCGTGGCATCGATCAGCATGTAAGAGCGAGGAGTAACGATTGCCGGGTTGATGAAGCGCAGGAAGAAGAACCCGCCAATAAGAGTACAGATGGTTTGGTCCTGGGCATCGGGATACTTTCTGCGCGACAGACTGCGAATCTGCTTACAGATCCATCTAATACCATACGGAGCCTCGTCTACCGAGTCAATGATGGTTGTGATGAATCCGTTCGCGATATCCGTCAACATCTTCAAACGTGGTGCAATGATGGCTTGGACCTGCGCATTTTCAGCAGCATCTTCGGCAGTCACAGATCGGGCTAAGTAATCCGGAAGAGAGCCGGTTTCTTCTTCGATCTGCTTAATCATGCTTTCATAAACCTTCAAGGGGTTAATCTCCAGATCCACGTCCCGCAACTCAATCAGAGCATTGATCTGGTCTGCTAGCACCTGCTTCAAATAACTCTGGCCGGGACCACGGCGCGTGTAGGTGGTCATCATGCGAGAAACTGGGGTATTTTGGCGCAACAAGGACGAGTACTCCGGGGTGTTATCGAACTGGTAGGTGAGGACGGACTGGAACATAGTAAGCAGAAGATGCTCTTCGCGACTCTCGTACTGGTTTCCGTAGATGGTGAACATGACGGTCTGGAGGAGGGAATCGATCTCGGCCATGGAGACCAATCGGCAGAGGTGGGCGATATGGCGGGGTTCTGATTGCAGGAGGAACAGAAGATTGCCGTACTTCTGGGTTCGTTCATCGTTTGGGAAGAACCCTTCCTGTGGGTCTGCGGTATCGTCAAGATGGCTGGCGACCTCATTTTGCTAAACGGGAAGAAAACAAGTTAGCGAATGTGTCGACTTCGGCAGTCCATAGGATCCTCACTTCTTCCAATGCCATTCGATTCTGGATGAGCAATGCGATTCGTGAGTCCAAGTATCGCACATCCTTTTCTAACACGAAGTTCTTTTTCGATTGCGACGAAATCCTCGACTTCAAATCCCGCAGGTGCTTTTGTGCTGTCGGAGGATTAGCGCGACCATTGGGGATAAGCCCGAATTAGACATACCTCGTGCCAAGTCATCAGAAATCTCCAAGTCTCGATCCTTGGCGGACATTGACAGGTACAAGGCCGTGACCGACATCCGCTTGGATTGGCGGAGCGACCGAGTATCGTGCGACGACATTGTGTTCTGTCGTGCCACGGGCTGAAACGAAGAGGAAGAAGAGGAAGATGCTCGTGATTGTCTGGATGCAGGTTGTAGCATCGTCGCAACGGACATTGTGGGATTTGGGGTGACGAGCAGTCGCCAGAGTTGGGCACTGCGATGACAATGTAGGGAGTAAGGGAAAAGCAGAAACACCCGTACCGAGGATGTATACTCCGTTTCACTGAGTTTACCACGGTACCTGTGGCGAATCAGTGTTGAAAGAGAGAAGAATCATCCAAGTGAAGAGAGAGGGGGGAATAAGGGTCAAAGTAAAGAGGGGAGATTATTTATTTCGTTAGTTCGCTGTTAGGGCGGTTCTGGGGAACAATGATGTGGTGGTCTTTTTTTTTTTTTCCCTTTTTCAATAATTCATTTTTCAGCTTTATCTTTTTTATTTTATTTGAATTAATTTCTTTTCTTTTTTTACTGTTTTACTGTTTTACTACTTTACTAGTTTTTTACTTTTCTTTTTAAACAGTACAATATTCTTATATAAAAAAGAAAATTAGGAATGATACGTATCTCGTTATGCAAGGAGCCTTTTTCTTTTTACCCCTGGCCCAATGCACTTCGCCACTATTAGGAACACCCTCCTTCCTAGAGATTATGGACTGGATCTTCCAAGGTTGATCAACATCCTTGTCTTCGTAAGGATTTGGCCAATGCGCGCTAGCTCCAAGTCCTCGGACTGTGCACTATATTTTACTCGTACATATAAGAAAACATCTTGACGTCAGATCTCTCTTTGCTTCTTAATTTAAAAGTATCTTAACGGCTTGTGAGAAAAAAAAAACCCCCCCAAAATAAAAAATAGAAAGAACATGAAAAACACAAACAAATAGAAACGTATTATGGAGTACAGGAAGGTGACACGGTTTCATCTCTGCAGGGGGGTAGGGCTAATCGGTACCTGCGTCTCTATTGTAAAAAGACTTGGACCGTTCAGGCTAAGCCCACGAGACCTCCATGTGGATGTCTCGGGAATGTTATTTTGTACTTACATATATTGTATTGCATTGTATCAATCGGAAAACCGTAGCTATATATGAATATGGATACGGAGTACAATGCGTTGAATTACTCGACACAATAACCTGGTTTCAGGTTGATTCGGATTTGGGTAGTTAATCAAAAGGTGATTTCCCATACCAACATTGGTACTCCGTACTCGATAAGTACATATGTACATACTCGAGGTTTGCCTTATCAATTAATTACGCGTGTTCAATTTTCCAATGTATTCGGTACTTATGTACATATTCAGTATGTTGTACTTCCAAGGGTCATACCACTTAAGTACATATGTACGGAGTACAAATATAGTACATAAATATGGATTGTCTCAGACTATAAGTCTCCTCGGCTACATCCGACATGTTTGTACATATGTATGTTGTAGTTTTGTATTCCAAGGTTTCTTATTAAGTTAATATTTTATATTCTCCTACTTGGGTACCTGGGTATCTCCCATAGATATGTCCCGGATTGAACCAGTGGGTTGGGCTTGCAGTACCAGTGGACTGGAAAGACCAAACTTTGAGTCTTTCAAGGTTCCAAGTTGCCTTTTTCCCATATTACCTGGTTAATATCCCGGAACTTACATATATAATTAATATACATATATTATCATTAATATCAATGTCCTCTGAAAGAAAACTATGCGGGGGTGCACTGAACCCACTTTGCTTTTTTTTTTCCCTCGACACAGACGTTATAAGTTCAAAAGGTAGACAGTGCATTCCTGGTCTATGCTTTTTGCTTCAGGGGTAAATGGAGAAAAGTGGAGTTGGTGGGGTGAGACAAGTTCGATTCTCTCCGCAAACTTCCCCTTATCAATGCATGTAGTATGCGCAGTATGCATAGTACGCACATGCAGAAGTAGACATGCATTTTAAGATTACAGAGTATGGGCTACACGGCTTCATGGCTTCATGGCTTCATGACTTCATGACTCGAAATATCATCATCCGGCCGATCATTCACACGGGCCAATATGCATCCCATCCCGTTGTGAAACGCGCCAAAGCTCTGTAGATCACTTGCCAACCCCTGATATGTATCAAGACCCATACCTCCATTCATAGTCACTTGCATAAAATCCAACCGTAATGTACTCCATCTAATTAAATTTGGGTGGGGCTTTCCTTTCCTCGCTATTATGAGGGTGCTCAAAGTCAGGCAGAACGAGTGATAATATCACGTGATATAACCTTCTCTACAATATCGACTTCCCCGCTTGTGGACGGCAGACTGCCGATCACTTTGAATATCATCATCCATGATGTCGATACCGCAGGGTCACTTACGTGAAATGTCTATTTCTTTAATGGCTCAACGGGTGACAGCCTAGGTAGGCAGTGTCAAAATGGTACAGTTACCGAAGCCGGCTTCATCAACATGCTAAATAACGTCCTTGATAATTGCACCGGCCCCACTTACCGTTAAGGCGAGAGTATCTGGACAAACGATCTCATCAACGAGTGATCCCCTAGCACTTGGAAGTTACAATATCTATGCTCCTGATGGCGGTTGGTGCTGTGATGATAGGAGAATCCTTGACGCCGTGTGTCGAGACCCTACCGACCCTAATCGGGTTTCAGATGAGCCTATAGGGAACACGACTTCCCACAGGGTACGGACATGCTTAAGGAAATACTTGAGGGACCTCTTCTGATTGAACGGTTCGAATTGGAGCTTTCTTATAGACTCCGAGGGTGGGAATAGTAGGACGAACATGAGGACATGATGTATTGATGTGTATGGCTAACCAAAAGATGTCCACTATGGCAACCGTCGATTGCGGTACTATGGGATTGACGACTTCACTATGTCTCGAATATCTGCGCGTGAGAACCGCGGAGAAATCCGGTTAATACTCCGAGGATCTTGTCATGAAGACGTATGATAAGAAGCGAAGCGACTGACCCAGAATAGCAATAGAGGTTCTCTAATTGATGGGATATATTGATGAGGCCAAATAAACAGGGTCCACTGCATTTTCCTCTCATCTGTCAAGAAACCACGGCTACCACATTGATGACACCAGTTTGAGGGAACAACGGGTCAAAAACACTGAGGCCATGTGGTTGGGGCTGAAAAACGGTGTAGCTTCCTGACTAGAGAAATGTGGATCCGAGTATTCTACTGAGCAAAGAGCGAGGCCTGAGCACTAAATCGGAAAGCGAAAGCCAAGAAGAGAGCAAAGTACATGCACGTTATGTACGGAGTATACAACATATATGGACCTCGGGAGGCACTAGACATATTTAGCCAAGGATAAAATACTAGACATCCACCAGTTTGAGCAATCCGATCTCTAATTCGCTAATTTGATAGGAATCCTTCCGCTGATGCCGGAATCCATGTTCATCAGCTGCTATCATAGCGATATAGTAGGGATCGGCAATGTCCCTATATTGTATGGCGGAGTCTATACGAGTATATATAATTATGTTTACTAATTCATTATTTTACTCTCCGAACCCAATAAAGTGGACATGATCGTCGCACCATTATGCCTCTTTGGGGCTCGTGGAAGAAGATCCCCTGAAGTGTACTCCGTACAGAGTGTAAAGCACACAGTATCTGCGTTGTTTGCGATTGAACTTGTTTCTTTTCTTTTATAGCGGGGAATGGTCAATGCGGAGGGATGATCCATGGATGTCGTCTTTAGACTTACCCCATAGTACAGCATAGACCTAGTGGGCTCAGTGAGACACTGTCTCATTTTTATTATCGCGGCTTGGGACCTCAATGAGATTCAAGACATAACCTCGACCACCTGTCAATGTTTCTTTTAATAACCGAGTAGAAGTATATTTTGAGTAAATCTGAAACAAAAAATAAAAATAAAAACTTTAATCTAATCTACGATAATTTGCACCCTTTATATCTCATTGCCAAGAAGAACCTGATATTCTATACATGTACTATACAACAAGTAGAATCCCAGAGCCTCCAACTGACGCACGGGTATCGCTATGCTAACTAAACAATAACAGGAAAGAAGAAAACCAACCAGAACCCCATTCGTAAATGCTTTTTCTTGACTCCGGACCAGCCGTCTATTGGCGGAACGTAAGAGACTTGCCAGGGGTTTCCCGCTTGGTCTTCCGCGCGCCTGAGGGGGCTTCCATCGCTTTGGTGTACGGGTTGAAAGCCTTTTTGCGAGGGTGCGCGACTGTGGCAGCAGACGGTGCGTTGAGGACAGCGTCCGCGGTGCCATAGTCGAAGGGAGCCTCGCTCTCGGGCTGGGACTCGGATTTCGCTTTCTTCGCTTTCTTCTCTTTGCGAGACTTCTTGCTTTTCTTTTGCCTGGCGTCGGGGTCGTTGCTTGTGTCGTCGAGGTCGGCTGGGATGGAGAGGGCTTGCTCTGGATTGTTGACTGGGGTGACCTTTCGTTTGCGGGGTCCGCCGAGGTCTTTGACAGTAAAGTACTTCTTCTCTTCTGGCTCCTGGGGAGCTGGAGTAGGTGTGGACGTGGGAGCAGGAGCGGGTTGTTTTGCGGTGCCAAGGTGGTCACGGGCTTCAGAGACCGTCGTCGGCATCGGTGGCAGAGGGAGAGAAAGGCGCAGAGCTTCAGCGCCGGCGGCAAGCGCATATGCTGGAGGAGTGGGTGATTCTTTGGCTTCCAAGACGTTGCCCCAAAATTGGGACGTTTCGTAGCGTTCGGCAATGGGGAAATTGACAGCTTCCGTGACGGCAGCCTCTAGAACCTTTGTGAGATGTTTCGGTGGTGCCACATCGCGCCATTCTGGACCATCAATACCGGCAACCTTGGCTTTCTTGATAACCTCCAGAAGATCGTGTGATCGTTCCTTCGTGATGGGAGTCATGGGTGATAGGGTTCGGAATAAAGAGCCCATATCAAGCGGCATAACGGTAGCAAGCTTGAAGAGCATGTGCTTGGGGAAAACGCACTGCCAACCCTCGTCCTCAGCGCGCGCTACTTCATCGCGCCATTGGTGAACAGCCTTGAAGACTGCAAATTGCTCCTTGGGAAGGTTGGCCGAATGGCGCCACAACAGATCGTACCAGCCTCCAGGGCCGTATCCATTGACGGCATCGTAAACAGGACGTTCATAGCGTTGCAGGGCCTCATGTTTCGACCGCTCGTTAACGTAATCAATGTGGCTCGCATCTTCAGTGGAGTTGTCGATCAGATCGTTTCGTAGGCGGTCGTAGATGTAAAGAAGATAATGCGTATCTGATCGTGCGTAGTCGAACATGGCCGGTGGAAGTGGGCGAGCCCGCCAATCAGCTGTCTGATACCGCTTATCAGCTTCGAAGTTGACGAACTTGCTCAAGAGGAACTTCAAGCTTCGCTTTGGGAAGCCCAATGCAGATGCAGCGTGGAAGGTATCGAACATCCCAACCACATACAGGCCCAAGTCACGTTGCAGCCAGATGATATCCATGGTGGAACCGTGCAGGACCTTCAGGATCTTCGGATCCGCAAAAACTTCGTTCAGCATCTGCAAATCTTCTCTCCAAGGTTGCAACGTATCCACAACCCAATCCTTGTCCCGGGTGCTGATTTGCATTAAAGAGACAAGACCGTGGTAGGAGTGCACGTCGTGGTGCTCCAAATCGATAGCAATTTCCTTCGCTTGCTTGAGTTCCTTCAGCATTTCCTTGACTCCATCCAAAGTATCGACGAAAGTAGCCGTAGTGCTCTCAAATGGCAGATACTCAACCGGAGGGGAGACCTGGTAGACCGACTTCGGGTACTCCGAAGCAAGAATCTCCGTCTCGTAAGGGTGAGGATAGCCAATCGCACCCTCCATCTGTTTCGTCTTCAAGCACTTTTCCAACGGCACAATCGCGTGAGGCTTGGACTTGAGAAGAGGCTTGAATGGGCCAATATCAGTGTTATCCGGTTTGCGATGGAACATCAATTGCGGCTTGGGGATCTTGGAGGGGCCATAGTCGTAGATAGTCGGGAAGTTGGGCGCTTTCTTGATCGGAGCCTGTTCTTCCTGCGAGGGGCTGAGCTTCTTAATCACGCCAGTGAATTCATCCAAGCAGGCATCAGCCTTTTCCAAGAGCGAGTCAATCACATCCACAACGCCACGCCAATTGTCCTCGACGGAATCCTCATCGCTAAGGGTTGGTCCTGTCACATCGGTGCCGGCGGTGGCAGCTTTGATAACGGCGGAGGTCAGGGCAATGATGCGCGCGCTCTGTTCACCTAGCGACTCGGAAAACTCTGCGCTGGAGGTGCGATGGAAGTTCAGGTCTTCCGATGAGAGCTGTCCAACAGTTCGAGTCACCTGCACCAAAGCGGATGTTAACTTGTCCTGGAACGGGGCAAATTCTGCAGAGTCCATGATGACTAGCAGAGCTCCAGTTCACTGGATCTGGCGAAAGGAAGAATGAGGAAAAGAAACGCGGAATAGCAGTGTCATGAAGATCCAAGGTCCCGGAAAAAAAAAGTCGCGGCGAGAAAATGACAATGGAGAAATGGTAGGCCCGCCCTGACCGCCTTCTCAGAGTGGCGAGATTTGTATGTACTTCCGCCGATGCTCCAGTCGTCACCGCATTCTTTCCTCTCATTCCTCTAAGATACTCAAATTTCGACTAGCAAGAAAGTACAAGCGGGATACTATCATAATCTCCTATTAAGTCCAATATGGCAGCTTCTATCGCCCCCGAATGTAACGATATCAAAGAGTGAGTTTTAGTGAACACAGATTCTTCGCCATAAAACAAAGGCTAATATATCTACACAGGAAATATGACACTTGCTTCCTTAAGTGGTATAGTGAGAGTATGCATTTATGCCTTTCGACTATAGGCCTAAATGGCAGCATCTAATCACATAACAGAATATCTGCGTGGAAACACCTCGTCCAATGACTGCGAAGCATTATTTAAGAACTACAAGGGGTGCTTGAACGTGAGTCCTGCCTTGTGCTATGCTAAATGTCTATATACATCCCGAATCGTGCAATATGTCTGACAGAGGTATCGTAATGCTTGCAGAAAGTTCTGAAAGAACGGGGCATTGACGCCATGGTGGATGATGCCAGAAAGAGCGGCAGCAGTGAAACAGATGCAGAGTTTCTCAAGAAATCTTGAAGAGGGACACTTGGCTCCTCTGTAAATCTTTCATCCTCACCGAGGATTGTGAGAGCAGCCTGACTCTGGCCCCATTTGTTCTTTTCAGCGATACCATGCATTCTCCATGTATACTATGTAATTTCGTGGATAGGAGTTCAACGGTGTGGCCTTTTGGAGATCGTTCTGTGTACATAGCATATCTCACCTCTTAACTAAATATACCGATATCTCTATTCTGCTCCAGGAGTGTCTTTATCCGTCCTACGTTACTCTGGCTATGTAATATTAAGAATATTATCTTCAGATAAGAACATTATTGGCATTATGTACAAGAGGAGTCGGTGTCAGCGATGACCCCGTCTCCGAAGATCACCCTGACCAAAATTCGCCGGGACCTTGGCTACTGGGTTACTCAAGGATCCAATGCCTCCACCCATAGAGCCAGAGCCACCGCTTCCACCACTGCCTTTCTTGGGTTGAGTGAGCAATGTCCACACCTCTACCATACCAGCCCGGCGGGCAGGTAGCATGCTGTACTGCATGCTATAGAGGTTGCGACGGTGGATGGGTGGCACAAAGCGGCCGGTCATAAGGCAGAAGATAACGCGGGGCGCGAGGTAGTGTTTCCGGAGCCGGTGGCCCAGCTGGAAGTACTGGTCGAACATTGCACGCAAAGGGAGGGGAATAGACTGGAACTTGCGTTAGCTTCTCTGAGGCGATGTTTTGGTTAAATACGGAGACATACCTCGAGGTGGATGTAGGAAACCAGCGCAGCCGAGTCGGCTTCCGTTGGATTCTTGTCTGGTTCACTTCGAAGCTCGAATCGAATACCTCCTGGTAGCCGTCGCGAGTCTTTCACGCGGAGCATCAATGCGAAGAGCGGGAAATGGTTCAAGAATGCAAGGCAGGTGTCAAGCGCTGCCTTCATTGAAATAATTAACATTCGAGCCGAGGCAAAGGTCAGGTAGAATACCACAACTGTAGGCAGTAGGAAGAATAAAACTGTGAAGAGGATAGTGCCAAGGAGGAGCTGGTCGAGGTCATAGTCACATGAATCGATTCGGTTGCGGAGAACATTGCGTTTCTTTCCACGGAAAAGATGGAAGAGGGAAATGATAATAGTGAGTTGCCAGTTGAAGATGCGAGCGGAGGCAATGTAGAAGGAGTAAATGTGTACCGTCAGGATCGAAAGAAGGTCGGAGAAGAGAGCAATGGGCATGCTAGCTCCTGCAAAGCTTGAACATCCAACAATATAGATGACAGCAGGAAGGTAAGGTTGAAGGTTGGCAATGCAAGCTGCCCAGTTTTCAATGACCCACAGGAACAAGTCACCGAGGAAGGCTGCAAGCTCATTGTTGAGTTTCAAGCCGGCCGGCCAGTCCATTAGCCACGAAATGGTGCGCTGTAACCCCTCCACTGTCCAGCCGGTCAAGACAGTGTTAATTTGTGAAGCGACCCAGTTCGCGTTATCAATAATGTAAGACCCCAACGCAATTCCAATGATCACATCGTTGGCGACAAGCCACAAACTGTTATAGAACCGAATATAGTCCGGATGACTGGTCGTGACACTCTCCCAGTTATCCTTTCTTTGCCGAAGTTTGACATATTGAATCGGCCAGTAGCAAAACTGCTGCAACCTTATGTCAACCTGTTGGGCTGTCGCTGAGATATCCTTGAGAGCAGCAGCATCAGGCCGAGCACGCCACTCGAGAACACGCAAGACAATTTCCGCAACAGATCGGTGACATACAAGCCCGACGACAAAGATGCGGGTGACTACGGGCCAAATCCATTGCCAGAAAACGTGGGCAATGCAAAGGACAATAAACCCCCATAAGGTTGTCGCTGATTCCACCACACGTTCTCCAACGCTCATACTTCTCTTCGCACGGATTCCAATCAAATGGCTGTTTTTGTGCATGAGCTGGCCCATCTCATAGGCACAATTGACTTGGTTGATAATCAGCGGGAGGGATTGCTCCTTCTGCGATGGGATATGCTTGACGACCGTATGAAGCTTGAGCTTCTCAACCAACAACTTGGGCCCAGCCTTGTCCCCCTCTTCCTCCGATTCGACCTTATCTGATGACGGGCCCCATATTTCTGTCTTTGTCGCTTTATCACCCAAGGCCAGTGAAATCGGATCGAGCGACATATATTCCATGCGTGTTGGGTGCGGGCGGTGGTACATGATAACCTGGACAGACAGATTTGCCTCTGGTGGGCAGAAGATGCGAGGAGCTTTCGAAGATGAGTTTGTAGTCACGTCAAGATGGACAGGATTGAAAGACGTCGGAGGCTCGCGAGAGTTGGTCGAGCCGAGGACATGCATCTGAGAGCGCCCACATAGAGTGAAGATGCGCACAATCGGGTGAGGGCTGTTTCGAAAGAGAATGCCCGCCCGGAGAGCATTGTCAACATTCCGAGACTACATATCCAACCACGAGCACCATTAGCTTATATCGATCAAGTAGACAAGGCAATTGCAACCACCTACCTCGACATCTTCTAGCACCGTGAGCACGAACAGATCAAGCTCCGAGTTCCGCCATCCGACAATCACACCCGGGGACGACGATCGTGGGAGGTCATATGGCCAAAATACCCGCAACAGTCCATCGCTCATGAGCATATTGTCATCCTCCACCTGAGTTTCAGAACGAACCTCGACGGCGCAACTGTTCGCGCGCGGAGACGCCGAGATTCACGTGGCGCGGATGCTATATATCCCCCAAAGCCGTCAGCAAATGCTCCTAAGCTAGCATCAAGCGCTTTATCTTTCGATCGCTGCTCGAAGCTTTGGTTGTTTCAGTGTTGCTCACCAATTGGCCCTCCTTAGCCGCCAGATGATTGATCGGTAGGACGAGGAGGAAAAAGAAGACGGAGAGAAACAGAAACCCTTTCGCAGTTCGTGTCTATAAAAGCAAATTAGCGACGTTGCAAATATAACGTGTGCTGGCGCCAAGCTGGTAAAGTCGCAGGCGGAGGGGGAGCCAAGGACCGATGGCCGATGGAAGACATACCACGACACCGTGATCCCAAGCGAAGATGGCCAATTCGTATAGACGGGTAACAAGGTCCCACCTGGCGGTAGTATAGCCCGCGACGAAGATCCCAAGGGTGAGGACGGAAAAGGGGTGCATGAATCGAGGTGGTTCAGGCCGTCCGCGATTAAGTTGCGCGCATAGCTGGATGAGGCGGTCGAGGGTAGTTTAGAGGCACAGCGATAGCACAAGTCTAGAATTGGAAGTTATTCTGTAAGTGTAAGCCTCAAAGGAACGAATTAAAGACGATAAAAGGAACGACCACTTGGATTTTGGAATAAAGTTGCTTCGTCACTATCCCGCGTCGATCATCTAGACCGACCTACACGTGACTGGCTATATATTAACGGAGTATACGTCGACAACCCGGTGGCTACTTTATAAGAGAACTATAATGAGAACCCAGAAAATATTATAGTAGAAAAAAGAATTCTAGCTCATCTTAACATGCAGAAGATGAGTACACAATAATGCCTTTTCAAACCCATGCCTTCCATGAACGCCAAATCCCATGAATAGCTCACATCCTTATAGAGCCGTGATACCCTGGAACACCTTATTTGCTTGTAATTTTTCATCAGCCTGAGCTAGATCACGCATGACCTGTCGCTTCTGCTCCGCCGTCATATCTTTGCCCTCAGTTGCCGCCTTCCATTTCAACAGCATTCCCTTGAGGAGCGCATTGCCCTCCTCCACCTCTTCCTGGGAGTATTTGTCAAGCGAGGGCGCTGAAGGTTGTGCCTGTCCATCTTCAGTTGTCGCCGAAGTAAAATCTTCAAGCTCCTCAGCCTTCTGACGGGCCATGTTGACAACCTTATCCGGGAAGCGCACGAGCTCGGCGACATGAATACCGAAAGACTGATCACAAATTCCTGGCTCCACACGGTAGAGAAGAGTGACTTGGCGCTTTTTCTTTTCCTCAGTTTCGGCTTCACTCTCGCCCTCGTTGCCGTTTCCAATGAACGCCACGACGTGCAGATTCTTGACGGCTTTTGGATACCGGTCTGCCAATGCAGTGAGCTCGTGGAAGTGAGTTGCGAACAAGCCAAAGCAGCGGATCTCCGTGACAATGTGTTCTGAGATAGCCCAGGCCAGGCCAAAGCCGTCATATGTGCTAGTTCCGCGGCCAAGTTCGTCGATGATAATCAAGGACTCCGAGGTGGCGGATTTGAGGATGTTGGACGTTTCAAGCATTTCTGCCATGAATGTCGATACACCCTTGAGCTGCGAGTCGCTGGCACCAACTCGAGCAAGAATGCAGTCGAAAATGGTCAGCTCGGCCTCGGTACAAGGGACGAAGCAGCCGGTCTGTGCCATGAGTGCAATCACACCAATTTGTCGGATGTATGTAGATTTGCCGCCCATGTTGGGACCAGTGATGATGAGGAAAGATGATTCATCGCGAATCAAGGAAACATCATTCGTAATGAAAGAGATATCGTCCTGCATCTCCATGCAAGGATGCCGAGCTTCCTTCAGAACGGTGTTTCCAGTTCCGCGGGGGTGCATCTTTGGGCGAACATATCCCGAAGGTGCATGCATCGAAGCATGGGCAAAGCTCACAATGACATCAAGGTGTGCAAGTACACCGGCGAGTTGCTCCAACACCGGGCAGTACGAAGCGGCCACGTTGACGACTTCGTTAACCAGACCGGTCTGGGTTCGGTTGTAGTTCGAGGACAGTTGGTCATGCTCTCGGCGGAGAGACTGCATGTTGGCTGTGGTGAAGTATACGCCGTTCTTCTGCGTCGAGCACTCCTGATACTCTCTCTTATTGCGAATGCAGCCCGCCTCATTTCGGGTGAGACGGAAGCACCAACCGTGCACACGGTGATTCTCCATAAAGAGCTTTTTCTCCATGTCTTGATGCAAATCCTTTGAAACTCGTTGGTGTTCCATATCCATGTCATATCGTAGCTTGTCCAGCTTCTTTCTGATAACTCGCAAGCTATCGTCGAACTCGGGTTTGATGATAAACTCGTGGTTCTCCAGAGCAGCAAGATCCACCGTCGTTTCAACCATCTCCTCAAGCATGGCCAAGCTGTCAGAATAACCACGGAGCTTAGATGTGTATTCTGCCTCCAGAGGGGTCTGGTACTGCTCGTCCATCACATCACTCAGTGCGCTCACAAACCCAGGTAGACGAATGGAAACCTGGTATGCTCGGACAACATCTTCCAAGTTGGCCTGTTTCCGCTGGAAACGTTTAGCCAACCGGTAAAGATCCGGAATGGCACGCAAATGCTCCTCCTGCATAGTCTGACGCAACTCAGTGTTAACAACAAATGCCTCGACCAACTGCTGTCGTTGCTCGATTGCAGCCAGATCCATCAAGGGCTGCTTCAACCATTGGGCCAACAAACGACTCCCCACAGGCGTCTTGCAGTGATTCAGCAACCCGAACAAGCTCATACTCTTAGCTCCGTCCCGAGGACCAGGCATAAGATTCAGCGCCCGGAGCGCCGAGGCATCAAGCTTCATATACTGTGACAGATCATGCTGGTAGAGCTGGTACTGGCCGAAGTTCGTAGGATCAGTCAAGACATTAAGATACTTGATCAGCGCCGACGCAGCCCCCATAGCGAGTTTCAGCTCCGTCTGAGGCAGCGTACCGGCCGACCGCTCATCCCTCAACAATCTCGTAAGGTCCTGCTCGATATCCTTGACACCGAAGTCGGCAACAGGCCGCTCAGAGATCGCAACCCCACAGCTATCCGCGATAGCCCGGATCTTGGCCAGTTCGACGTCCTTGCGAGCCACATCCATGGTTACAAGACACTCCTTCACGCCGAGCTGGATAACCAACGACTCGAAATTGGAGTAGATATCGTTGTCGAGGAATTCACTCACGCCCAGCTCGCGCACGCTTGCATCAGCAAAGCACACGCCGACATTCCGGGCCTCCGCTGCGCGAGCGGAGATCTTCACGGCGAGAATAATAGGCGCCGAATCCATGGACAGTGCGCCCACGCTGCCGAGCTCTTCTTCCACGTCTTGCAGGTTGCCGGGACTGGCTTGCTTCGCCAGCTTCCAGTTGCTCTTGCCCGAGCCGGCCGAGGCGAAAATCTCGATGCGCTTGTTTAATCGGAAGAGGGCTTCGCGAAGGAAGTTTCGGAAGACTGTGACGCTCATCGTGACTGAGGGGAGGCCGCCGGTTTCGCTGCGGCCTAGGTTGCGCAGCACAGATGTTGTTTTGTAGACGGTGCGTGCGATGAATTCTGCATCGGCGCCGTGCGAGGAGTACCAGTCGCCTCGATCAAATACGCGAATAGTTTCATTATTATCGGGTGTAGGGAGGCTACGGTAGAAGCCAATAAAGCCGACTTCGTCGTCGACCTGTGTCCATCCAGGGTTTGAGTTAGTGGATGCTGTATTGGTGGGGTTAGAGAATATTCGATATCTCAATCCATACCTTCAAGTCAGGTCGGGAAGACATGGTGTCGGTTGATGTAAAAGGAAAAGTAGCAAAGGACAATGCAAATGCTGGTATCAAGGTGGTTTGGACGAGTCCAATTCGACGCGCCTCACGTGGTCCGTGCACGCGTCGCGCGTTAAGTGGGTGGGATCTACTCCGTAGGTACTCCAGGGGTCAAAGTTGTGGAGGTCTCTTCAGGAATCAATTTGGCCGGTTAACGCACACTGGTTATACATAGATAAGGTATGCAGTTTCTAGCTTGTATGGTTTTTACCGCCTTTTCATGTTTCTAGCTATCAACTAAGAAGGGGAGAGGACATAAAAGACTACCAAGAACGTTAGACATGGCGAGGTCATATAATCGTTTGACTTTCTTGTGTATTATGTTTGGGTGTCCGAGGACCTAGTTGCTAAGTACTACCTAAGGTAGTTGTTAATGCTAAAAAGACATATGGTAAAGTACAGGGTATCGAGCGCTGATGCAAGACCGCGAGCAGACCGGCTCCGCGGATGCGTGGTATCCAACAATGAAAAGTAAAAAAAAATAAAAAAAGAAACCAAAAAGACGTAAATCACAAGAGAGGAGTCTGCACACAAGATGCAGACTTCTCCCATTCAGCCTTCAGCTGGGCGGCTCTCGCCCCGATGTCCTTGGCGGAAACATCTTTGCAAGACTTCAACACAACCGACTTCATCTGGCCAACAGTAACCATACTGATCCATTCACCAGCCACCTTCGTATCTGACAGAATCTCAAGACACATCTCCACCTCCTCACGGGGAATCTCACTGCGGACCGAGTCACGGACATGCTCGACCATCACATCGAGCTTGAAGGGCTTGCGTTGGGCTGCAAGCATGGCTTTAATGCCATTGCCGACATACCCAGCAGGACGCAACAGGGCCAGGATCCCGGCTACCTCCTCCACTCGATCGGCAGCTGCACGGCGCACGAGTTCTTTCTTGGGAGGCGGGGGAGGCAGCTTGGACTGGCGTAGCTCCTTGTTCTTAATGCGATCCAGCAGGCCCTGACGGCGGCTGGTCGTTGCCGTCCGCTGCAGGGGAGTCGTCTCTGCTGACTCTGAGCGTGTTCTCTCGGCCTTTAAGCGGAGCAGACCGCCCTTCAGATCCTGGAGTCGTTGTTGACCTTTCTGGAAAACGGTGAAAGGGGTGAGCGACTCGTGGATTGTGGAGAGACCGAGAGACTCGATGAACAGAGTTGCTTGGTCTTCCTCATTGGCATTCCGAAGGGCCTCTGGGGCCTTTTCCCACAGCAAGTCCAAGGTTTCTTCGAAAGAGTCTTGCAAAGCTGGAGGATGCACGTTGACCTGCACGGTGCGCTCCATGCAGATTTTGCCGAGTCCATAATTTGCCAGACGATATGAAACGTGGCTCGCTTTCGAACTTTGTTCCCAGACCCACACAAGATGCTGCAAGTCCTTCATCTGCACCTTGCGCTTATTCCAGAGGCGGGTCACGCTGCCAAGGAATTCTCGGAGGTCCGCAGGGGTATTTGCGCCGTTGTGTGCCATGTGAATAGAGAAAGCCTGAACAAAGGAGGAGTGAAGGTTCAGAATATCATTGAAGAATGCAGGCCGCTCGATAGCTGGGGCTTCCTCGTGCACTGGAATAACCTTATCGAAGTTCAGGGTTCGTTGCTTCGAAGGGGTCGCGGGTGTCGAGGGCGCGTTCTTGACAGGGGCAGCCCGTCGACTCGGGGTCCGACTCGGAGTCTTCGCGGGCGAAGTTTTCTTGGGCGAGACATAGTGGCCGCTGCGTGGCGAGGAAACGGATAATTCATCTAGTCGCAAAGTTTTCGAGGGTGTGCCTTCCTCCTCAATAGGCGCCTGTCTGTTTCCGTTGTCGAAGTTTTCGAGCTCCTGCAGTTTACGTTTCTTGGAAGGCGAGACCGGAAGAGATGCTGTCTTCTTTGCAGGTAGCTGTGGAGTAATGCCGGCTTTGGTTGCCCGAGTAAAGGCTTGGATGGCTGGCTGGGCAACGCAGCTTGACCGGGAGGTGCGCGGCATCGCGACTGCTTTGAAAATTTTTGCCGATTGAGGGAGGATAAATGAAGAAAGGGCGATGGATACAACTGTATTATAATAGACAAGGTAAGAGATACCGAGATATTAGAGTAAACAAGATGTGGGAAAGTGCAAAAAATAGAAAGTGGAAAGTGGGAGGAGATGTCAGAGAAGGTACAAAGGAGAGACGCGTTCGAGGGCGCGTTGGAAAACCCACACTAGCCTTTTCGGGTTAAATGGAAACGCGTGAGTCGGAACTATACGAACTTCAATTCAAGTATGGAATACAAGGAGCCTCGTTTGAAAAAGGAGATAGAAGTCTTGATATAATAAATTCTCGAAAAAGGATCGAGTATAAAATATAAAAGAGCTCCAAGTCCAGGCATTCTCGTCACTACGGTAATACTCCGGCATTGGAATGTCACTGTATCCAAGCTCAGCGCCTGGACATTTCTCCGGGCGCATGACATGTCCGATGCTAATGTACGGAAGAAAACCAATTCCAAATCGGCCTTTCTTATCGAGGACTGAATGACAATACTCAGTTTCATGTCGCGCCCTGGACAGACCAGCCAGTACCGGGCGCATTGAAATACTCGGCATACGTGGACTTGGGACTCCCACTACATTAACATTTACACAGGAAACATGGAAACACGTATAGGTTTCATAGACATGGAATTCTTCGTGATATTCTCAAACCGACCAGCGCCGTAATAAAGTAATAGACATTAAATCATCGAGGCTCAATGGCGAAAAGAGCTTATTTCTTGCCACCAAACCAGCCCGAGACAGCTCCCTTGGCATCAGCAGCTTTCTGCTCGACCTCGCGATCGATCTGGTCAACACTGCTGTTGATCTTATCCCGGTTGGCATTGAACTTGTTCTTTGCTTCGTCGCGGAGCTCGTCAAGCTTTTCCTTGCTCTCGTTTGCGAACTCGGGGATGCGCTTGCCTTCAGCGCGGGCTCTGGCGATCTAGAATCGGAGGGTTAGTACGATATGTCACATTATCTCCAGTTGTGGTTGGTGGGGTAAATATCATCGAATACGATGCTTGAGCGACAGACGCCAAGGACGGCATAGACTTACAGCATCATCAACATTGGCACCGGCTTCCTTGCCGATATTCGTGCCAACCTTCTCGGCGTTGTTTGTACCTGGGAGCTTCTCGCGTGCCTTTTCAGCGTCGACTGGAGTGGGGGAGGAGAGTCAGCTCGATGTTCCGAGGCAATTTGTAGCATTGGGGAAGTTTGTCAGACAGGGTACGTACTTCTCATTTGGTGCTTTGCTTCTGAAGGACTGCCGCCGGCAGAGTACAAGTAGTAACCGCCTGCGCCCGCCGCAGCGAGAGCCAGATACAATGGACCCCGGTTCTTCGACATGGTGTGTTGTAGTGTTGGAAGGGGAGGGGAGGTGAAGATGTAGAGGGTGTGATTGAAGTAAATGCTGAGGTTGGTAGGTCGGGGTATCCTTGGTTTTATAGGTAGTTCTCAAGACCGGGGAAACGAGTCGACTATGACGTCTTGTTCTCCTTGTCCGCATGTACTAGAACTTGCCTCTACCTTTTATTTTTCTCTTTTTCTTTCTTTCTTTTTTTTCTCTCCCAGAGCTTGCTTTCTCTATGACCTACCCATTGTCCATTGAATCTCGTTCAATAATTATTCCAATATCAATCCCCTTTAAATGTCTACAGTGATGTTTCCAACACCGTTCATAGAAACGTGCAGGGTTACAAGTGGAGACAACTTCAACCTTGGAAGGCCCAGCCCCGGAAAGCTAAACTTCCCGTCGACGTCACCTGCAAGTCATTGCTGCCTCATTCCGGTTCTGGGGGTTTCTTACTACTATACACACTATATGGTGTAATATACTTTTTCTTACATCTATGCTAAAGCTATGGTGACAGGTTGTTCCCATCTTGTACTCCGCATTTTTACAGGCTCACCGGCCCCTCCATTCTCAAGGGTCTATGTGTGATCGTTTACGTCTTTCAAGTATAGGTTTTTACATGTAAAACTGTAAGGAGAAAGGCAGTATCAATGCATTCCAGTCATATTCAGATCATAACAGACATCAAAAGTCCTCATAGTTGTAGTCCGTTAAAGCATCAGGCACGATCCATCCCAAAAGATATAGTAAGACAAAAAAACGAAACGAGAAGGCGAGATAAGGAGGCAGAGAGAGGGGACCTTGGAAGGGACTCGAGATCGAGATGGGAGAGATGAAAAGGCTGCGGAGAAAGAGAGTGAAATGCAACAATCAGTCACAGCGCAGACCACCAAAAATGAAAGAATCAAAATGGTATCGTCATGCATATGACTCCATCCATACAAAACTTCCCATGCGAACGCCAGGATATGCGGCTCAGGACTAAGAACTCATCCGAAAAAGATTGCCATCCAGAACCATCCGAAAAAAAGATCATGAACACAAACATAAGACTCCCGAACACAAGTAAAAGAAAGATGGGCTATATGTCCCGGTCATGTATCAGTCGTCATCAAAGTCGTCAGGTCATCAAGGGGTTCGCTCTCGTATGATGACAAGTGTAAGAATCCCCGAAATATATAGCGAGAAAGAAAAAGAATTGGAAAGCCGAGAAAGTCCAAATGGGCTGAATGTTCCAAAACTGGAAGTAGAATGGGCGGAAAGAGTGGTTGATATGGGAGTCCGAATAGACGAGATGGAATGCCAAGTATACATAATGATGATCGCTCTCCAGCTAATTTCAGGGAGCGAAGATGACTTTTCAATATGTAGAATGATGTAGAATGGGTGAGCTTTGTCCAGACAATTTACAGAAATAGCTTAGCGGCTCCTTTGTTCTCGCTTGTGGCGACGGCGACAAGAGCCTCTAGGCGACCCATGCCCGAATTTCGGGCAGGGGAGTCTGAGAAGACGTCGGGCCTGGGCTCCCGGTCGTTGTGGGATTCGTAGCCATCCGCGTGGGAGGACTGACGGCCACATATCTATGACGGCGTTAGTAACCAGCGCGATAGCCGCCCGTTCGAACAGGAGTTCCTACCGGTTGAGGGTGATCGGAAGGCAAGGAGGAATCATCAGATTCGATATATCCGCTGCTGTGCACAATCGCGGGATGATACTCAAGCGATGCGGTGGATGGGGTATGGACACCCTCGCTGCTACTCGAATCTTCGGGGGAAGTTCGCGTGCGGCTCCCCGTTGAGAGGCTTGGGCGATGTCCCCGATACTCTTCAGGGCTTCTTTCGGCCGTTGGGCCGAATGCAGGCTGGTAAGATGATGATGGGCGGGAAGAGACATTCTGGAGTTCTGCAAGGGTTTGTTGGCTCCATTGAGAAGCAGATGCAGTAGAAGGACGTCGGTCCCGGATATCGAGTCCGGTCAGGTTATGATGCAAAGACATATCCCAGGATACATGGCCTCGTCGATGACCAGGGCCGGAGATGGGAGGTGGTGGACGATGGGCTGGCTGTGTGTAATTGAACCCTGATCCAAAGCCTGGGTTGGGCGGTGGACGATGCTGGCCATCAAGCTGCATTGGGCTGGTTTTCCTGGTGGGCGGGGTCATCGGCCGTTGGACAACCTTGTCAAAACTCTCAATGCCAGGAAGCCGGGGCGGATGCTCGGTCGAACCGTTCGCGCCGAATGAGGCCGGGACATTATCGGGCGTATGATATTGGTTCAGGCCACTAGTTCCAGGGCGTGGAAACCCTGTGTATGACGAAGGGTGCCACGTTCTCCTCCGCATCTCCGCCTCAGCCGCGCTTAAGGTACCCTCATCACGAGATACAGAGTAATGTGTGCTAGTGGGGCTCGCGAATACCCCAGCAGCATTTTGATAAGCACCGGCGGGGTTGTGATATCCCGGAGGGTATGCGTTGCTATGCTGTGCGAGGAAAGGGTTGCTACTCGTTGGCACAGAAAGACGACGGGCGGCCGTCTTTCCTTCCCAGAACCCATGTGTTGTACCAGACATGGGTGAAGCAAATTGAGGGCTTCCACCAGCAGCAAACATATTAGAGGGGGTGTATGGTGATCCAGCTGTCGAGGGACCAGGAACGCCACGGACTTGACCTGGAGGTGTGCTCGGAGGTTCTCCCATCGAATCCATTGCCAGTCGGGATCGAGCTGCGGGGTCGTTGGCCATGATCAATGGCGGGGGGCGTCGTCGAAGTTCTGGAGGTTGACTGTATGTCGAAGTACTGGACGCAATACTCGAAGTTGATAAGTTCCGGCTATGACCTCGGGTATGACCGCCAATACTGCCTCCGGTGCCTGCGCGCGCCCGGCCTGGTGGCCGCACTCTATCTGTACGGACCTGACGCTGGAACCGTGTGCCTGTGGCCGCTAGCGAATCCCCGGGAATTTCCTCATTGACATGGACCGTTTGAGCATGCTGGCGAAGGTTGTCGAGTCGGGAAAACCGCCGAGAGCAGTGGCACTGGAAGGGACGTTCACCGGTGTGTTTTCGAATATGGCGAGCTAGATGTTCACTCCGCGTGAAGCTCAGATTGCATGGAGGGAAAGAGGTGCAGAAGAACCGTTGACCTTTCTTCTTTTTCGAGGGTGGTGCGTTGCTCCCTACGTTTTGATCATGATCGGAATCGTCTTGTTCTCCCTCGGAACCATGCATCGGTTCGTCAGACGTTGAGGGGGTTCGAGTGTGGTGCAAGGTTGTGCGGGATGAAGCGTCGCTACCGCGGCTTTGGTGTGAAACTCCGTCCGGAAACTTCTCCGTCGACGAAACGTCCGGTGTGGCCGGCGCACCATTTGAGATCGCACGGGGTGTAGCTGCTCCATCCATCGCGTGGTCTTCAGGGGCCGAGTTGTTGACAGGGAGAAAGGAAGCCATGTCGACGTAAGAGGGTGGGAGGCGGGAGTGATGTCAGGTCTTCGGAGAGCCAAATGCGAATGTTCCTGACCAGAAGCCGACAATCCGATCGGAATAATCACCCCAGAACCAGTTGGGGCTCTATATGTCTCTATGTCGAGTCGTAAAAACCGCAGCGCTACGGGGAAGTCGGACGGGATCAAGACTCGGAGTCTGGCCGGATTGACTGTGAACATTTGCGCAAACTCAGTAACCTGGACACTACTCGAGGCAGGAAAAATAAAAATAAAAAAAAAAAAAGAGGGAAAAAGAAGAGCAAAAGAGATTAGAAGTTTCAACACGTACGATTTGAAAGTGCGCTTTGGAAAGAGAAAGAGGGGCGAAAATAGAATGTGAACTAGGATCCCAAACGCAAGGGCGGGGAGAGGTCAAGAATGTAAGAAAATAAGAGAAAAGGGAAGGTCGTTAGCTGATCGCGATCATCTCTGAAGTATTTCCAGAGAGGAGAGTAAGATCCGATCAGCCGAAAGAAAGCCAAAAAAAAAAGGAGTATATATGCAGTATATACTATAAAGGTTATAAAAGAACAGAAAATGGTGACGATGAGAGAAGAAGAAGAGGCTCGGGAAGCGAGGGGCAAAAAAGGCGAGTAAAAGAAGAACAGGAACTCAACAGGAACTCAAAGGCCTTTCCGGGGCTACCGATGCGAATCATTAAGTGTTTCACCAGATATCCGCGTGTCTCCATTTTATTCAAAAGGCACCAGGCACCTCCATGATTCATTAGTGACTTGACTTGAACTTAAGACTTGGACTTGAGTGGCTTGAAGTCTAGACCTCTTCTCTATATACATATGTATAGATATACCTAGGTATGTAGCAATGTAGCAATTGTATGTGAAGAAAAAGTAGGTTAAACCCTCGAAACTGGTTGACGTTAACACATCTCAGACCCTGGAAATAGGCACTGCCAAGCCTCGATAAGTTTGGTTCTTGGGGAGAGGAAAAAAGGTCGAGACTCTTTGGAGACTCTTATGGTGGGGATCCTTAGGGTTAACGATATACTCAACCACCTGGACATCCCCTTGCATTGCGATGTATCGCACCTCGTCATACTCGTTGGTTACGCGGTAGGGGAAAGAGTTCCGAATGGTCCGCCCCGATACGAAGTCTTCATAGAGAATTCTCCTTTGCTCGAGCCCTCTGATCTCACATTGGTCCGAGCCCGTGATAATGTTAGATAGACTGCGGGGGATGATAAGAAGATCTCATTCCCCTACGGAGTACATTCTACAATATACATTTTATGCATTCTAGAACATACCTCTTTTAATATGTATATATTACTTACTAAAGGAGGAAAATAATATAAAAGAACTCGTCACTTACAACCTTGGAAAATCCGGTAGCTCCGTCGAAACCGCATTCAGGCAACTCCTCATCTGAAACTTTCACCCCCTGGGACTAAGCCCGTTGGCCCATCGTGCCTGCGTCGCTGCTAAACTTTCCCCCACTTCCCTCGAGAACTGCAAACGGCAATTCCCATGG
Source organism: Penicillium flavigenum (assembly GCA_002072365.1). NCBI lineage: Eukaryota > Fungi > Ascomycota > Eurotiomycetes > Eurotiales > Aspergillaceae > Penicillium > Penicillium flavigenum. The sequence goes on from MLQL01000025.1 coordinate 375,984, forward strand.
AATCCATTGCTGTACAACATCTTCAGATCCCTGGTTCCCATATACTCTAATGTACTCTATTCACTTCACTTGGGCCTTGGGGTCGAATACCTCATCAGAAACAGAGATGTGACGCCACGGCCGATGTGGATGATGTGCTTATCCCCATGTGCTTAACTGGTTTGACCTATATTGGAATCAAAAATTCAGATGTACGGAGTGCCGCATTGGCCCCAGATCGGCCCCATGGGAGTTCGGTTATGATCCAGCGAACACGATTGGCGGGGAGAAAGGAGGCGATATTCACTATTCTTCCTTGGAGACATGGTTCCCCTCCTCTTGAAAGTGCGGTATATTAATCTACATTACGTATATATAGTTTGCGAGATATGATTCGGGGATGTGAAGAGGTGCTATAGCTGAAATTGGGTGAAGATGGGGCTCCTGCCGCTAGTCAAAATGATCGACAGTTAAGTTGACGTCGCCCACGGGAGAAGTCCCAGTACGGAGAAATACAATATGTAACTCATGTATATCCATTTACACCGTGGGGGCCGAAGAAAAGGAATAGATAGATCGTCGCTACAAAGACCCTACAACGTACTCCGTAGAAGAGGGGAAAAACCAAGACGGGTACCTGTAGGTACATCTGCAGGGCTGACAGAAAGGCGCACGGCCAAGTATAACCAGGTACCAAACTGCAGGGCTTATCGATAAACCTGAATTGTAGCCCTGCCCAGATGGAAGGATCGGTGGATATGACGTCTTTGACTTGGGACAACTCCAGAGCGGCTAAAACTTCCACCTTCCAAGCCTTCCCATCATTGATATATTTTTTTTCTTTGTGTGGTAATACTCCGCCTCCCTTTTTTCTCACCCCCTGGAGAGGCGATCCGTTTGCCTTTCTAGCGGTCTGCTTATCTGACTGGTCATTGACCTTTTACCAGTCCAATCATAGGCCACACTCTGCATCTCATACCAGGTCCATCCATGTAAATTGTACCTGATTATGTGTCGTGCGTACCTGTGCCACGTAGGAGCCGCCTTATAATACCAATATGAATTTTAAATAATATTATATTAATAGATTTCTGTTTGGTTATATTATATAGTAGTATCTACTCTGGAGTGAGAAAGATGGTATGTACACATCATCAAAAGCATCAATAAGCCCTATCGGCCATAGACATCAACCCAACCCATCCCACACACTTTGTACATACAAGTACTAGCAGGAGGCTGAGAGTCCAAATTCACATGTGAATTCCAGACTGGATGAAATGGACAAAGCGCACAATCTCTGTATCCATACCGATGCCATTCCCCCAATCTAATTGGGCCCCAACCCCCCTCCTCAGCAACTGACATGCGTCTGTTCCCCTCTGCATCCAGGAATTGAGTCAACATGCAGTGTGCACGCCAACTCCCAACCACTTTCAGAACTGCCTAGAGATTCCCACCACTGTGGTGCACCTTGTGGGAGTCATCTGACTCCTCTGGAACATCCACCGCGTTCAGGTACTTGTACAACGTACTTGCAGATGTAGATCTATCCGATCTATCCGCTTATCTGCGGTACATCCCAATTTCTATAGATATGCATTTATGTATAAGGATTATTTTCCGATGTTCGGAGGTTTTTGCTTTGGATTCTGTGCGAGCTGACAGATTGGGTCCCGATAACCTGGTGTTAAGTTGATCGTTCCAGGGTACCTACTGGTTTCTTTGTCCCTAGTCAGGTACGCTAGTCATTTGCACCTTGGCTTTGGGCGCGGCTGGTTGCTGGTACCTGGAACTTGCGTGCCTGGGTGCTGGGTGTTTGTTGCTTCCAAGGGTCTGTCGCCCATGGTACAACAAGGTTCAGATATTTAGAGTAGTCGTTGACTTTAGCAGCTGGGAGGATAGGTAAGGATGTTTATAGTTATGAAGTAGCTGGAATTATTCCAGGGTTGAGTACATAAGGATGCTCAGGGTGAATAGCAGACCAAATGTTTAGAATGCCTCGTTTGTAAGAATGATCACGGATTCCGTTTGTAGCAACTATAGTCGGTGAAAAACCAAGGTCTGAGATTATGATGTTGACTCTTCGTTTGCATAGAGTAGGAGAGTCTATTAGTTCATTTTCCGAGACATATTAGTCGTCCACATTCAAATTCTGGCTCAAATAAGCATATCCATGTGTATATAATGACAGGGAAGCTCCTGCCTTCTTCTCTGCTCTTCAGCTCCAACTCACTTTCTTCCTCTTTCATCTTTCCCCTTTCCCGACCTCTCTATTCCCTCTCCCCATCCTCCTCCCCCTTCATGCCCTTCTCCTGATCAAACTCCATGTCTTCATTCCCCTCCTCTCCCCACAGGTTGTCACGTCATGTGCCCCTGGAACCAAAACACCCCTCTGAGGCAGCGAGCAACTACTGTGCCGAACACCTTATCTATGAAATTTGCAAGGCAAGTATCAATACGAAAGCCAATATCCCGAAGCCAAAGTCGAATCAAAAGTCGAATGTTTTGTACCCAGACTTGAATTCCTCTACCAGCTCTGTCACAGCTACCCAGCTAACAGGAGGGATGAGTCAGGACCCAAGCGGACAGGCACATGAACAGTGAATTGTGTCTTCCTTTGCAGTCAGATGATTGCAGTTGTTTTAACCTTCAAGCCCTACCAGACACACCGTTCGTAGGCAACAACAGCTACGATGGATTCTTCTACCTTAGCTACCTCAACCATGAGTCACACTGATTCTTCGCCTCCTCTTGTCTCGCACTCCGTTTCTTCTCTTCATGCTCTTCTGTCCAGGCATCTGACGAATTTTGAGCCACTATGAAAACCGGAATAAGAATTCGCCTTTCAGCGAGTCCGGCAGCTTGATATCGATCTGCTGTGTTTATCAACAATGATCATAGTCACCATGTCATTCATCGACGACCTTCCCCATCATGACCAACGACAGTAAGGCGACTCCACAGGCAACGCCCACTGATATCATGTACACCATCTTTGACCCGTGAGTCTGTGGTATCAGTCGTTCTCTCATTGTTTATCCCAGCTGGCGACAGAGTTATGGCAAGAATATTCATCTACGGGACATACGGTGTTTGGTTACAACTTTGATCTGAATAAGACTGTTTCTGGTGAGTCCGTTCGATGAAGCACGACAAGGTAGATTCTCGGATGTCACGACCACAACTAGAGTAAGTTTCATGGACGTCACTTTGGAGGATCTTTCTGACGTATACTTCTACGGATTACCGCTTCGAATGCATTGTCTCGCATGATTTGGATCGACCATCGAAACCGCTAGGTGGTCTATGTCACTCGAATCTGTGACTTGCGACTCCCAAGACGGACTGCTTTTCACGTCTTGGATTGTTGCATGGAGGCTCGTTGCTGGGCTTATTTATTCTGCTACTCAACGAACAGATGGACCTCCGAAAGCCGGGAAGTCCTTCCAATCCGAATCCACCATGCCCTCATTTAACCCTGAAAGCAACAGAAAAGGGGGAGAAGATCTACAAGCTATACGAAAAACTCGTCTCTTCCTTCTTCTAGTCGAAGGTCCACTCTTAAAGCAGACCCTTATCAGAAAACCTGCGGCTATGAGGACTGCATCAGCTCTGTGTGTGACGGCTCAAAATTCTGCCATAAACACTTCCTTAAGTAGACGCCAGACCTCCTTGGTTTCCAGATTGATGTTCACCATATCGGAAACTGGAATACTGTCCGCGCCATTGGATTCTATTATTCTGATGATTCTGGCCATTATCGAGAAAGCAGTTTCTTAGTAGTGGCGCCCCGCGCAAAGGCCAGAGTCATCATGATGATGGAATCCGACGGCAAGGCTAGTATCCCGACTTCCAATGTTGTGAATATCGACCTGAAACCAAGGAGGTCTGGCGTCTAGGTCAGAATGGGTTTATGGCAGAATCTCGAGCCCTCCCACACAGTGTAGATGCAGCTCTCATGGCTGCACGTTTTCTGACCAGTATCTGCTTCAAGGGTCGACCCTTCGATTGGAGCAGACGAACTTTCCTCTAACTTGTAGATCTTCTTCCTCCGCTGCTTTGGAAGGGGCGAGAGTGCTCGGTTGTTTTGCTATATATAGTGAGGAAATCGTCGCGCCTCTCTGCAGTGGCAACCTGGCGGCAAAAAATCGGTCGAGACAGGGTGCGACCAAAAGTCGATACGGGAGCGGAGGTCCTCTAGCTGATGCCAAACCTCGCTCATTATGCTAATAAAAGTATGGTCCTTTGCTTTCTCTTCCCCGTTGTATGGTGGGCTAGCAGCCCAACAGAAGCTTTCTGTCGCTGATTAGCATCATGGCCTGCAGTATTGCCCACCTCCCCATGACTTGGTATTCCTCAAGCGTGCATCCTGTCTTGATCATTTCTTCTTCTCCGTCTTTGTGGCCAAGTTGCCGGTACAGAGGGGCGCGATGAAGAAGGCGATGATTCCCCCACGATATACTAGGGCAAAAGAAGTCCTCCCATGTGCTGCGTTGGGCCAGAGTGGTCCATTGGCTTTTGCAGCCCTGTTATAAATACCGAGAAGTAGTCGAACTGTGAATTACATTTCCAACCTCGATGGTGCACACTGTCTCATGGGTGCTGCCCCAAAAATCATTCTTGCTGGAAACTCGTTGCAAAAGAAGGGAGTCTGTCAGTATCCCTCAGAAGGAGAGGCGTGTGCCTGAATCGACCATGGAAAACTGCCAGGCCATATCTATCGTTTCAACCCTCAATTTTCACTCATCCATACGAGCCTTATGTCTTCATTTCATCCCTCCCCTCCGCCTTTTACGGTCCTCCAACTTTTCATCTTCTCCTTGACAATCATCTTGGCCATCATGCCGAAGCCTTTGTCAACTCGCCCTTCAAAACATCGTCACGGCTTCTGCGATCATGAAGAGGAAACTTAATACAATCTAGAGCATGTTGAGATCATGAGCAAACGGGCTCAATGCATTCTGAGTGCAAAAGCCCAAGCACTCCAACTTGCCGTACTACGACAAAATGTCGTTCTCCGATTCCATTCCGGAATATGCCAACTTTATTTGCAGTTTGGTCAGTCAGATGAGTCGGAGAACGACATTTTGATACTCAGACAACGCTCTCTATGTCCCTTAAGCTGGGGATGTGTTGGCCTCAACATGCATGATCTGGTTTGAGAGCCATTCGTGGATTTCAGAAAGTCCGCTGACATCCAAATGCGTTTTCGAACACGATGATTTGGAACTGCGTTGTCTGAGTACCAACTTGAGAGATGGAATTCACAAGAGTCAATTCCATATGTCTGCCAGCACTGTTCGAAGATCGGAACGTCCTGGGAGCGATAGGCGTGGTGGCCATGGTGGCCAGAGTGGCCCGCTGAGTTGTCGATGAAGTCGATGAACTTTGTCAAATGAGAATCGATGATGATGGGACTCCTATGTGATCTGGTTCCACGACTGGGATGAAGTGTTCGGAGTCTAGGTCGATCAATATGGCGCTAAACTGAGGAAAGCGCCATTTTCACAGGGTGCCCTTTCGTTTGACAGCATAGAGACAGGCTGAGCGATTCTTCGGCCTAGAGAAGCTTGCAAATCAGGCCCGAGTCTGGAATTCAGCATCTGAATTGACTCAAAAACAATATCTGTCATTGCGAGTACTTACTATGACAAAAAGCGACGAGAACCAGGCAGATCTTGATACTCTAGGTCCCGGGGACGGTTCACACCGATGCACACCAGTGGCTAGCCCGAATGGAGTTTCAGCTGCATTTACTGCTTGGAGTGTTTGCGTCTTTTGGTATTCGGTGTTCCTGGGTTGCGGTTAGCTTGCTGTGCCGTGCCTGATGGCATTCGCCAGCCAAATGAATCCGACATCGCGACCACCGATTCACTGCTGTTGCCATACGAAGTGCCCCAAAACGGCAGCTTCTGAACGTCAGTGTGCCGATTCCACATATCGACGCGGATGACGTTGACGCCAGCGCCCTTCACCATCAAAGTTCGTGAAGGGAAGGAAAGAGTAGCAAAGGCTGAGCCCTACTACTCCCTCGCGCTTCGTCACACACAAAGCTGACGCAATCACTTCACACGAGATTGCGGTGAAAATCGCCGCCGGGATACCCCGAACTTTCTTTGTGGTCGACGAGATGAGAATCGGCAACACTACAGGGCCAGGTCGTACTAGCCATAAAAGCAGACCGACGGCAGCCCAGGATTACCATCCAAAGATGGCATTATGATAGTGCCAAGGCAGAGATCGAAAATGTCCAAACCATCGAGATCATCAAAAACAGTGAAGGTGACAAAGTCACAGTGGCCGGTGGCCCACTCCTCATTCCCTTCCATCTTTTTTTCTCAGACCTGCAGAACCTCTTAGGGAAAACGACATACTCATTGATGAGCAGGAGCTCAAGGAGATTGCCCAATTAATCTGGGAAATGCAGTTCTCGGGTTGATGTCCTCACTTTGGCTTTGTCTATCTTTATACTTTGTCTAGTTGTGTTGCGTCTTCTGCATCTTACAGGACACATGCTTGAGGGGAGTGACAAAAAGAGACAACTGTGCAACAGAGGGACAAGCTTAAAAATGGCAAGGGGGCAATGTGGAACGTGTGCATTAAATACTTGCTTCTTCTCAAACCTCTCCATTCTCCGGTTCTTCCTATATATAATTCCTCGGCGGACTTCCACCTTGGAGTACAGCAGTGGATCCTGGAAAAAGTATTTGATTACACCGAGGAGCACCAGGAAACGTCCTGACCTGAGACGAGTATTCACCGGTTCCCCTGCTGGATTTGGCGCAGCAACCGCAAATCAGGGACGCCCTACGCATTATAGCATGCTATGTGGTGATATTTATCCATATATATGGAGACATGCAAGCATGGAAATCCGAATGGAAGCATGCACGCCTGGGAAAATTTGGAAGGCGACAAACTTGCACACATGCGGGAGGAAAGGCCCGTATGGCGAACACGAAGAGCATACAAAAAGAGGAAGAATAAGCGTTCACATGGTTCCGATCTTAGGAACTTGTTTCGGCCGAGTCACTTGGTGATGAGACGCAGCGTGTCGAGACTATCTCCCTCTATTTAGTCCCTCGGCCGATCAATATTCAGTTGTTCTGTCGACCTGCTTATTGCGTGTGTCAACGCTTCTTTGCGGGCTTTAATTCCCACAACTTCATCATGGCAGGCGCTGCTGTAAATATGCAAGGCCACGGAAGAGTCATACAGGAGGTAGACATTCTGCTCCATAGCGCCCAATGATCTCTCTCTAATTACTCATTACAACTTGCTATCATGTCTTGTCATCTCCCACAGTAGCATTTTTAACATCAGGTATAGCCCGTAGCCCGTACAAATATAGGAAACTCCCGCGATCCGAGTATAAAACACGTGTTATGCAACATTTGCTCGTGGTGAAAACGCCCTAGACCCCCAAGTTGATTTTTATGCAAAAAGATGCCTTCTGCCCCTCTTACCAGGTTCGAGGGAACCTTCCCGACCCTGGCGGATGATATGAAAAAGCAATGCATTGAGCAGTACGGGCTCCCAAGAATTTGGCAATTGTTCGAGAAGATACATATATTTGTCATTAGAGTAGTCAATCCTTGCGGTTGACATGATCTATCTCGCACCAAAATCGAATCTCCCTTGCGAAGATTCGGTAATATGTACACAATGCTTGCAACAGCCCCATGCATCACCGCCCCAGAGGACCAACAACCGAGCCCACCATCACGGCAGCTTCTCGCTCCCAGTTTCCAACCACCACCGTGTCGGTTCCTGGTCGACCCTTTTCAGCCAGCAGGCTGGTAGCAGACACCTGAGACGCACGGAGCACACACTCCTTCATTTCGACTCTTAGTCGATCACGGTTGGATCGCAATGTGCGGGCAGAGACACCGCCTCTGTTGACGATTTCCTGGACACGCGGAGCAAGAGACGAGGCGAGGGAGCGCCAGTAGTAGGAAGGAAGTGATGAGGTGTCTAGAGCTTGGAGAAGAGGCTGTAGGAGATTAGATTTGTTTGAGGCTGTTGTTTCGGGTTCGGTGCCGGGTTCGCCGGTTGTGGTAGCGGAGGCCAAGAGAGGATGTGGTGGTGGGCGGAGGTTTTTAAGGATGTTCTCCAAGGCGACTATATCTTGGCATCGTGCGGTGGTGTCGGCGAGAGCTCGGTCCATGGTTGGGAGTTGGGTAAGAGCCCGGGCGAGGGAATTTACGGATGTCATGATCGCGGTGTGCATGAACCCTTGTAATGTTGATAATAAGAGCTCGGGCTTGTAGTCGGCTACAGTGATGGTCCCCTTTGGCGGAGGCGAAAGAAGATATAGAGTTGTGGCGGCGGTTGACAGTCGTGCTCGGGCATCGCGGGCTTGTTTATAGCCAGATGGCATGGATGACTGGCCATTGGTGTTTGCCGAGTTCGAGGACAAAAAGAATCTGTTGATGGTCTGCTGCGCTCTCGACTTGATCATGTTCTCTGCGGGGATGACGAATTCTCCGCGTAGAGTGCGAATAACCTTCACTCGGTCCAAACCATAGCCTTCCTCGCCCTGTGTCGTGGCCGAGAACATTTCTCGCAGATTCAAAATCGTGTACGCTGCTCGTTCCAATGCGCGGAAGCCATCTTTTCCAGCTGATGGTGATGCTGCTCCATCCGGTCCTGCTGAGGGTGTCGGCCCTGTTGCACCTCGGCCTGTAATTTCAGAAACCTGGCTCTCTAACTGCCTGCCCAGGGTTAAGCAGCGCGTAACAGCTCTTGCTAGGCGGACAGTCGCAAGTGAGTTTTCAGCAGCAACACGGGCTTCGTCGGCTGCTTCCCATTTTTGTATAACCTCCTTTTGGAGACGCTCGTACCCTTGAGTCACAGAAGCAACCTGTGTCCCTGATTCTTTCAAGATACTATCAGCGGCAGCAGTTTGGCTTCGGGTGTGTGAAAGCAATGGGAGTGCTGATTTGGTTGTCAATGTATGGATGTGTGTGTCGATCTCCTGGAGATCAAAGAGCACCCGTGACAATGGTGTGGACAAGTCCAGCGGAGTATCTGTTGCATTGTTTGTGCTTGTCACCAATGTATTGGCGAATGAAGATGGGGAGAAGTCTGGATCTAGGAAGGCCTCATAGTCTATGTATGACGGATCTCCTTCCGCCATGATGGATCTAGACGTGTCCAATGTCTATCTCAATGAGGCTGCATAGAAGAAAAAGAGCAATGGAGTAACTAGAGAACACTTTTCGAGCCAGCCAATCAGGGGCAAGTGATGTGCAAAATGATATGTCTTCAATGCAGCTCTCAATGTTTTGACATCGACTTGGTTATTGGAGGAGACCGGAGAGGGATATTGGCCTTGGAGATAGGAAACCCACATGGCCGATAAGGGTCACGTGTTATTCCTTAGTCATCTTATACATTGCCAGTAGATGCAGGTGATGAGGCTATTAATGACTATGGATGATACTATAAAGCATAAAATATGAGTGATCAAGGACACATAATGGACCCAGCCTATCCAGATTATAATAAGTACATATAATGTGGTTATGCAGGCAATCTAGATTTGGAGGCAGAGAAGCAATATCGGAGACCTTGACCAATCGTATAATCTTATAATCTTATCCCAATGGCACGAGATACCTCTAGAGCCAATAGATATTCGACTTGAAATCCAATGTAAATCCAAATGCATTCAGATGCATTGGCATTGTCTGTATATTGCCAGCGCCTTCCAACGACAGAGCGGGGTCTCCATAGATAAGAAGTTCGGAGGCAACCCCGAGTACCGGACATGAAATCAACTCTCGACATTTAAAGGCACAATTCCTGAGATAATACGTTAAACCACAAATTCTCCGTCATGTCATCTACAACAGTAACGCAGCAAGAGCAGTCCGTTCGCCTGACCAACGAAGACCAACTGCCGCCACTACCACCAGCGGCAAATGATGCATCCTTCCAGGGTCTGGCTCGCGGAGGCCGAAATGGCACCCTGAGACTCCGTGGTATCCCCACATTTTCAGATCTGACCGAGAAACGCAAGTGGATGAAGGAGCATATGGCTGCTGCATTCCGGTACTTTGGCAAGCTAGGGTATGGGGAGGGTGTCTCCGGGCACATTTCGATGCGAGGTAGGTGTAACCCTTTCTTTGAAATGGAATATTGTTATGGGCGACCAAGAGTATTCTGACGGCTTGCAGACCCAATTCTCAAAGACCATTTCTGGATGAACCCGTTCGCCAAGCACTTCTCGACTATCAAGGCTTCGGATCTCGTTCTTCTAGATGCTGATGGATATGTTGTCGACGGCGGAGCTCAACTACCTGTTAATGAAGCTGGATTCCTGATTCATTCAGAGATTCACAAGGCACGTCCAGATGTCGTGGCCGCGGCGCACACGCATGGTATTCATGGAAAGACGTGGAGTTCATTTGGAAAGCCTATCGAGATGCTTACACAAGGTTAGTGGCTTTTCCTTTTCTCTTCAGGTCATATCGAGGGTTTGAACCTGCGCTAACGAGCTGGATAAAGACGCATGCAACTTCTTTGGCAGACTTGGTGTTTACGAAGACCATGGCGGTATTGTTCTGTCAGCGGAGGAAGGAAAGGCGATTGCAAGGGCATTGGGAAAGGAAAATATTGCATGCATCTTGCAAAACCACGGGTGAGTCGATTTTCGCCGTTGCGTTGTGTATGCGTCTAGTTCTCTCTGGCTAATTCGAGTCTACTCATGTACAGCCTCCTAACTGTCGGTCGGACTGTTGATGAAGCAGCCATCCTCTACTCCATGCTGGAGAATGCTTGCCGGTCACAGCTTCTTGCTGAAGCAGCAGCAGCCAATGGTCTTCCAAAGAAGATCATCAAGGATGATGCGGCTAAGTTTACCGCCGATGCTGCCCAGAATCCTGTAAGTGGAATGGATATGTTTGCCCAAGTGCTGGAGAACATGTACTGACAATTTCTAGCACAATTTCTACACTGAGTTCCAGCCTGAGTTTGATTTGCTTGTCGAGGAGACAAACGGAAGATTTCTCCAGTAAAGTGTGGACAGTATATATGACAATTCCGATTCGGTTCAAAGCTCTTTTAAATACGTAGCCTATGCATTCTCTTAAGGTTTAAGATAATGAACACACAAGCTGAACGATAATACCAGAACCACTTCTTACTTTGCAAGGCTGTCGCGAAGGAGACGAGTTCAAAGGGCCAGTATACCTAGGAAGTCGAAAGAGCAAATCATCGACCACAATATTTGACCATAAGATGTTGAATGAAGGCGCTGTGAGGCTGTATTGACTTCGGACGATCCTCTAGTCAATTAGTACATAGTATCTTCAAAGTGGACAGCACAAGTTTTCGCTCAGTCGCATTTGACCTTCGTGGGGATGGATACTGGTCTATGTTCCTATTCAAGAAGTAGAGATTATACACGAATTTCTTTTTATATAGCTCGTCGTATTGTCTGACTGAGTAAAAAGGTACAACCGTAGCAGATATTAATGTAACAGGAATCGAACAAAACGAATATGGAAATCAATTCCTTCGGAACAAACGCCGTCTATACAGATGCAACTGCCGCAAGGGTATACAAAATGGAAGAGATGCACCAAACAGTCCATGGTAGACCGGAGCGTAAGAAGGAAAAAAGGTATAACAGACAGCAAAAAGTCGTTCATAGCCCCAACGGGGAACATCAACGATGGGGCGAGGGTGCGAGGGTGCGAGCGGGCACGGGTTCATACAGCATGCTCGCCCGTGCGCTTCATATCATCCATTTCATATTCTTGCAAGTTACGTTCTCGACCGCGGCCGCGACCAAAGCTCGACTCCTGCTGACCATCGCCGGCAGATGCTTGTGACGATGGGCCAGCCTGTGTGCTGCCACCATGTCCACCAAACTTGATAGGCTCGAGCTCCCGTCTCTGGCATGCCCACATGCCGAGGAAGGTCATCATGGCTGCACTGGCGAATTGAAGTCCCCACCAGAGTAGGTTTGAAGGGAGGGAGTGGGTGTACAAAGTAGTGGTGATGAGGTGGAGGAAGTGGATTGTCAGGGCGAAATCCGGGACCAGCTTTGAGCGGGATACGAAAACAAGTAGGAACATGACGCTGAGTATCCCCAAGAGGAGAGTATAATTAGCCGCTGATCGGAATACTGCTCACGACGTCGAACCAGTGGACAACTCACCTAGTAAAGCAATTCAACAACCACACCAACCCCAGCATCCATCCAATAGTCGTATCACCGCGCAGGGAGTCCCAGCCGAAGACCAGATCTAGAGAAAACGGTGCTCCATAGACAACTGTCGTGAACAAGATGAGCACCGTGGCGCAGGCATAGTATGCAAGCTGTAGCAAGAGGATTTTGCGGACGATCTTCAGCGGAGGGAGTTCGGTGCGCGACCCCGCTGGCGGACGCCGGCGCGCGGACATTAACTAAACAGACGATGGGGGTATTTTCACCCTCGCGAATTTCGTTTCAAGCTCGAGGTGTCAAGGTGGTATTGAGCTCGCCGCTCGAGGCGAGGGTAAGATGGAGGCGTGGGGAAGTGAACATGCAATGCTAGTCGGGAGGGCGTTCCAAGCAGAATCCAGGGACAAAAAGTATCCGGTACTAAAGGCTTCAAAATTATATGTAAATTCCAGAAAGTTGAGTGCGTCGAAAGTGAAAAAGGGTCCGGAGATGGAGATCGCCTGTCTGGGATCAACAGTCTTGGCGGTCACAGGCCCGACCCGCCAACAACTGGGTAACTGCCGTCACTGACATCTTCTGGCTGCACAACTCGCTACAAACCACTGCATTCTCTACTGATTTGAGCTCGACGGGCCAATTTCTCACTCACTCCCTCTCCGATATAATCATCTCTCCGAAATGGGCTGGCTACCTTGGTCTTCCGGCGATTCAAACAAGAACGAAGCCTCCGACGGCGGCCGCATTGCCCCGGATCGAACGAGTCGCGCGCGCTGCTGGGAGGGCCGTGATCGGTTTTTCGCCTGTCTTGACAAGAATGATATCCTGGATGGCATTAAAGATGATAAGAAGGCGCGACAGAAGTGCGCGAGCGAAGTTGCGGAGTTTGAGGCAGCATGTTCACAGAGCTGGGTACGTACGACGGGATCTTTGATCGGATGCTCAGGATTACCAGTTTTTGTTGTTTCCTAGCTTGCTCTACGTTATATCTATTCATTGGCGGATTGCTAACTCCATATTCTTTACGTTTACTAGGTGAAATACTTCAAGGAAAAGCGTGTTATGGAGTTCAACCGGGACAAGACGATTGAGCGCATTCAAAAGGAGGATGCAGCTAAGGTGAAGGAGTTGAAGGAGAAAGGTTGGAATTCGAAATAAGAAGCCAGGGGGACTTCGTCGGCGGTTTTTGTACAATATGTAGCATATCCTCTCTTATCACGTACCTTGATGACCACTCCATTTCGAAGGTACATTGCTAGAAGCCGTAAGCATGGCATGAGTTGATTGCTCAATCCCAATGCCTTGCATTTGCAAGTTGTAGGGTCTAGAACTCGTCGCTGTACAGTAGGGAGAAATTTTCGCATCTGCAATGGAATAGGCCTTCACATGGGCCCTGGAAGATTGTCAAATTGCGTACTAGTACATATATGCACGTACATAGGCAACCTGTGCAATTATCTACAAATATGGAGGACTGTAATTTGCCTGACTCTGGCCACCCTCATAAAGGCGGCACCTAAGACGCCCTAGAAAGCCGTTGGTAGAGGGAATATGGTAGAGTGTACACACACTTAGATACGATAGGAAGAGATGTCATACGTATAACCCAACATGTTCTAGGGAACATCTGTATTATGTCCGAAGGGGGGAAATAAACCAGTAGTCACAATAAGCAAGAGTCCAATGGTTGGAAAAAAACACGTCAACTCCGTCCTAGGTACCGCCTTGCCCTAATATCTACCTAATATCTTACTGCGTTTGTCACATATGAGAAGCAAAGAGCAAAAAGGAAAGAAAAGGAAACGCCTAGTGTTGCAAGAACTGGTTTTTGGCCAGCCAGAAAAAAAGGAACCGAAGCAGAGCACTGAAATCCACCAAGTAAGGATGCAAGAACGCCAGGCTCCGGAAATGAAAAACGACAAGATGAACTTTAAGTTCGAATGAGAATGATAGGGAGTAGGAGAGTCGTGAAATCATTGCTTCCATTTACCCAGGTGCTGCATCAGGTTCTGTACCTGGGGACCGGTAGGTCCCTGGCCCTGCTGCTGTTGTCCACCTAGCCCTTTGGCCAGGAGCGAGAGCAGATTTGGATCGGTGATGACGGGTGCATTTACAGGCTGGAGATTGAAGGGTGGGTGGGGAAGGGGTTGCTGTGCGGTAGGTTGCATAGGTGGAGGCCGATGCGTGTTGGTCAGGAGACTGGCGAGATCGGCCGGAGGTGGGTTTGGTGAGGAGAAGGGTGACTGAGTAGCAGACACGGGCTGAGAGTGGGGAGGCCGCTGGAGCGCCGACAAGAGAGTCGAAAGGCTAGGACCATCCAGCGAACCAATGAGGTTCGCAATGTTGGGTGGATTTGAAAGCGCAGGCAAGCCAGGTGGAGGAACCGGCATAGGTTGTCCTGGAGGGACAATGAAACCTGGATTGGGTGCAAATGCGGTTGGGGCTGCTCCTCGCTGCATCGCTTGGGCTTGGTGGCTCAGGAGCTCAGCGGACATATTAGGCTCGAGCTCAGGGTAATCTATGTGAAAAAAGAGAGATAAGTAAGACGTCGACGAAGAAGCGAACACAGATTGCGCCTACCAAGGAAGCGGACATTATCCAATCCAGCGGTTCGATCAAATAGCTGCAGAGGAATCTTCCGAGAGACTTGATTGGGACGAGAGAGGCGGACAACCGCAAGAACGCCTTCAATAAACTGACGATGCACGGCGGCGCCAAGAGGAATCCGTGGACCAAGCACCAGGACATCCACCCGCAATCCACGGTTGCGGAAAGCGTTCTCTACATGAAGAACGAAGTTTCTTCGCAACGTCAGTGACTTTATCCAAACGGACACCGAGAGATTCAACCCACCTGTCAAGTTCCTCCAGCACGAGGAGCTGCACCTCTGGTACATCTCGCT
Organism: Penicillium flavigenum; assembly: GCA_002072365.1. Lineage (NCBI taxonomy): Eukaryota > Fungi > Ascomycota > Eurotiomycetes > Eurotiales > Aspergillaceae > Penicillium > Penicillium flavigenum. The sequence continues at coordinate 391,040 of MLQL01000025.1, forward strand.
GAGCTCGTCGAGGCACTGGTAAATCCGCTTCACCTTCATAGATACCACGTGGTCTTGGGCTGATGCTGCGGTAACGTCGATCTCTGGAATAAGGAGAGCGAGGAGAACGCGGAGAACGGGAGCGCCTTCGCTCGCGGCGATCAAATCTTTCTGGGCTTCTGTCTCGCGACCGGTACCCATCTCTAGACCCCCGAAAGGGTCGCGGGGAAGGCGATCGCGGCGGGCGATAATCGTCGCGTCTGCTACGGTGAGAAGGTTCATCCCGGAAATCGCTAAATGGAAGCCGATTTGGCTCGTATGGCTTAGGCCGGTCATACCGATCGGCCGGGGCCCGGACGTTGGTTCGCCCAGGAGCAGCACGGCTGAACTCCGGTGACCGGGAACGACGTGGCGGCGGTGCACGGGAAGGTTCGGGTGCTTGAGCGGGTCGGGTCGATCGCTGAGGCTTTGAGATTTCAAGATCTGGGAACGGTTAGGTCTTTGAGAGCGAAATTATTGAGCTATAGGTTCGAGCACTCACGTATCTTCCTGCCCCGCACAATGGCACCCTGTTCAACGTCGAGAGCCGCACGGCAGGAACCCGCCTCTAGAAATTGTATGAAGCCGTACGCCTGCTTGATCGATATCTGAGCCAGTTTGCCGTATTTATGGAAGATATGGAACATGTCTCGCTTGGTGACTCTTTCCGTAGGGAGGTTGCCTGCATATGGTACAACTGTTAGATCGACGAAGAGTAGGTATAAGTCAGGACAATACTGACCAACAAACAGCCTGGAGCCCATCGGAAATCGATCCCAAAGACCTTCCGTCACATAGATTCGTTCGTCGTGCAGGAACTCGTCATATTTCTTTTGGACCTCTGGACCCCATGGCGAATCATCGTCACCAGGCTTGGTAGACCGACCCTGCTTTTCAATACGGCCTTTCTTGGAGGCTACAGAAGGCTCCTGCAGGGAGCCCTGAGATTCAGCCCCAGTAGATGGGGTTTGCGGGAAGGTGGCAATAGGAGCCTCGGCCCCTCCAGGGGCAGTGTTAAATGGCTGAGACTGGGTTTGGGGGTGAATATTACTAGGTTGGGCTGAGTAGGCAGGCGATGCAGTTGCAGCGGCATCATGGGCAGACGCAAGTTGGTGGTATGCCACCTCGCCATTTGGAGCATAATGGGCCTGGATATAATCGTGGCTTTGGGCATGAGGGTGGGCAGGGATGCCCTGGGATTCGAGGGACTCGCCAGCAGGCGCTTGGTGGAGAGACGAGTTCTCAGCCGAAGAAGCGGCGGGAATGGTTGCACCAGGGTTAGGATGAGAAAGATTGTCGAGGAGTTGCTGGAAATTGACACCTCCCCCGTTTTGTCCCACGCGCTCCTCAGCAATTTGGCGGTCCGGCATCCTTGACTGCTCCGGGTGGGCATGATCTACTTCGCTCCCAGTGGCAAAGCCTTCGGATACCGGAGCAACCGGAGCAGGGTGTGAATAAGTGGAATCGGAGTGAGAAAAACCTGAGCTCGGATGGCCGACGCCTTCGGACCCCGACGCTGGTTTGGGAGGGTAGTATGCAGAAGCAATCATCGCATTCTGCATCCCAGGATTCGGCTGCGACCCATGAAAACTACCAGCATCTTGGGTCTGACTCGGTCCCCCCTGACCATCTTTTAATCCTCCGTGCGACCATCCATGTGTTTGCGGGACCTGTTTATACACCGAGCGTTCATAGGTGGTGGTATCGTTGAAGACGGGGTCCATTTGGTTCTCTAAAACTGGGATATTGGATGGCTCGGGGATGTGTAGGGGTCGAGGACTTTCCGGAGTCAGAGTCTTTCCACGAAAGTGAAGCGCTTCATCGGGACTGGGCGTCATGTAGACTTTGAGGAGGTGGTGGTTTCATCTACGGAGAAAAAATGTCGGGGTGAAGAGTTTCCTTGGGAATTTTCGCAATCGCAAGCTAAGGTGGGGCGATGGGAAAAAGATGGGTCGGATTTCTCAGACCTCACCCAGAAGGGAAAAGGGGAATGAAAAGGAAGTAAAATAGGCGATGAAGAAGGGGGAATAGGGAAATAGGTGGGGGGTTCTAGAGGTGCCCAGGTCAGAAGTGGAAAAAGTTTGGTCAGGTGAGTAATTGGAGGCGTTGAGATTCTGGACTTGGAGATATGTCCATCACGAGGGGCGAGCTGGTTTTTATTTTATTTTTTTATGTTTATTTTTGATTTAGCTAGATTCATAGAGAAGAAAGAATATATTCCTACATATGCAGTTTATAGATTATGTAGAGCAATGGTAGATGTACTATAATTATAACCACTCTAACACTAGAACCACTATGGAACTATCTTACATCATTCCACTCTAACCACTTCAATTACTTTAAACACTTTAAACACCTGGGCAATCTAAATCAGTTACTCTAAAAACTATAGCCAAATAAAAGCTTCTGTTACGTACGCTAAGCGGGGCTAGACCTGGCGAGAAAAGCGGCATTGCAATTCTTTAGATGTTTTAATTAGTCACCGCCTCTCCCTTCTTCTCGTATACAATAACTATCTAGGTACAACATACTACCTCATGTATTGCCAATGGCGTATACACTGCTTTCGGGCACACTTGAGAAGATTTGCATCTCAAGCTGACCAGGATGTACAACTAGCCAGGGATTGGCTCAAAACCCTCAATTCCAAGACCATCCCCCGCAACATCTGCGAGGTCTCGTTCAGTCGGTCCAGCGGTCCGGGCGGGCAAAATGTGAACAAGTCAGCGCCCCCACTTGAAGATCAATAGTACTGAATGTTGCAATGCTAACCGGGAAACGGGGGAAATAGGGTCAACTCCAAAGCTACCCTGAAAGTCCCATTGGACGCCTTGCTGCCCTTGGTTCCCCGTCTGATACACCATCCACTACGTGCTTCCCGATATGCCGCCGAAAGAACCCAGTGTCTAATCATCCAGTCGGATGAGGAGCGGAAACGGTCTAACAATGTGGAATCATGTTTTGATAAGCTCTATCAACTATTGGAGAGCTCGGCCAAGGAAGTGATCCCCGGGGAAACATCCCAAGCGCAAAGAAACCGTGTCCAAAAATTGTATGTTTACTCTTACCATGCAAGCAATCTGGCAAATCTAACGAGAAAAAAAAAATTCAGACAAAGGGCTCAAAATGAGGGTCGGATCAAAGACAAGAAAAAACACAGCGACAAGAAAAGTAGTCGTCGGGGAAGCAAATACGATGATTGATAATGATCATGCAAACTACCTGATGATAGCATAGGGACAAGTTCACCAGTGGACCCTGAATTTTGATAATATCCGATCAACGCCTAAGTGCTAAGTACAAAATACTTGGGTATGCTATATGTATGCTACTCCTGTGCCGCGCGCTCTGCATTGCGGACGGTAGCCGCAATAACCTTCTGCAACGAAGGATCCAGGTCCTCTGTTGCCTGAACAGGTTGAAGCCAGTTGATCACTTGGCGTGCGAGGTCCTTGCCCATGGGGTACTCTCTGAGGCGGGCAAGCGAGCTACCAAGCGCCCGCGGGAATTCGGCCGAAGTGAAGGGGATTCCAGCGGTCGGGAACTTGATGTAGCAAATCTGTGTCCGTGGGCTGGAAGGCTTGTTGGCGCGCATCGTCTCAATCACATGCTCCAAAATCTTGCGAAGGCAAGGCGCATCCTGGAATTCCCAAGTCATATCAAAGAACTCCTGACCGAACCGATCATCGTGGTTAAAGTGCTTTGTGGCGGTATCAAAGACGGCGAGCGGGATAGCACCGCTCAGAGCAGGTGTGGAGTTCAGGTTTTGCAGTGCAACCTGGTCTACTTCTCCGTCCGCTCCGTTGCTCGGGTTGATGTCCTCAGCTGTGAGTGATGGGAGCGCAATCATGTCGGCATCGGTGTCGTCGATTTCTGCTTCTTGAATCGGCTTAGGTTTTTGGCTCTCCTCGTCAAGTCCGAGAATCTTTTGGCGAGCAACCACTTTTGCGATGTAGATCAATTCCAGCTTTGCATATTGAATCCAAATTGTCCTCGTGCTCTTGCAGAACCGTAGACCGCGCTGCATGTAACTCCGAGCCTGTGTCATATCTCCGTGATCATCGAGGACGTGCTTAGCGGCATAAACCCATAATTCGGCGCAGGTAGGGTGTAGTCGCAGAGCATCGGTGAAAATCATGAGGAGCTTCTTGTGTGCTTTTTGTTTGCGAGCATATTCAATGTACTGGACCCAGAGGTTGATATCGCCGTGAAACTTGCGTGTAGCTCGGTCGAGAATGAAAAAAATGCGTCGCTGGCCGTTGAATCCTGCCGACCGAATCCCAAGTCGCTTCACCCGCTTCTTTCGCAGCACATCGAGGTTCATTTCGTATTCAGCATAGCGCACAAAATCCACCGGCTGTGCACCACGCGCGTTAAGCTTGTGCTCGAAATCAGATCGTTTTTTAACGATTGAGGTAATTTCATCCTATTTATCCTGATCAGCTGCCATTCTGATGGAAGAACTCCGCTTTGCGGGCTTACCTTGGTGAAAATCTTCTTGCGCTCATATTCCTTGAGCTCAGGCACAGACTTCTCGAGGAAGAATCGAGCCTTATCTGTTGCGGCGGACATGATTGCTGTTCACTGAAGAGGTTAAAAAAAAAAAAAAGTCGGCATCCCGCATCGAAAAAACACCGATCAGCCCCAGAGTGCGCTTAGCCGCATCGGGTTAGCGCAAAGGACTCTCACAAGCACCGAGGGATCCGGACGTTGTTTTCATTTCCCTCAGGGGCCGTTTGCTCGTGACATCTTGTTCAAGTCGTTTTTCCTTTCGTTCTTTTTCTTGACACTCTTTTCTTTCTCAATTTTTGCTTTTTTTTCATTTTATAGGTGCAGAGATTGCCTTTACCTCTGTGCCGCCATGGCTCCCCGATACAAGGACGGAGATGCCGTGGTTGCCGTAAGTTCCCAAGCGCCATGCGATTCGGATCTAGAGAAGCCACTGACTTGACATCTTTGTAGATCAATGGCAAATGGGTCGCGTGGGCTCACACGGTTTTCGCATATGCAGCGTTCATCAGCGCCTTGATTGTCGGCGTTGCTTTGCACTACCACAAGATAGTTCAAAACGAACATTACGGCTACCCCATTGAATGGTTCCCCTCCGTGTCTGCGACCATCGGTGACCGATACCCCGAAAGGTCCTTTTTCCAGGTCTTCATTGCTATTACTTCCGGTCCTCGCTTCGTCCTCGTCTTCCTGTGGTACATCCTGACTGCGCGTCCGAACTCGACCTTACCCAAGTTGGTCGCCGGGGTGGGCATCTTCCGGACATTGACATGCGGTGGTTGGACCTATGTCACATCTACCGACGATCATGACTGGCATGACATCTTCATGATCTCGTACTTGGTGGCCACCTTGCCGTGGACCCTGGGTTGCCTCGCGCTTAGCCCGGTCAACCGCCGTGCCGTCAAGTACCGCAAAATCATGGCCAGCTTGTTCTTTGGAACTTTGGTTCCGTTGGTATACTATTTCATTCAGCACAAGGTCCACAAGGTTCCTGGTGGTGAGTACTTGCCATTGTGCGCATCCAACTGGAGGTTACCGCATGCTAATTAGTCAAACCTTTAGCCTACACCAAATATGCCTTCTTTGAATGGTCCCTGATCCTGTTCGATGTCGGTTTTGATGCTGTCACAGCTCTTGACTTTGAGAGCTTCGAACTGGTGGTGAGGGATGTCAAGGGTGTTAGCAGAGGGTATGTACCGTGGCTTCCAAAATGACATTGCCCGCATCAAATGTATAGTGCCAAAGGCTATATTGTTTTTGAACAAAGAAAAAACGTTGTCTAAGTTTGTGCTCGTTAGGCAATTGGAAACGACTGCAGATTCTGTCTTGGAGAAAGAGTGTGTACAAACCCATAACCAACTACAACCACCCTGGAAATTAACCACATACGTAGGAAGGGCAAGCCGGTGGGCAACACCTTTGGCGAGGGCTTCTTTTGGACCGAGGTCATTGATGCCGCCTCCGATGTCTACAATGGGGTACATTATACCAGCCGATCATTGATCTCTTGCGTTACTGACAATGGAATGTAGTTTGTTTTCTGGACCATCGTGACTGCTCTGCCTGTCCTTGTCTGGTGTAAGTGACATGTGTACCCTGGTACGGATGGACTTGTCTGACCTTGATAGACTTCCCTCTTTGGCACATGGGTATCTCCGGATACGAGGTTGCCATCGTTACCTGCACATCCCCGTTGCTTTACGTTATCCCATCCCTCCGATATGCAGCGGCGAAGAATCTTCGTCTTCTTCATCTGCTTTCGCTCGTTGGCCTTCTCGCATACAAGTTCCAGGATCCTGCCAACCGACTCTTTGTGACTGGCTTCGCTCTTGCTACTACTTGTGCAGCATGGACCGCTAGCTTCTTTTCGGAAAGGGGCAACACCCCTCGTCTCGAGGCCCGTATCATGGCCTGGGGAATCGGATTGATTATGTCCGTCGTTGCCAAGTTCGCATGCAAGACCAACAACCCCCTCTGGCCAATTGTTCATGCCGAGAACGGTGGCTGGAACAAGGTCGGGATCTTCCTTGCTCTCTTCGCTGTTTTGAGGTCTCAGAGAGGCTCAACCACGAGCGGTGGTGATTACTTGCCAGCGGGTGGAAAGAAGGGCTCGTCCATTCTTGCTGGTGTCGGATTTGGCGCTTTGATGTTCGCCATCGTGTCGCTTTTGACTGACTCGAGTACCATGATCTCGTGGGTCTGGGATGGATACCCAGTACGTGGACCGCTCGCAGCTCCTCACGGTGCTCTAACGATCTTCGCAATGGGAGCCGGCCTTGTGTACGGCATCTTCCACCCTAGAATCGCTGGAAGCTGGACTGCCTTCGGTGTCGGTTCCATTGGTGCTGCTCTCCTTACTTGCTACCACCACTGGACTGGATTCTATGGTGCCCTCGTTTTTGCGTTCTATATCATGGCCGTTGCTCCTGTTCTGATTGTGTCCAGCGTTCGTCACTCTCCTGCGAGCACATTCGGTATCGGCTTCATCGTTTATGTGGTTCTTTTGCTCTTCCATGTTTGGGTTGTCGCCTATGCCTTCGTGCCAGGTGGCCCGTTGCTTCGCGAGCACACTGACTGGCTCATGACTACCACAATGCTGTCCATAGGTGCGGGTGTTTTCTCTGCGGCGACCTCGAACTCTACTCGCTCCCGCAAGCCCCACAAGCCTGTCAACCCCAATAGCAGGAAACAGCGATCGTACTATATCTACGTTCTTGCTGTGCTGCAACTGCTTTCCATTTCTGTCGCCTACCTCCGCTTCCCGACCAATGACTACACTCCTTATCACAAGGAGGATAAGGTTGTGACCGCTGGTATCTGGACTGTCCACTTCGGCCTCGACAACAACATGTGGTCATCTGAGCGCCGCATGCGCGACGTCATTGGCGAGCTTGAGCTGGATGTCATTGGTTTCCTCGAATCCGACAACCAGCGTATCATCATGGGCAACAGGGACGTCACCCAGTTCATCGCCGAGGACCTTGGCTACTACACCGACTTCGGCCCCGGTCCCAACAAGCACACCTGGGGTTCCGCCTTGCTATCCAAGTTCCCCATTGTGAACTCCACGCACCACCTCCTCCCCTCGCCTGTGGGTGAGCTGGCACCTGCAATCCACGCCACACTCGACATGTACGGCGAGATGATTGACGTTGTTGTGTTCCATTCCGGACAGGAAGAGGATCCCGAGGACCGCCGCTTGCAGAGCGAATATCTGTCAAAGCTGATGGGCGACTCCCCGCGTCCTCTGATCCTGTTGAGTTACCTCGTCACCAAGCCGCTCGAGGGTAACTACAACACCTACGTGAGTGAGCGTAGCCAAATGAAGGATATCGATCCTACGGACTGGGATAGATGGTGCGAGTACCTTCTCTTCAAGAAGCTGCACCGTACTGGCTACGCCAGAATCAGTCGTGATACCATCACGGATACGGAGATCCAGGTAAGTAATTCTCTATTCTCTTCTACGCGTGCTTAATTTCTGACTGTTTCGTGACCTAGGTTGGAAAATTCGTCATTGGCGAGCCCGAACCCGAAAATGAGATGCGTATTCCAGAGGAGATGGTCCCCGTTGGCCGCCGCTTCCCTGCCTTGTTCCGCGGCCAGGGAGTGCGCGGACATCGCTACCACGTCTTCGATGAGCCCAGGTACTGGCAATAGACAGTTTGCTTGGGCAAGAAGCGTGAATGCGCTTCATTGTGCTAAAGTTCGCTTGAATAAGATCAAAATTGATGGGTCTGCCATATTGTGACATAATTAAGGACCAAACAAGGCAGACATCCCACTGTGCTTGGGGTTGCTAATATATCTAGCGTACTTGAATGACGAGATTATTTTCTGTTAATCGTTTTCCTAATCTACCAATGGTTACTTCTGACTCTGCTTCTCAGTCTCCTACGTATCCGTACATTACATGACCCAAGGGACATAAAGTTTATGTATTACATCCCAGAGGGTGAGTATGAAAGTAGGTCTTCTACTTGTGTGGGCCTCTATGCTCTTCTCAAAAGACAGCCTGTCATATGTACATTGTCCCTAGACCTCTTTCAGTAGTGCTGGGTGATCTTCTTCCTGCTTTGATCATGTTGCCAATTGAAACTCAAAAATCATGAAAAAAAAATGTGATTTCTAGCAGTCTCGACTGAAATATGGGAATCCTCCAGCGATTAGATCAGCAGGTTTATGAGACAGCATCCGTCTTTGTGTCATGTTGCTGGAAAGCGATACGCTATCCCAGAATGAAAGGCTTGTAAGCTGGCGCTTTTGTGTATGTTAGTCTCGAGATTTCCTTTGTCCTGTGCTGACAGGCGTCCACTGATAATAGCCCTAACCATGTCAAAGACGGTTTGAATCCAACCTACTAGTAGTCAATCAGGTCAACCCCAATTGATAGAAGTCACCACGGGTTTTCCACCTCTCATATCAAATATTACCATTCGGCATTTGATATGCAGCCATCGAGCATTCAGCACAGGACAACGAGTGTATCCCAGCAGCCATGTTGCTTAGTCCATTCAAACAACAGGCTCTTCCTTCATGGCCGCACGGACTCATCAATCCTCAAAGCTCTTTGTATCGTCTTGAATTCTGGGTGTCAGACCCAGAGAACGGGAAATATGCCTCGCTTTGTTTCCGAGGCGTTTTCGTCATAGGAAGTGAAGGGGGGGAATTGCCAAATCTGGACACGATGTAGGTTTAATCTCCCCTGGTCAGCTTTTGCTTCTTGGAACTGGCTGATATCTCTCACCATTTGGAAGCAAGCCCTAACCCGGTGCCTTCGAAACTCCCCATTTCCCAGCTTGTCTGGGGAAAAGTGTCCAACTTGCTAGGATACTACTTTATTGGGATTTAAATAAAAATAAATAGTAATCTGGATCTCTCTGGAGTAAACAGGTGCGAATTCCTCGAGCTAACCGGGATAACGGCTCAGACTCATATGGGCTCGGAAACGAGGTATTCTGTTTCTGGGACTGATATTCGGGAAATTGTTCTCATTCTCTTTGATGTGAGTCAACTTCATTAAATATCGATTCTTGGTATGGAGTACTGCTTCGCTTCTTGTGGTTCATGTCCTTCATTGTTCTTCCTGCATTCGAAGTCTGATGATACTCTTGTTTCTTTTCTTTGAGTGGCTTCGATAGGTTGAATTCTTAATTTGTTCTATTGACTTCTTTCTGTTCCATCCTAACAAGCTAATGCTGGTCTTCTGTATCTCGGAATTTCGATTTGAAGTGAACAAATGCCCATGACGTGAATAGTGCCAACAAAACTTATACACCTGCTGCATTACAACTGTTAGCAAACCTGATTAATTTAAGCCAAAGCTACTTCCGATTGCAAAAAGTGGAACTTGCGAATCAAGACCAACTTGAAACGCTCTTTGTCAAGGCCCTCGGCGTATCTGCAATAACTGGGCGCGGTCAACAAAGAAGAGGGCTCGGAAAGATATTTTTAATTCTCTTTGTGCCGGTAAGTATCTGCACGTTGCTTCGTCTATCCCTGCTCGTGCTTTGTCTACTGGCGCGAATATGTGACCGGTCTCTGTCTTCTATTAATATCGAGTCAACATGTCCAAATTTATCCTCAACCACGAACACCTCGACATACTTCACTTGAATTTTCTATCAACAGATCAATCACAATTCTTATAACGGCACCAATTGATAATAAGTATGATCACCGTGTTACCATTCTACACATTCTCTGGCTAACGCATCAAATCAGACCGGAATACTATCCATCGACTCGGAAAGATGGTTACAACGCGACGAATGGCTACGGGCACTCAGCCAAAGGCCCAGCCTCTGTCGGCTAAGCCTTCCAAGGCCGAAAAGGCCGCTAAAGCCGCCCGACTAAAGACTGAGAGGGAGGAAAAGAAGGCCGAGAAGGCTGCAGTGAAGGCTCTGAATGATGCGAAGAAAGCTGCAGCGAAGGCCGAGAAGGATGCAAATAAAGCTGCGGCAAAGGCTGCTGCAAAGGCTGCAAAGGCTGCCAATGCCAAAAGCACCACAAAGGGCACAAAGCGCACAGCTGCGAAGACGAAAGGAACCAAAACCACCAAAATCGGCAAAACCGCCAAGAAGGCGAAGGCCACGAAGGTTTCAACAAACCGATATGATGAAGACGAGGACGAAGATGACGAAGACGAAGAAAGCGAAGAAGAACACTATGAGCCGCAGGCGAAAAGGCGCAAGGTTCAGACTCGGGCTCCTCCCAAACTTCGCGTGGAAATGGGCCCGCCCAAAGTAAAGTGTCCGGCTTTAAAAATTGGGGAATGGGTGTACATCAAGGAAGCCTTTCTTCCAGAAGGTATCGAGAACGAAGATAACAGACCTCTACCACAAATCTACATTGGAGGTGCTGCACCGCAGCCTCGTTGGGTGATCACTCAGACCCAAAGCATAAAACGACCTGCCTCAAATGCCAAAGCCAGCATGCCTGATGGCACGAGGGACTTCGGCAGTCTACAATGGACATTTGAAGAAGGTGACTTCGAAAAATGGACCGGGCTAGAATACCCAGCTCTTTACGAACTTGCGTACAAGTGCCTCGAATGCACGCTCATTGATACAGAGGTGCGGGAGCAGATCTATGGATCCCTGGCCCACCCCGCGGGTCCATTACCCAAGGCTGTGACTGTCGGGGACAAATGGTACCCAGCTCTGCCGCCAGCACCCATCACGAGGCACTTTTCGTCAGGCCCCGAGCAAACTAGTCGAAAGTCAAGTGATACGGCCTTTTACTTCCGCAACTATGAGCGTCCAAACATGGCAGTCCGATTGGATGAAAAACGCATGGCGAAGCAGTATCCGCATGCCGTGACTACCCACATCTATAATCGAGCGACATCGGAGGCATGGCCCACTGCCCCACGCTCTGCAAGTCCGGAGGCAGAGAGCGAACGGGGCATTGAGCAGGTTGGCGAAGGAAGTCAGTCAAGCGAGTCCAGGACTTCGTCTGTGTCAGAGGCACCTTACCTGGAACGAAATCCAGAGGCCACTTACTCGGAACCGACAACCACTACTACGGCTTCTGGAAATGAGCAGAACCGCAAGTGGGACAGCGAGCAGGACAGCGAAGAAAATCAGTCAGTCGATTCCAGAAGGTCGTCTGTGACCAGGAACTCTAGCCTGGAACTGAATCCAGAGGGCACTTATTCGGAACCGACAACGCCTGTGCCTCTTGGAAACGATGAGAAAGTTTCACGAATTGGTGAGTACAAACATGCTTAGTTTGATGCGGTTTCCTCATTCTCCGCATGTTCCTTTGCGTTTTCCTGTATGCGACACAATGAGCTACATGGAAGCAGTCCGAGCCGAGGCGTCTAGATCGAGTCTCTTTATTGGTTGTCACGGTTCTAGGGAAGAGGAGGACTAATCACTTTGACATTTCATCCATGAATGTTGCATACTGCAGATCTATTCACGCAAGGCGCTAACTGATGGGTTCTAGACACAGTCTCGGAAGATGGTTCAGTCTTTGGCGACGGCGATGACGTTCAGGTTGAGCCCAACTCAGCTCGGGGCTCTCGAGAGCAATCACCTAATAGCCTTTTCTCTGGCTCCGACTCCGGCTCCGGCAGCGAGGTCAGCGCTTCTTCCAAGACCAGTGAGACTAGCAAGGTCAACGTCGCTGACGATAATAGCGCTCAATCGACGAATAACCTGTCCCCAGTATCCCATGATGGGCTCTTCAGCCCTGGACAGATTGAGAGGTATTATAGCAAGAAACAAATGAATTGTGAGTCAATCTGCTTATTTATCACCCCAGTCAATCATGCTAATGTTTGGTTCAAGTTGAAAGTTTAGGCGGAATTGAACATCACGAAGGGCCAGAACGAAAGCGTCAAGAACAGCCATCATCAAATTCCGAAAGGGAGGCGCTGGAGGCACTGGAAGGTACACAGAAAGAGGTGGAGACAAGAGAACTCGAAACGGAAGAGGTGTCAAACCCAAGTAAACGAATGCGCATGGAGTCAACGCCATCATCACCCCCAGCTTCGACTCAAAGGAAGACAGCGACTGAGATCAGGGTGGATAAAATTATGTCATTCGTACGAGCAGAACACGAAAAACGGAACGAAATGCGAGCTGCTGCAGCGGAGAAAATATCAGTCAGGCCGCCGGTGGCACTGTTGAAGAAGACTACAGGGAATCAGACGGGTGCAAGATCACAGGCGGACGCACCTAGTCCTGAGATTCCGCCTAATCTGCAAGATGGGTTTCTGGAACAGACAAAGGCATATCTAAAGGATCCAATTCAGAGGGCGAGGCATTTCCCTGACCCTCTGGCTGTTCGCCGAGTAAGAGTGTGGGCAGGGGAGGAATTGGCGGGCCATAAGATCAAACCCACAGTCGACGCTACGCTACCCCCTTGGGCTGAAAGGCACCGGCCTTTCAGTCAATGGCAGGATCCGGTAAGTGCCTTGGTTCATTAGGCTTTTTGAGAATCACGCTGATCATAATCGATTAGATTGGGCTAGCACCTGCGCCTGCGGCACGCACAAAGGTCTCGAGATCGAAAAAACGGAGCAAGGGACAAGGTAAGAGAAGGCCAAGACCAGCATCTGCAAAAGAGCAGTCAGTCAGTTCAGCCCGGTGGTCATCGTTTAGATAAGCCTGTTGTGTACTTATTGTAATGGAGTTTGGGATGTAGCTTGGATGATCGTTTGATCGGAGAGATATAGATTCGGAGTTTTGGATGTCCATGTCTTGTTATTTGAATTTGTTGAAATTTTTGTACTTTCACTTAACCGTTACCATTCTTCTGGGCATTCATTCATTGTTACAACTGAGTCGGAGCGAAGCATGTATGTTGTCCAACGTAGTTGCATGTAAGTCCCGTGGCATAATCGCAAGGCAACACTTTGTTGCATGATACTCAATAAATGTCAAAAGTCAATATAGAAGCAGTAGTTACCCACAGCTAGGTGAAGCATAAGTTAAAAATATAAAATATAAAAAAAATCCCTTAAAGGTATTGAGGGAAGGGACCTAATCTATACAATAGGTTCGGCATTTATATTGCTAGACGTCACGTGCAAACCGAACAAACAGCTCACCCGTCGTCTGGTATCTCTCGCCTTTGTTCGCGAAAGTCGGATCAATTTGACACCCTGACATAATGGATCATCAATCTTGGAATTGACCAAATACCTCGAGGCATACAGCTGCATTGATCGTGACCGATCTGTCGCCGCATCGCTGGTTCAGAACAATCGCGGCTGCTAGGTTTGCCGTGAGTAACGGCAGATTCTCAAGATGTTCACTTTCACTCCCCTCCTTGGTGCCCAGTCATCATCTTCGAGGGCATCGCAGTCAATCTTGGAGCTTGATGGAGGCATCAAGATCCTAGTGGATGTTGGTTGGGATGATAAGTTCAATACCCTTGATCTAGCGGAACTTGAGAAGTGAGCATGCGATCAACGCGTTTCCTTGTTTGAAATTAGATGAGCTAATATTATCATCAGGCATATTCCTACACTTTCTCTCATTCTTTTGACACACGCGACGCCCGCTCACATTGGCGCTCTAGTCCATTGCTGCCGAACATTCCCTCTCTTCACGCAAATCCCAATCTATGCAACGAATCCAGTCATCGCTTTCGGCCGTACGCTCCTACAAGACCTTTATGCCTCCGCTCCGCTTGCTGCAACATTCCTACCGAAGGCTTCTGTTTCAGAGCCAGGCGCATCGTCAGCAGGGTCTGCGACTGTGTCAGGCGGAGATATCGAAGCCGCTGGCAGCACAAGCCGAATACTGCTTCAATCGCCAACAGCGGAGGAAATTTCTCGATACTTCTCTCTCATCCAGCCACTCAAATATTCCCAACCACACCAACCGCTCCCATCACCTTTCTCCCCGCCCTTGAACGGGCTTACTCTCACAGCCTACAATGCCGGTCACACGGTCGGTGGAACGATATGGCATATTCAGCATGGGTTGGAATCTATTGTCTATGCAGTGGATTGGAACCAGGCTCGTGAGAGCGTGGTCGCGGGTGCTGCGTGGTTCGGTGGCTCTGGCGCCAGTGGAACAGAAGTCATTGAACAGTTGCGGAAACCCACAGCCTTGATCTGCAGTACAACGGGAGGCGATAAGCTCGCACCTTCGGGGGGTCGGAAAAAGCGAGACGATCTCCTGCTCGATATGATCCGTAGTAGCCTTGCGAAAGGTGGAACAGTGCTCATTCCTACAGACACAAGTGCGCGAGTTCTTGAATTGGCCTACGCACTGGAACACTCTTGGCGTGACGCCGCCAATGGCGACAAAGAGGATGTCCTTCAAGGAGCTGGGTTGTATCTGGCTGGAAAGAAGGTTACCAACACAATCCGACTCGCCCGAAGCATGCTAGAGTGGATGGACGAGAACATTGTTCGCGAATTTGAAGCGGCGGAAAGTGCAGATGTCACGAACGGGCAAAGGACGGGTGGACAGGACAAGAGCCCTAGCAAGGGTGGAGGCCCATTCACTTTCAAACATCTCAAGATCATCGAGCGCAAGAAGCGACTTGAGAAGCTCTTGGCAGAACCCGGACCTAAAGTAATTCTTGCATCTGATACATCAATGGACTGGGGCTTCTCAAAGGATGCACTTCGACAAGTGGCCGAAGGACCCAACAATCTGTTGTTGATGACGGAGTCCTTCCGCAAGGATATGCAGACTCAAGAATCGAAACCATCACAAAGTTCGACCACAATTGGAAGCATGATTTGGCAGTGGTATGAGGAACGAAGAGATGGCGTGGCTCTAGAGAAAGGATCGGATGGCGAACATATCGAACAAGTCCACAGCGGTGGACGAGAATTGTGCTGGACAGATGTGCAGCGAGCCCCTCTGGATACCGGGGAGCAGTTAATATACCAGCAGTATCTCGCGACCAAGCGCCAACTCCAAGACACCTCTCAAACACTTGGCCAGGAGACCCTTGAAACTGCCGCGGATGCCCTCGATGACGGATCGAGCTCTACCACTTCCGAGGACTCGGATCCTGAACACCAGGGTCGCGCGCTGAACTTTTCGGCCTCACTTGCACACGCCACTCGAAGCAAACTTGCTGTCAGCGACGAAGACCTAGGCATCAACATCCTTCTTCGTCGAAAGAACGTTTATGACTACGACGTGCGTGGAAAGAAGGGCCGCGAGCGTATGTTCCCTTATGTGGCACCGAGAAAGAAGGGAGACGAATATGGAGAATTCATTCGTCCAGAGGAGTACCTCCGGGCCGAAGAACGCGAAGAGATTGATATGCAGCAACGGCGTACCGATGCCGAGACTAAGCTGGGCCAAAAACGACGCTGGGATGATGCCGCCGGCCCCCATGGACGCAAGTTGTCTGGCGGCGCAGCTGGACGGAAACGTCCTCATATTGATGGCAAGATTATTGACGACGATGATCTCAGCCTTGTCTCCGATGGTGAAGATGCCGATGTAGCTGCGGAGTCCGAAGACGAAGTAGAAGGCCAGTCATTCGAAGGTCCTGCGAAGGTTGTTTACAATACTCAGACCATCACTATCAACGCTAGAATTGCGTTTATTGACTTCATGGGCTTGCACGATAAGCGCAGCTTGGAGATGTTAATTCCACTGATCCAACCTCAGAAATTGATCCTGGTTGGAGGCATGGAGGAAGAGACGTCAGCATTGGCAGCCGAATGCCAGAAACTGCTGACAGTCAAGCTGGGCGCTACGGTTTCTGACCCTGCGTTTGACTCGGCTGCCATTATATTCACTCCGGCGAACGGCGAAGTCATCGATGCAAGTGTCGATACGAACGCCTGGAATGTCAAGCTGAGCAACACGCTCATTCGACGCTTGAATTGGCAGCACGTCCGCAGCCTCGGCGTCGTTGCTCTCACGGCACAGTTGAGAGGACCAGAGCCTGCCGAAATAGGGGACGTCGAAACGTCAGGCAAGAAGGTGAAGCAGCTGAAAGACGAAGCAGCCTCTTCCGCTGTCGCCCCTGCATTAGGACAAGCAGACACCAAAATAATCGACAAGGTGGAAGTCTATCCTTTACTTGACACTCTTCCAGCCAGCATGGCTGCAGGGACCAGGTCTATGGCTCGCCCTCTTCATGTCGGTGACTTGCGATTGGCTGATCTTCGCAAGCTGATGCAATCCGCTGGTCACACTGCCGAGTTCCGAGGCGAGGGAACGCTTCTCATCGACAAGTCGGTGGCTGTGCGCAAATCGGGAACGGGCAAGATCGAAATCGAAGCAACGGCGCAGTCTTCACTGGGTCGGCCTTCTGGCCGTGGATTAGGGAGCTTCCTTGCTGTCAAAAAGAAAATCTACGAGGGCCTGGCTGTTGTTGCAGGCAGCTAAGGCAATACACGTGACATGTATTTCTATCCTTTTCTGGTGTATAACTTCATGATCGACAAAGCATTCATAGCCACTTGTTTCTTCCAAACACCAAGAGATTTATAATCAAACAAGCTTCTATAGTTCGCCTAAATCAATAGCGCAGGTAGCCTTTTATGGAAAAACAACATTATCATCGACGCACAAGTTTAACCCGAAACTAACATAACCCATTTCTAAATGCTCAAAACACCAAACAAGCATGAGCGTAATCTATATCTAATCCATAACCTGAAAAAATGAGACCACAAGTCCTCGTGGCGTAAGAGACGAATCTGTCGTCTAAACAGTGATCTCGCCTGACTCTTCGGAATCATCGCCATCGTCCTCAGTGGGAACTTTTCGTATGATATCATTGGTTTGAGGACCTGTGTACTTCCTGCAGAAAGAAGTTAGGACATGTCAGTATCCACTTGAATATGTTAAAAGTATGGATCAGTTTTAGATGTCTCTTACCCTCGAGCTGCAACCCACCACCATATCAAAGCAAAAGCCGCAATAAAGCCACCGACACAGATGGCGTAGTTCCTGAGTAGGGACATGTTAGCATCCTTTTTTCATATCTGGGCATAAGGCAGGTTCAAGCGCCTTACATATTCGCTGGCGTCACAGGAAGCTGCGGCGGGAAGAAAAGAATTGTACTGATGAACAAGACCCAGACAATAGCAATGTAGTTAATAGGAGTACCCCATTTGCCGAGCGTAAAGGGGCCCTCGATGAATTTGACTTTCGATTTATAGAGCTGATGGGCGAGAATGACAGACACATAAGACAGGTCTAGCGCCGGCGCAGTGATGTTGAAGATTGCGGTTGCTGTTTGCGTAGAGCCAATGGCGATGCAGTTCAGACATACGCTGAAGATAACCACGAACCACACTGCATTGACAGGGGTATGAGTGCGAGAATTGACCTTGGAAAGGAACCTAAAATGTATCAGTGCGGAACTTGAATTGGGTGCGAAGGTCGGAAGAATCCTACTTTGAAAATGGAAGCGCATCGTCTCGGGCAAAGGCATAGGCCATTCTTGTATCTGCCAGCATGGCCGAACAACCTGTGAAGAATTGAACCAAAATGGCAAATGCCCACATGATCGTGCCACCTCGCTTGCCGCCGGCATTTAGGAAGATCTGGGCTGCGGGGAGGCCGGTAGGCGAGGTCAGAATTCCCTCAAAATCGGTTAGACAGAAGCACATTGATACGGTCAGGAGCCATCCAAGTGCTCCGGATACTAGGACGGCTGTTTGGATAGCAACTGGTCCTCGCACGGCGGCATCATGAGTTTCTTCGGACATACTGCAATAAGGTTGGAAGGTTAGAATGTAAATTGGTAGAAATGGATTTTTGGGTCGCATACTGTGTCGTCCCATCGTAGTCGGTCATTGTCCAGGCAACAGATAAAAAGCCTAGGAAAAAAGAAAAGACTTTCGAGCCCCATCCTGAGCCATCAGTGAAATGGCCAAAGACCCAGGACGCTGGCTGTAGATTAGGGGTAAGGGTAATCAGCGCAATGCAGATGCAAATAGTCGCCCCAACTGTGCACTCATCAGTACAAGGTCAATAATGAAGTTCCCTTGATACACACTGTTTATGGGAGCAAACCACAGAATAATTCGATGCAAGGATTTCGTAGTCAATGAACAAATCGCTCCAAGAATGCATAAAATTGCGATTGATACTAGAACGGTCTCCAGCGCCGTCCTTGAATGATATCAGCTTGGAAGCATATCTAGGTAGCAACTGGGCTGGGTGACCTACGGTGCGTACGAATACTTGCCATCGACAAGATCCGAATTCATACTGACA
This sequence comes from Penicillium flavigenum, assembly GCA_002072365.1. NCBI lineage: Eukaryota > Fungi > Ascomycota > Eurotiomycetes > Eurotiales > Aspergillaceae > Penicillium > Penicillium flavigenum. Next base: position 409,741 of record MLQL01000025.1, read on the forward strand.
CAGGCCAGCAACATCTGACTGACCGTGTATGCCACACTGGAGACTCCTGCTGTCTGTCCAAGGAGGTTACACCAACCCTGGATCCAGGAGAAAATAGGGACCTGATCGGGAGGTACGACGTGCTTTGTGACAAAGTACATCCCTCCCGCCGTGGGATATGCCGATACTAACTCTGCCACGGAGCTTCCAATGCACATAGCCATGCATGAACCGATCAACCAGCACCATACAGCTGTTGCTGGGCCGCCGGCCGATAACGGCGCACCAAATGTCGCCGGCACAGAGCCGAGTACTCCCAGAATAGAGATGGCATATGAGACGGTCGACCATTTAGAGAACTCTCGTCGTAGCTCCTAGTGCGAGTAGATCGTTATCAGATTGTGCCCCGCTATGATCGTCGCAAGGCGTTGGGCGCCAATACCTGCTTGTAGCCGATGCGAGCCAGCAGCAGCTCATCATCATCGTGAATAGTCGCCATTGTAGGTTGAAGAGGAGCTGGTGTATCTACTCTTTCTCTCCTGGGCTTGCGATCCGGGTCTGGTTTTACGGTCAGGCCCATGATAAGGAGTATGTGGCCAATATGCAAGGAGCTTTAGGGGGAGCAAAGATAAGGGGGTAAAGGAAAGAGAAATCTCCGGACTCACAGAAGTCTTGTCTATTATATCTACGATGTACGAAGAGTAGTCGGCTCAGGAACCCGAGCTACGGGGAGTCATCAAAGCCGGGAAAGAGACGGTGAGATGAACACGCCAGGAAAAGAAATCCATACCCGAAGGAGCTTGAGCCGGAGCTAGGATGGGCTATCTGACGTGATTGGAGAGAATATGATAAGCGTAAAATTGACCTTCGAAAATACTGGCCAAGCTTGGCAAAGACGAATTGCTTTGCCTCTAAAGTGCTGACACGAGGATAAAGCCCTGGAGAGGAGAGGGATGACATGTGTGCCAACCATATATGGTATTGGGACCATCAGAGAGTGGGATGGTCTCCGACTAGTCTGTCTCCAACACGGAGTTATGCAGAGGTGACAAATAGCGGGTCATACTACATTTTATTAAGAAAGGGACAGATTGGCAATTTTAAAGCCATTTGAGGATGTCTTCTATAATAGTAACATTTAAGGACGAGGAAGAAAAGGAGGATGAAGAGGAAGAAGTACAACTCGTAAACAGTACAACGGGCCCACGTGAAGAACCTCGGAAGTACGTAAATCCGAGTGAGTTTAGGTGGTCAATCCAGAGTATATCGTCAACATCAGAGTCTCTTGTTATTCGTTATTCCCTAATTCTGTTCCATACGTGATGATTTGTTGAGAATTTGTCTCTATTCTCTCCATTTCTCAATCCCACCCTTGTGTGACCTCTCTCGCTTTCTCACACCCCGCGGCATGATCCACCATGGCCGACCCTTCAATGTATAACACAATGGGCCAGGCGTCCAGCGAAGACCCCTCCAATCCGCAATACATGGCTCAGGTTCCCCCTCAGCAATACTCAGCTGGGTATCCTCCCACCGCCGCACCTCTACAACCAGGAGCGCCTTACGCCAACCCAGCGCCGAATCAGTGGCCCGCCTACGGCTCACCACAACAACCGGGTATGGCGAGTCCCGGCATCGCATACAATGCACCACAACAACCAATGGGCGCAGCAGTAGATCCTAGTATGGCAGGACTAGCCTCTCAGATGGGCGGTTTGGGCATTGCAGCAGATGCGGGGGCCAGGACACACCGGAAGAAGCACCGTCATGCTCACCACGACATCGGGGGTGGTGCAGCACCCCCCGCGCAAGGATTTAACACTGGCATGGATCAAGGAGGCTTGCAGCAGCCGCAGCAGCAGCAACAGTCGCAGTTCCTGAACACAGGCTTGAACCAACATGCTGACCGACCAGTTTCCCCGGCGGTGGGGTTGGTATCTGGGCAGTCTGTCGCTGCGATACCTGGTATACAGAGTGGTGCAGGTTCTGTCCCTACTTCAGGCCGAATTGACCCAGAGCATATTCCCAGCATCCCGCGATCGCGCGACCTACCCGCTCAGTACTATTTCAACCATGTCTACCCGACAATGGACCAACACCTTCCCCCACCAGCGGCGATCCCGTTCGTAGCTCAGGACCAAGGCAACTCCTCTCCTAAATACGCTCGTTTAACGCTCAACAACATCCCCTCCGCCTCTGACTTCCTTACCTCGACCGGCTTGCCATTGGGCATGATCCTGCAGCCCCTCGCGCCTCTGGATCCCGGCGAACAACCGATCCCCGTGCTGGACTTCGGGGATGTTGGTCCCCCGCGATGCCGACGATGCCGAACATATATCAATCCATTTATGTCCTTCCGATCTGGTGGCAGCAAGTTCGTCTGTAATATGTGCACGTTCCCGAACGATACACCTCCAGAATACTTTGCGCCGCTCGACCCCTCCGGTGCGCGTGTGGATCGCATGCAGCGTCCTGAATTGTTGATGGGAACTGTGGAATTTACGGTCCCGAAGGAGTACTGGAACAAAGAGCCTGTGGGCCTTCAGACCCTCTTTTTGATCGATGTCAGCCGGGAGTCGGTTCATCGGGGATTCCTCAAGGGTGTTTGCGCAGGTATCAAGGATGCTCTGTACGGTGATGATGATAAGGCATCAGAGGGCACCGAAGGCGATGGATCTTCACGAAAATTACCCGTTGGGGCGAAGGTCGGCATTGTTACGTATGATAAGGAGGTGCACTTCTACAACCTGGCCGTATGTATTCCTCACTCTGCGATGATCTCGTCTATTAACACGTTTATAGGCGGCATTGGATCAAGCACAAATGATGGTTATGACCGATTTAGATGAGCCATTTGTGCCATTGAGCGAAGGTCTCTTTGTGGACCCATATGAATCGAAGTAAGAGATTCCCTATTCCTGGTCTTCTACGGATCATTAACTATGTGTAGGTCTGTGATCACTTCTCTTCTCAGTCGGATACCCAAAATCTTCTCTTCTATCAAAAACCCCGAGTCGGCTTTGCTGCCGACATTGAACTCGGCGCTCTCCGCACTGCAGGCTACAGGTGGCAAGATCGTCTGCGCGGTGGCTAGCTTACCTACGTGCGGTCCTGGACACTTGGCTATCAGAGAAGATCCAAAGGTCCATGGGACGGATGCGGAACGTAAGCTTTTCACCACAGAAAACCCAGCTTGGAAGAAGACGGCAAGCAAGTTGGCTGAAGCTGGTGTGGGCTTGGATCTGTTCATGGCAGCCCCTGGTGGCACATATCTCGATGTGGCAACAATTGGTATGTTGAAAGCGTCATTGCGCCCTGCACAGAGCATCGCCTAACCTAGTTCATAGGACACGTCTCTAGTCTCACCGGAGGCGAGACCTTCTTTTACCCTAATTTCCATGCCCCACGCGATCTCCTCAAGCTGCGGACAGAAATCGCTCATGCCGTCACACGTGAAACGGGATATCAGACCCTGATGAAAGTCCGATGCTCTAATGGACTCCAAGTGTCCGCCTACCATGGAAACTTTGTCCAGCACACACTCGGCGCTGATCTGGAGATTGCCGGTGTTGATGCCGACAAGGCTGTTGGCGTGCTCTTCAGCTACGACGGTAAACTTGATCCGAAGTTGGATGCGCACTTCCAGGCCGCTTTACTTTACACTTCCGCAGACGGTCAACGCCGTGTCCGATGTATCAATGTCGTGGCGGCGGTGAATGAAGGGGGCCTGGAGACGATGAAGTTTGTCGACCAGGATGCCGTGGTCTCGGTTATTGCCAAAGAGGGTAAGTCGGATAATCTGTCAGAAGATGTTGACTCAGTATATTGATACCATTATAGCCGCCTCGAAAACCCTGGATAAGAACCTCAAGGACATCCGAGCCAGTATCTCAGAGAAGACAGTCGATATCTTCAGCGGATACCGCAAGATCTTCTCGGGCTCGCACCCACCCGGTCAGCTAGTGCTACCCGAGAACCTGAAGGAGTTCTCGATGTACATGCTCAGCTTGGTCAAGTCAAGAGCATTCAAGGCTGGCCCCGAGTCATCAGACCGACGGATACATGACATGCGCCTGATCCGGTCAATGGGATGCACGGAAATGGCTTTGTACCTCTACCCTCGCATTATCCCCGTGCACAACATGCAGCCGGAAGATGGATTCGCGAATGAGCACGGACAGCTCCAAATCCCACCCACCATGCGAGCGAGCTACTCTCGTATCGAAGAAGGTGGTGTCTACATAGTGGATAACGGCCAGGCAATTCTACTCTGGATACACGCGCAGGTCTCGCCCAATTTACTGGAAGACCTATTCGGGCCGGGCAATAACTCCCTCCAGGGCCTGAACCCCAACACTTCGTCCCTGCCTGTGCTTGAGACGCACCTGAATGCACAGGTGCGTAATCTGCTGCAGTACTTATCGACGGTGCGCGGATCCAAGTCCGTAACGATCCAACTGGCCCGGCAAGGCCTGGACGGGGCGGAATACGAGTTCGCCCGGCTCTTGCTGGAGGACCGGAATAACGAGGCCCAGAGCTACGTGGACTGGCTGGTGCACATCCACCGCCAGATTAACTTGGAGTTGGCTGGTCACCGGAAGAAGGAGGAGGGCGGCGAGGGCGCATTGGCTAGTTTGTCGGCCATGCGCACTCCGTATTGGTAGATGCCTGATCCGAGATCATCCGCCCAACCCCTCCCTTGACAGGCACCGTTTCCTGCTGGTTGGTTCCCCTGGCGATCTAGACTGCAGGTAAGCTGCAAAGAAGGAAAGCGGAGGGGTTAGGAATCCAACTCGTCCCACCCAGGCTTGAGAAGGTCCACGGGTAACTCCGATGCTTACTTCAGTGATGGGCAGTGGATCGGCCTGAGTTCAAGTGTGAAGTTAAGAAAACAACAGGATAATTGTGAGACATCGGAGAAATAATTTGTGTATACCAGTAGTTTCTTTTATTATTGAGAGTTCTTTGTGTCACAGCACATGGCGATAAATGCCATGGTCATACATTCCACAGATATTGTCCAAACCTATTTAAGGTGGTTTTAGTGGGCTTTACTGGTTCAGAACTAGAGATCCCGAATCTACATGCCCTGATCTAGAACCACTTAGGTTACATATGATTATGAAGAGAATTAATACTCCAGACTCCATACTGTGTACAATGATGTACAATGCAGAACATGATGCCAAAGAGGAATCCAGACTCAGGTACGGCTGTCCAGATCGACGTCAGAGGCGTCTGGTGGAGGTGTTGCTAAATATGTCATTGGGTCAGGGTCTCATTGACACAGGGGTTCCTATTCTCGTACATGTTGTGCATGTTGGACATGGTATTTTCGTGAGGGCCTGAGCTGTGAGCTGTCAACTCCCACCTACCTAGTAAGGCTAAGTTTGTATAGAAACTATCGAGCATTGGAGAGGAGCCACCTGGTCCGGTTGGATTGGTAATTGCTGTAATTGCTGTAATAATCTCTAATAATCCGTAGGAGATATTATAATTGGCTCAGTTGGCATTCTTTTAGAATACGAAGATTGTACAATATAGTGGTCTGCTTGGTAATGCCCTGCTTAGGTACCATCATTATGATGTTGAAGTACAGCGCACACCTTTCTATTCGATATTTGCCTCAAACCCCGTTGGACTTTAATTCTAGATTCTGACTTTTCTTTTCCTATTCTCCCATTATTTCCCCGAATGTAATCCGAAAAATGAGATAGAAGGTTGTGGTGTTTGGCCACCACATCCGTAGAACCCAGCTCCAAAACCCCTGTGGTTCCTGGCGAAAATGCGCGCTAAGTGGCTGTACCGCCACGCCGCCGAGCTTCTTCCATGTTCTTTGCCATGGAATTCTGCTGGTTCAAAGGTTTTCACCTAAGTCCTCGAATCTGTTTGGAAGAACCGCGGATCAGCCGGATGGCGGTGACGTGGGGTTTGAGGGGTTGTGGGCACTATTGCCACGCTGTTGGTTGTAGCTTTTAGGCGGTTAGTGTGGCAATTTGATGGTAAAGTGTATAGACACGCGATATGTCTCTAACCGACACGCCCTAACTATCTATATCTACCTCGTGTAGAGCATATAGCACATGCAATGTATATCGTACGGGTAGCGGTGATGCCCTAACTGGTAGCAATGCAGATGCAGCAAACAGAACAATGTTATTAAATATAGCATTTATCTTATTTATCTTACATATCTGATATATCGTCTGATTCTCTACTACGCGCCCAACTGTTCACCGGTCTGGGCTCTCCAGAAACTGGAAGCGAGACGCCCTTCGGTTCCACTCTTTCCTTTTTTTCTGGAATTTCTTCTTTTTTTCTTTTTTTTCTTTTTTTTTTTTTTT